>BROG01000090.1:1040000-1560000 GCA_030159075.1 Atrina japonica | reverse complement strand
ATTATTTTTGCGGTTGATTTTCAATATTTTTGTACTTTTATGGCAGTGAGCTGTAGGCAGAAGGAACTACCGGTTAACTCATCAACCCCTGAAAAACGATAAACTCTTCTGTAAATCAATGATTTAGGCCAGTCCAAATGTGTCTTTCGGGAGTGAATGAGTTAATATCGAGTATTAAAGACGACAATGTCGTAATTTTACGGTCGATATAATGGCACTGTTTGTCAATTCCAAATATTTCAAGGTCTTTAATTTTCAATTAATTGGTATTCAGTGCTAGATTAGTTTACGCCAGTTATGGCAAAAGTGAATACTTTTTTGGTGTTGACGTGACTACACATTCTCACTGTTGAAACATGTCAACATAAAATGCTCGCTCCCCAATGGCGCGGGATCTTGTCTCTTGTTTTCAATTATCTTTATTTATCGACTTCTCATAGCATTTGTAGATAGTTTTACAGTTGTCATTCTGAACACTTGATATCACTATTGTGTGTTTATATTGTATGTGCAGTATACGATTTCACGTTTAAAAATAACAAAGTATCCAGTTTTAATTCAAACCGTGCTATCTTAGTATATACGTGGACGTTTTCATGTTTTTAATCCCTGCTGTATATCTTATCCTGTTTACAACTCACACCCGTAAATAAGGACATTTTCTCTATTGCTTAAGTTTGGCCACCCTGTTAAAATCAAGTTAAACCACCACAAAAGGGGTAGCCTCTACATGTTCTGTGACCGGAAAATCTAAATCCGTTTGTAACATTAACTCGGAAACCTTTATAATGTTAACTTACATCGTTTTTGTTTAAAGGGACATAAGCAATGTGTGTGTTTTATTTTGTTTCTCCGTTTTACTACTTAGATTGATTTACAATAACAAAGAATTAAAAAATACTCACACCTGTTTATTCACCTGATCTGGTGATCCGTTTGAGGAATTTAACATGTATAAATGACCATTTGTACCGGAGAATCAGTGGTGAATGGCAGTTTTGGCGTTATAGCGAGTGAATTTACCTGTCTATCTATGCGTTAACATTTTAAAAATTTGATGACATCACATTACTCGACACCTCGGTCATACCTCGGACAAACATTGAAAATGAATTGTGACGTCAATAAAATTATATATACATAATGAATGTAATTGTCATTTTAAAACATTGTTCTTACAGAAAATGGTACAATTGATTTTCCGGAATTTCTCACAATTGTGTCGAAAAAAATGAAAAGTGATGACGGTAACTCAGAGGCCGACATGTTGGAAGCGTTTAAAATGTTCGACAAAGACGGAAATGGGCTGATCAGTGCCTCCGAATTACAGCAGGTAATGATGAATCTCGGAGAAAAATTGACAGATGAAGAAGTGAAAGAAATGATCAAAGAAGCAGATGTAGACGGCGATGGACATATCAATTATACGGGTAATTAAATAAAGAATATTGAATGTTTTTCATAAATTCCTTATTTATGTCATGAGCACAGCATAATAAATGATATTTTGACGCGTGTTTTAGTTGTCGCTTCAGTTATAACTACGCAATTTAATTTATCTAATTGCACAGTAAGTTTTCCATCATTATGCTAAAAACATATCAGTACAAGCGTGTCAATAGCAAATATATCAATAAATGAAGAGTTTTAAGGATTGTTTTTCATTTTTTGAAAAAGCATTGAATATGATTATATGCAGTGGATCATGGGAAAAAAATTCTGTGCAGCACGAAAGAAATGGTTATCAATCCTTATATTTATATATAATACCATTGTTCGTGAAACTGTATTCAACTGGTTAGGAAATTATATCAATACAATAGACTTTGATTGTTTTTCATATGACGTAACAGCTAAACAGCTGTGCGAGACGAGAAGTAGTACCCTTTTCTGTCCCAAAATATTAAAAGGAATTAACTTAGGTTTATTTTCTTAATTTTCATATCATTTTGAAAATAACTAGTGATATGGAAAATTTTGAATACGTATTGTCAGATTTGGTTCGAGGTTATTTATATTCGACTGCTTCGTGCATGAAGGTTAAATGTGTCAGAAGAGAATTGAAATGCAAATGGCCACGTCCATAGCCATGCTGTCGAATGACAACTACTTTATTTATCACGAATCTGCGTTTGAATTTTGATATATCATTAATTGGATATTCAATAGAAAGTTTTAGTGTGATTTATGGAAGCTAATATTCGTTCATGACAACTGAAAGTAGCCATTGTATTTGACATTTTTTACCAATCAGCTGGGAACCCTGATGATTGATTTGTACATAAGTATTTCACACGACCTGATTTCACACGATGCGAGTGACGAATTGTTTCTGACAGGAATATCCGGTGAATGCAAACAAATCGAACTATTTATCAGAGATACTTGATAAAGTTGCACTAGGCCTAACTCTCTTTTTACTGTTCAACAGACAAGTTACAATTGTAACTACGAAGTTCTATGTTCTGTGGTTCTGGTTATAATATGACCTAGAAATATGGCGGTATGGCCCTGTAGACTGTACAGTGTGCCACAGATGAAGTCGCGTGTTTCCGAATCCTTTCTGTGATTTTTGTTTGCTATGTGGTAATGTATGACTTTTAAGATTAAATAATAAATAAATGTAGGATATTCTATTCTTCATTGATTCGTTCATGTATTCCTACGACAAAAAGTTATGCGGTTATCACTCGGGTCACGTGACTACAAATACTGACATATGCGTTACATCTATATACTTGCAATGAAGGGAATTTCAGTCAGTATGTAAATATATATATTTGCATTCCCCGCAGCAGTCTCCCATAGAATAAATGTTAATCTAGACGGCGTTTATATCAGCTATAAATACAGTTCCTCATATGAAGTCACCCACTGATGTATCCTCACTCATAGCATGACGTCACACCAAGATGTATCATTGAGAAAAAATCCGTACCTTTCTGTTCTACTTTGAACTTCGCTGTTCCATCATAAATAGATTGATCACGTATACGGCGGAATATTCGATTCCATTATTTTGTTTTATTCATTTTCATGATATGTAATCCTTGTCGGATTGCATTTATTATTAATAGGGATGCCGTTTTGGTGACAGTTAAATATTCATGGCGCCCTTACCATTACTTATATCATGTTAAAAATATGTTTCATCTTTTGCAGAGTTTGTGTCTTTGATGACAACCTGACATTTGTGTATCAAGCCAGCTGTAATATATTGTCATATTTTGTCATCAACTGTCATCATGTCGTCATTATCTACTTCCGTAATACTAAATGTACCAAGCATTTGTGCCAGACATGAGACATCGAGTCAATATGGGCTATAACGTACACCATGATGACTCTACAGAGACAGAAACATACGTATTGACCTGATTTATAAAGAAAATTTTCAACACTAAACAGCATTTGATGTAATTCAAAGCTTGACCATTATTTACGTTTTATCATTCTTAATTAATGTTACAAGAGTTTTCGATTAGTCAACTAAAGTCAATCACAATGACAGATTAGTTAGTTTTAATGAAAAATAATTTATTATTAAGAATACACGATTAATATGATTTACAGATATGAAATATTAATCATTTTTTAGATTATCGCTATTAAGAAAATGTTGTAATTTTAAAAAGAAAGTGTTCCTCGACTTACTTCGGATTTACATAACAAACAATAAAAAATTGCTATTGTTATTCTGTTGTGTTTTATCTTAGAAGAATCATATTAAATATGACGCAATGAAAGGAAATTGAAATATATCCATTCATCAGGAAGACGTTATGCCTATGTATTCAATTTCCTCTTTTTATGAAATTATTTTTACTTCTATTATTGGTTATTCTTTTGTTATTACCGTAATTTTCAAAATTTTATATTAGATTCTATTTTGTATGCCGTATTGAAAAAAATAACTCTAGGTCTAAAGGTGCGAACAGATATTGCCTTAATAGCTTATTCTCAGTTCAAATAATTAACTCATTTTACACAATTATTCAATTTAGAGCATTTATATGTAACTATGAACTTGACATTTAATTTAGTCATGTCATATCTTAATCTCTGAATAACATCTTGCCTTATATTTAAGGATTTATTTTTTCCATAATCCATTGCTTTTAACTCAATGCTTTGCAAAAAAAAAATGAAAAACAATCCTTATATTTATATATATTACCATTTTCTGTGCTTTTGCAGTCAGCTGGTTACGAAATTCATTCCTTTTATTTGACATTTAGATATATCGACGACGTTTTGTCAATTAATAATGACAATTTTCATACATATGCCAATGCGATATATCCCAGCGAACTAGAAATTAAAGATACAACAGAATCAAGCACACACGCTTCATACTTAGACATTTTACTTAATATAAACACAGACGGGAAATTAGCAACTAAGCTATACGATAAACGCGACGATTTCGGCTTTCCCATCGTAAATGTTCCACATTTACGTAGTAATATCCCTCAGTCACCCGCATATGGAGTTTATATTTCACAAATGATCCGATATGCCAGGGCGTGTACAACATATGAAGATTTCATATACTCACTGACAAATTATTGACACAGGAATATCGAAAACCGCGTTTAATGTCAACGTTCCGCAAACTTTATGGTCGGTATAATAGTCTTGTTTGCGACTACTCTGTTTCACTAAGTGAAATGTTGAGTTGCCTTTTCGTTGGCGGTTGTTGAGACGTCTGTACCAATTGTGACGAGGATACACTCGTCACGTATTTCATTGTATTTGACATTGGACTCACGGCGGGTGTGATCGGTCGACAGGGGATGCTTACTCCTCCATGGCACCTGATCCCACCTCTTGGTTTCCAGAGGTCCGTGTTTGTTCAATTTTGCCGGATTTGTATCTATGTCCTGGACATTCTATTGATTTATACTTTGGTATCTTAGAGATTTTTTTATATTCTATGTATTTGGCTTTGAGGTGGGAGTTTTTCATATAACGTAACAACTAAACAGCTGTGTGAGACGAGAAGTAGTTAATTACCCTTTTCTGTCCGGATATACTAAATGGAATTAAGGTTTATTTTCTTATTTTCACATCATTTTGAAAGAAACTAGTGATATGGAAAATTTTCAATAAGTGTAAGATTAAAATATCCATCTGCTTGGTACCGGAAGGTAAAATGTGTCAGAATTGAAAATGCTAATGGCCGCGCCCATGGCTATGCTGTACAAATTTGCGTTTGAATTCTGATATATTACTAATGGGATATACCGTAGAAAGTTTGAGTGTAACTTACGAGAAAGGAGACAGCTAATATTAATTCATTACAACTGAAAGTAGCCATTTTATTTGACGTTTTACCGATCAGCTGGGAAACATGATAACCGATTCGTCGTACCTTACGGAAGTATTTCTCGAGGCCTGATTTCACACGATGAGAGTGATATCCGGTGAAGACAAACAAATCGACCTTTTTATCAGAGATGCTTTACAAAGTTGAACTAGCCCTAACTCTCTGTATTCTGTTGTAACTATGAAGCGAACTTTCATTTCTGTGGTTTGTGGTTCTGGTTATAACATGACCTAGATATATCGCGATATAGGCTTGTAGGCTGTGCAGTGTGCTACAGATGAAGTCTCGTGTTTCCGATTTCTTTCTGTTTTTTCATTTGTTTTGTGGTAGGCCTAATGTATGCCTTTTAACTATAAATATTTAAGAAATAAACATGTGTTATTCTATTCTTTATTGATTCGTTCATGTATTCTTACGCTGAAAAGTAAAGCGGTTAATACTCAGGCCACGCGACTGTAAATATTGAATATATAATATATCGCTCTATATACTTGCAATGAAGGGAATTGCAGTCGGTATGTAAATATATATGTATAAGTGTGTGTGTGTGTGTGTGTGTGTGTTGTCAGTTTAGATTTATGTGTATGAGATATTTATTTCTCTTACGAAACTTACTTCCAATTCTATAGTTTATTGATCACACAACGCTGTTAACCAGGTATATCACATTAAGAATGTTTACTTCATTATTTAAATAGTAAAGATAAACTGTGATTAACATAATACATTGTATAATTAATTGTTGTCTCCCTTTATCAAAGTGTCTTTTGAAATGTCAAATTGTTGTGTATGGACTGTTTCAAGTATTGGACAATTAATGATAGACAGAAATGCAAACTATATAAAACTACTGTATTTAAACTATTATCAAATTAACACAATCCTTTGTGTAATAGGAAACGATCCAAGAGGGTCATTCAATTGGCTCAGAACATATGTATTGATATCAGCAAGTTTACATCTATCTTTATTGTGTATATACGACCCGTTCCTTTATATAAAGTTTTCATATCGTACCTCAGTTTGTACTCTGGCTGATGTTTTAATGTTTGAAGACTTCAACCATTCATTTCCTCAAGATGGTAAGTTCTAAATTTTTGTAGATTTATAAAAAGAACATTTTCTTTGTGTCAGTTTTTATCTAAGCAAGAAAGGGGAAACATGAGTTTCAAATTTCATACGTTGTCAATTATATTCATTCATGATTTACACTCAATGAAACTTAGTTGATCAGAGCATTGGCTTCGTAAGTGAGGAGACCTAGTTTGGTTCCCGTTTCGGATATCTGATACATTAAACAGACAGTAAATGTTCTTTCGTCAAGCGCTTGGTAAAAGAATATTACTGACAGATGATCATTTCTGTCAAGTTTAATTCATCAGAATTTTTTTTATAAATGTATATTTCCAAAAGAAAAAGTGATATTTTACAAGGCCAAATAATAAATCTAATTGTTTTACAAAATACGTCTAATTATTATAAAGATTATACAAACGTTATAGTTTAGAAAAAGGCCACACAAATGCTCAAGACTAACCTTTCTGTCAACTAGATTTCATCAGCTGGGCTCCAATTTAAAATAGATATAGATTTTCTAAAAAGAAAGTGGCATCACACAAGGTCAAATAATAAATCAAAATGTATAGCCAAATCTGTCTAAGAGTAACCAATATAACGGGATGACTATCTTAGCTTTAGAACAAAATAGAATTTAAATGCTGCTATCTGTGCGAAATATTTCTAGTATAAGACTATCAGCTGGCAGCGAAATACCAGGTACTTGGTTTATATATACCCTCGGAAACTGCAACAGTCTACCAGCATTGGCAACAAACTAGTGGTTTTATTTATTATAAACATTTTACCAAAGTTATTGTTTTAAAAAAGGCCAAAACAAATGCTCAAAACAATCATTTCTGTTATTAAGACTTCATCAACTGAGCTCCAATTTAAACTATATGGCAGTTATATTTTCTAAAAAGAAAGTGGTATCATACAAGGGCAAATAACAAATGTAAATGTATATTAACCAAACCTACCTAAGAGTAACCACTTTAAAGAGATGGTTATCCTAACTTTAGAAAAATTTAGAATTCAAATGGTGTTATGAGTGCGCAATATTCCAACCACTGTAAAATGAATATATATGCTAGTTTTTGAAAAATTAAAAAAGGGATGGTATCTGAGCGAAATATTACTTTAGTTTAAAATAATCGGCTGGTACTGAAATACCGGGTACTGGGTTTCTGTATATATTAGGGGACACTAGCTGTGGCAAAGACCCAGTAGCTTTAAATATTATTAACAATACCAAAGTTATACTTTGTACAATAGAGGCCAAACCAAATGATCAAGCAGATCAAAAAGACTTCATCAGTTTCGACAAAATAACTAAGAATTTACGAATTGTTATGTTTGTATATATCTCTATCAATCTAAGTAAATGAAATAAGTAAGTAAGTAAGTGAAATGCCCCTTTAGTATAAATGCATATTTCCGAAAGAAAAAATGGTATCATACAAGGCCAAATAATAAATCTAAACGTATTGCCGCCCGAGTGTACCCATTGTAAAATGGATATCCTAGCTTTGGAAAGTTTAGAATTTAAATGGTGCTATCTGTGCGAAATATTACATAAGTATAAATTGATTACCGGCATACAATGTACTGGATTTATGTGTACCCTCGGCACTTTCAAATGACATTTAAAATCGAGGTAACTTGTCACAGTACCCGTGCAATCACCTGTTATAATCCCCTATAGCTGGTGACGTTTTACATCAATAAGAAATATTTGACGTTACGTAAAACAGTAATAAAACCATATATAATACATTGTATTTTGATTCAAAGTACTTAAGTTCTATACATATCTGGAGTCGATGGAGACTTTCTATAGGCTGTAAAATTCTTTGACATGTTGACTGCAATATTTCAGGTTGACAAATTGACGGATGAAGAAGGTAAGATTTTGCATTATTTACTTTTTAAAATTAAATTTGAATTATAAAAATTAGTCATTTTATTATTATTATTATTATTATTATTATTATTAGATTGTTTTGGATAAATCTAGTTAACGTAATAACAAAACATTAATACGCCAAATGTTGTAAATTCATTTATTCATGATATATATCAAAACTGAATCACGTCGTATTTATATTATTGACACAAGGATATTTGAAAACCGCGTTTGATGTCAACTTTCCGCAAATTTTACGGTCGGTATAATAGTCTTGTTTGCGATTACTCTGTTGCACTGGGTGAAATATTGGAGTTGCCTTTTCGTTG
This sequence comes from Atrina japonica, assembly GCA_030159075.1. NCBI lineage: Eukaryota > Metazoa > Mollusca > Bivalvia > Pterioida > Pinnidae > Atrina > Atrina japonica. The sequence continues at coordinate 1,551,377 of BROG01000090.1, read as the reverse complement.
GCAGTTGTTAAGACGTCTATACCAATTGTGACGAGGATTCGTTCCTCACGTATTTCATTTGGACTTGACTGTGAACTCACGGCGGGTGTGACCTGTCGACAGGGGATGCTTGCTCCTCCATGGCACCTGATCCCACCTCTTGGTTTCCAGAGGTCCGTGTTTGTCCAATTTTGCCGGATTTGTATCTGTGTCTTGGACATCCTGAAGATTTATACTTTGGTATCTGAGATGTTTTATATTGATAAGTTTTGAATGCGATGTAATTAATTAGTTTATTTAAGAACAAAGTTCTAATGCTAATATCAAAATAGAAGTATTTTTATGACATCTTATCACTTTATGCTGAAATATAAAATTACAACTGTTTAATACCATAATTATTTTGGCACTCATTCACTCAAAAATCAAAATTACTGTTTTATGTTTTCGGTATCGTTCTAACGAAAGTCAGCTTTGCGGAACGTGAAATTTTACATCTATGCAAAAATAGATTACAACTTAATGGACTCTTTAGAAAGTGATTAATTCGCACACTTTTGATAATGTATTTGTTAATTTTTGTTTCTATAAACGTTTCTCATATCTCCTTTTAAAAAAAATATTCCCAAATGACCTATCGCCAAATGCCAAATTCAATTTATTTTACATGAAATGTTTTTTATACCGTTTACTTACAATTGAATGATTGCCTGAATATAGTATTTAATACTTTTAAATACAACCAATTTTGTCAATGTGGACATTTCGTTTTTATTTTTTCACAATAATATTTTTTTAGTTGCAGAATTCAAGTCCGCTTTTGAATTGTTTGACAAAGATAAAAGTGGCAGTATCTCAACACAGGAACTTGGGGTCGTAATGAGAGCACTGGGTAACAACCCAACTGAGGCCGAGTTAAAGGACATGGTCAAAGATGTAGACAATGATGGTAAGACAACATCTTGTTACATGCTTTTTCATTCGAAATAATGACTTTTTTTACACAATATAAAATTTCACTGAACTATTGTCTAACTTGAGCCAACTCGAAAGTAATTATTCAGGAATTATTCCTAAAATGTTATGCTTTAACGCCGGATGTGACCGGTGGGCATTGATACTAACTCTTTTATCGCTGTATTTTTTACCTATTTCCATAAGTATCGTAATAATTAAGTTTTGCAGCTACCACTTTTGTATCTTTACGTTTCATATTTCATATTATTACATATTTCATATCTCTCCTTGTTCCTCTCTGTATCTTTCTCTCTGTTAGACAAACTGTTTGTTAATATTCAAAAGTATTTTTAAATATTTTGATTTGCATATTAAACATATCAATTATCTTCATTATTGCACAAATAAACAAATTATGATCACAGGTAATGGATCGATAGAGTTTAGGGAATTTCTGGAGATGATGGTAAATTATGGAAAAGATGAAAATAATGAAGAGGAGCTAAAACGAGCGTTTGCCATGTTTGACAAAGATGGAAATGGAAAGATAAGTGCTGACGAAATGCGTGACGTCATGATGAAAATAGGCGAGAAAATGTCGGACGAAGAGGTCGATGAAATGATAAAAGAAGCTGATACGAATGGAGACGGTGTCATTGATTATGAAGGTAATTATATATATATGTTTTATGTTTAATTTACATTATCTTAATAAAAAGTGAATAATAATAATTATAATAATAATAATACAGGCAATAAAATTTTGAAATGAAAAATAACATCGATAATTTTTCTTTCAGAATTTGTGACATTGATGACTGCGATATGACACAAATGCTTGGCCGCGGATGGAATGATTACAGAGTAAATGTATTAAAGTGCTGCTTGGATATATATATATATATATATATATATATATATATATATATATATATATATATATATATATATATATATATATATATATATATATATATATATATATATATATATATATAAATAAAATATAAAAGACAAATATAATTTAAATTATGTATCGTTATAAATACTGTTTATAGAATAAAATTTTATCAGAACATATCCGAATTGTATGAGTATATGTTATCTTAATGACATGAAATATCTACATGTACCTAGTCTAGCCAACTTGGGAGCGCATTGATAAATAAAGCCAAAGAGTAATGTCGCATTACATATTACTTGAATATATGTTAGCGCGTAAATTGACATTTTGTCAAGTCAATCATGTTATATGAGTATATATTATAATACTAGTGATACACCTCCTCTCATTCTCATCAAATCACACAAATTAGTTTTATGGATGGTGCTGTATTTATGGCACACCAAAATCATATAAGTGAGTTAAAGTGAGTTGCAGTTGATGCCAGGTTTTAGAAAAAAAATGGTGACGAAATTTGGATAAACTGCAGAAAACTACGTTTAACTGATGAATATAGGTTTAACTGCGCCAAAATTATGTGTTTTTGGTGTAATTAAACTTAATTATTTTCAGTTAAACTAGGTTTTTTTTCGAGATAAACTAGGTTTAACTACTTTTGTGATTTTGGCGCAGTTAAAACCAAGTTTTGTTCAGTTAATGTAGGTTGCTGAGAAAACCTTGGTTTAACTGGAGAAAAAAAAAGTTTAACTAAGAAAACCTAGGTTTAACTGATAAAACACACCGAGTTTTTCTCGAGATAATTCTATATGCTCATTAATGTGATTGTGGCGGAGTTAAGCCTTTTTTCCTTAAGTTAAACCAGGGTTTTCTCGAGAAGAATGAGTTTTAATTCATTTTTGTGATTTTGGCGCAGTTTAACTTGGTTTTTACTCGGTTAAACCTACTTTTCTCCAGTTAAACCTAGTTTTTCTCTTATGATGGTAACGAGTTAAATCTAGTTTTTCTCCATTAATCATAGTTTTTCTCGTAACCCACCGGAGTAAACTAGGTTTAATTGAAGAAAACTAGGATTAACTGCGCCAAATAGCGGGTTAGTTAAGACTATATGATAACATGGGTGATACGGAAATATTTCTGTATCACCCTTGTAAAACACTAAATAACTAATAATACACATCGATAATCCAGAGTAAGATACAGGTTAATTACTCGTATTATTATATTAACATATATTTACTACATTACTTAGTAAGATACACAGACAAAACTACACATAATGTTTATATCCGTATCAGCAGAAAGATCATTGTAGCGGAAGGATTCAACGAGAGCGTACCAGCAGCTAATCCACAGAAAGACACGGGTTAATACAATAAACAATCGCATCATCACACATGATATTCTCCTTGTACGGGAGGGGGAGATAGGAAGATTTATGAATATGATTGGCTAAGGGTGAACAAAATATTCATATCTTCTTCATTCAAGGACAGTAAATTGTTTATCATACCGATATGAAAACCCCTTAAAGTAAACGACTACCATTAAAGTTTCAAGAAGATTCAAAACAACATTTCCCAAGAAATTTATGACAAAAATTCTCCATGATGATCCATAGTTGTTTCTTATCAAGAACGATAACTATAGTGGGGCTTCCGAATAAGTGAAAATATGACAAGGAAAATGGATCGCGTCAGGGACACTTGACGTTTCTGCTCCTGGTCACATTGATTCGTTTGTCCAAAAAGGATTAAGAATCTAACATAGAAATATAAAAATTATTAGTGATGACTTATACCCGCCGATAATCTATAGGTCTACCAAGGTAATTTGGCATATGTTTACAAATACAGCGAGTCTAAATTAAATCATAACAGGGATGACACAAAAATATTTGAGATTAGTAATACATGGGATCCGTGCAAAGCAATATGTTTTATCTGTGCAACCTTTTTGGGGAAATATACCGTGTTGTTTGTGAATGTGCCACTTTAACTTGGTAGACCTATACAGTGAAATACAGATTAATACAGAGGTATAATGACAGTATACACACTTCACTTTCATGACATTGAACTCTTCCGTGATGGAGCTTAGTAGTGGGCTACTGTAGAGTCCGATAGTTGTAAAACCTCATAAACCATCAGTGGCTATTAAATGAGAGGTAGACCCACATGTTGGACAATCCAGACAGTTTCTTCACCCAGATGATATTTCCGGTGTCCTTGATGCAATCGTAGTACCTCTTACCCAGTCACTTGGCTTCTCAGAAACCATTGGTATTTATTTCTTCTTCCAGTTTGAGACTTTCCTCCTTCTTCTTCCCTCTCTTTAAAACTAAACTCCAAGACATTTCGGTTTGAATTTCATTCTTGTCCATCTGATTATATTACCCAAGTCTTCCAATGTCCAACGTCTCTATACCATGGACTTGTTATTGTCAAAACATCCATAAATGTCTTACATCTGAATATATGAATGGGTTAAAGTTGTCCATAATGAACCTCATTTGAAATTGATCGAAGTAATCCTCCGACAATGTTCTGATCATAGTTTGGTACATGGTATCTATCCAGATTCTCATCAATAACTTTATGAGGAATTGATCCATAAGCATGAGCTATGTCTAGCGACAGCACCGCCAGGTATCCCTATTTATCACTGGCATCTCATGATCTGACTTAGAATACCGGTATGCTCCTGGCACCTCCTTCCTGCACTGATGTGTTTATGTATTTGTTGTTGATAAGATATATTGCCATCCTTCTAGCTGACACAGACAAGAATATCTTACATTCAACATTTACCAGTGATATTATTCTAAACTGACCCAAAGTGACTGTATTTTTCTCCTTTCCTCCTAATCACTAGAAAACATTTCAACTTTCTCTCGGTCAGTCGTGAGCAGTTCTTAATTAATATAAAAAATCTCAGATACCAAAGTAAAGGATATATGTATAAATCTGTTAAAAATTGGACAAACACGGACCTTTTGCAATCAAGAGGTGGGATCAGATGCCATGGAGGAGTAAGCAACCCCATATCGTAACTTAGTTACGGAAGTCCATTCGACCCTGGTGCAGACTCCACCCTGCTAGTCTCATCCTTTATTTATTCTAACCTTTGTTCTTCCATGTCAAACACTTCATTAGGTTCCTGCACACCGCCTTTTCCGTCTCGCCGGGTTGTTCGCCTGTGTCAGACTCATTACTTGAGCACACCCCATCTGTATTTGGTGAATCTCAAAGCCTCTTGGGTTCGTGTATGTCTTTCCGGAACTGTATGCATTTTGTCCAATATCAAACATTGTGGTCCTGGTTGTTTCCAGTGTCATTTCCATAACTTATACTAGGGACTGAGCTGATCAGACTCAAACTAAAGATGAATGGTGTCTTTTCCTTAGGAGGTCAAGTTAGTCTCTCTCTCTCTCTCTCTCTCTCTCTCTCTCTCTCTCTCTCTCTCTCTCTCTCTCTCTCTCTCTCTCTCTCTCTCTCTCTCTCTCTCTCTCTCTCTCTCTCTCAAGTCTTAAACTCATGTATGTCATAAATACATATAAACCAAATAAACAAGTATAATATCATACCTGCTCATGCATTCAATCTGTGCAAAGTATCTTAATTTAAATGTCTTTTGTTTCGAAGCTTTAAGTTCAATCTATAACGTAGAGAGATAAATTAACAATATACAATAATTAGTACAGAACCTGGTGAAGAAGTATTAATTAAGGAAATACGAAGGGAATTCGATAGTCAATCCGAAATGGTAAATATATTTTTGTTTACCGTCAGTTAATACTCTTCTTCGAGAAAAGTAATTATAACTCCCGTCTGTGAGAGCATATCACACAATAATTTCTTATATATCTTTTATTGTTAGTTTGAAAATTACTCAAATATTTCTACTGAGCCGACTGCAATCATTTTGAATAAATATTTGGGGACCAAAAACGATAAATTCATTCAATACTCAACTTTTATTTTATCATTTCCGAAACAATGTTGTTTGTAAAACAACTGAATGTATCTGAATAGGAAACTGATCATCAATTTAGCTTTTTTATCACCTCCGTTATAACCAAAGAAAATGCCACAATCAATCAGTGTCAGTTTATGACATTAATTTCCTCATAATATTTAAAGGTATACAAGGGACTCCCTTGCTAAACAAAATGTTTTGGTTAGGTGTTAAAATCGCAGCATGCATGGTGATCTACATTGTGTTGTTACAGTATTGCGGGCTCGAATACGGGTAAATTTCAAGTTTTGTTTAAAACATTGAGAAATTCGATTGATAAAAATTCGACTTTTAAATTTCAGCAGTAATTTTAAAGATTTGTTTAGATTTATTATGAGCGAGGTGTAGTTAGACTGTAATTCTAATGTGCGGAGTAGAGTTCTCGACGAAAACAATTTGTGATATTCTTATGATTAAAACATGAGAGAGAATTCTTGAATTTTACCAGTCTAACTTAAACGGAGTAAAATACAACCTTTGAGAGAAACTTTTTATCACTCGTTTTTCAGCTGATTGAAAATATTCTCATTTTATATTAACTCTCTCTCTCTCTCTCTCTCTCTCTCTCTCTCTCTCTCTCTCTCTCTCTCTCTCTCTCTCTCTCAGCCTAAATACACATTTTTTAAATATTTGAATGTACAATAATATAATGGATGTAGAACTCCACCTTTGTCTCTACAGCTTAATACAACTCTATGCCCATGATATCACATGCAAAACAGTTCTACGGAGGATCTTAAGTAAGACTCTGCAAAATCATCCAATATTTTGTATCTAAACAAAGAAATAGATGAGTTGATATTAATTACCAAAGTCCTAAGTGGTTTAGTTTTTCAAAGGAATATTATCTATTCTTGAAATCACACGTTTATATGAATGAGGTTAATGTTTGCTTACAAATGTCTGATCTCTCAGGATTTAAACTTTGACAGAAGTTTTCGTGATTTTGTTTAATCAAACGCTTATTACAATAGATTATATTTCTTTACAAAAAGACATTTCAAAAAAATAACATATACAATAGATATTTCACGTAATACTCCACATGATAATACAGATATGGAACATATTGTCATAATAGAACCATGACACTTTGAAATATCAAGTAACTCTTATCGTTTAAAGTATATCAGGTAATAAAATACAATAAATGTATCAAATGTATTACCTTTTTACCTACTAGTCTTATCATTAAATTTTTAAAAAGATACACATTTATATAGCCTAGATTGAAATACTTTTCAAAACTCGTATCTTTTTATCTATACATGTAATATGTTTTCATGTATATTTCATTTAATCGTTTATACAACATTTTTAAGTTTCATATATTTTGTTTATCCCAGACAAAAATAACCCAATTAATCTAGAATTATTGAAATTCTATATACATTTATACAACAGTTACTGCGTCTGGGACCGCTTGTGGTGGTCAAGTGGTAGAGCGTTCGACTCTCAGGTGGAAGGTACCGGTTTCGATTCCCGGTACAGGGTCATACTAAAGATACTAATGGTAGTGACTGTTCCTTTGCCAAGCGCTCGGGATATAAAGTGAAAGTCATGAGTCTTTTGGATGAGACTGAAAACCGAGGTCACGTGTCGCGGAAGGCGTGGCACGTAAAAGAACCCTCACTGCATTGGCGTCAGTCTATAGCATATTCCAAAGTTTGTAGACTTCACCTAAAGCCGGTGACATCTCAAAATTCTCATCTCGGTGAAATATTCTTGACGAGATGTAACACAACAAACAAACAAATTTCGCCCGGTTTTAAAAATAAATGCAAGACATTAATAATTTGGTCAATTTATTTCAGGTCGAAAATTTGACTCCCGAACAGTTGGAAGGTATCTATATTTCTCTTCGTTTTATTATAATGTATAAATCGAATATTTTCTTGCTTGTAATTCACATCATGCCGAAAATTAAAAATATGACATGAATTATATTTCTGCTTGTGTATTTGTTTTTTTTTTTAATGGTAAGTCCGTATTTTTTTTTTCACATCCATGTCTAAAGTGAAACATCTCTCTCTCTCTCTCTTTCTGTAACTTATTTTAACATGTCACAACTAAACACTGAACCTCATGTTAAAACGTCTTTGAAAAACACGTGACTTTCACTTCTTCTGACGATACTACCTGTTTTGAAAGATGGTTTATATATGACACGGCTGGTTTCCTGCTCTGCTTGTGAATTAAAACATTCAAATCAAGCCAAATAACCACAGACAGCGGCTCAAGTTAATGCATTTTCGCAAGTTTGAATACAAAGATTATTCGATGTATTTGAACGCAATGATAAAACTTGACATCAATATACAAGTATAATTATTTAACCTAGAAATTAGCATGTTTATCAGGAACTATATGTTTCACTTAGATAAAATTATTGATCTTTTGCAATGTTCATAAACACTAGATAAGTGAATAAGGTGGCAAAATACACAGGTTCCTCTAACTATTTGTTTAAAATGTCACATTTTTCATCGATCGATTACATCAATCAAATTTGTATTTTGTGTGATTCTCTTTTTTTCAAAGAATTTACGGCTGCGTTTCGGGTATTTGACAAAGATGGAAGCGGCTCTATATCTGCTGATGAGCTTGGTGGAGTTATGAGGTCGCTTGGGAAAAATCCGTCGAATGAAGAACTGAAAAACCTAATAGACGAAATAGACGAAGATGGTAAATAACAATGGAGATTTGTTGAGATATGTTGATAAAATACAAATAAACATTTCGAGATTAATTGATGGAGAAATAATAATTGAATTTCTATTCAATTCATAAATGTTTTCTTGTGCAAGTCAATTTTGAATTATTTTGGTATTACAGTCAGCCGTTGTGTTAAATGATCATTCGATGAAAAGATTCTAACTGCGTAAAAAGTTAGATTAGATATACAGATTTAAATTGTAATTTATGAACGTTACTCTGTTTATAAAAGTTAAAATCCTTAAAGAATAAATATGAGCATAATTATACCAATAACAATATTCGTTGCAATTGTTGTAACTTTTTACACCAAAATGCTGAAATTCATACGAAAAAGACACGTGATACATTTATCTGACTGATATCTATAAGTAAAAAGACAATTTCATACAAAAAATCGAAGTAAGAATAAATAGAAGCTATCATTGCCTATGTAGTCAATTTTTTGACGTTTCACTGAAAATGTCTTGTTTTGGCCATTCTGTCGTTACATCAAGATCTCGCTTGTCAAGGTATACAAGTTATAAATTTGGTTCGTCCTGCAACAAGATATATGTTTTTATGATTACTTATTATTTTGCGGATTTCAAAAACACAATATGTTATACCACATACATATTGTATATAACTTTAAACAGGAAATGGTGAGATAGATCTCCAAGAGTTTTTAGCGATGATGGCAAAACAGATTCAAGACACAGACTCAGTGGAAGAAATTCGAGAGGCGTTCAGGGTGTTTGATAAGGAAGATCTTGGCTACATCACAACGTCACATCTCCGCCATATTATGACATCCATTGGAGAAAAGCTTACAGAGGAAGAAGCCGACGAATTTGTGCAAGATGCAGATATAGATGGTGATGGTGAGGTTTGCATGGAAGGTAAGTATATATTCGGATTAATTATATTACTTAGTACAGAAATTTAATATTTGTAGGCTACTATGATATTGTTTATTCTTCGAAAACACAAGCGAATCCCAGTCTTACGAAGTCAATATATGCCGTATTAAATTTTAGAAATTAAGTGGAATCCACTTATATTGAACCCTTGTTACCTTGAAATCACAATTTATTTCAAATGATCTTGATTCCCCTGACCAATTTCTTTATTACCATTATAACCCATTATTTTGTAAACCCTGTTTATTTGAAAGAAAAATTAATTACCCTTCAATTTTAATATATCCGGGTTCTACTGTATTGATTTTCAGTTGTCTTTTTTTTATTTGATATTACATACACTACACATTCTATTTGTTGAATATGATACGAAGAGTAATATACATGTACCATAATATGATATAAATATAAAACATAAAATATAAATATATTGTCTCATCTATACTGGATATATATTTATTCAATTTTGTTTCAGAATTTGTGCAAATGCTGGCATCTGTTTGGGAATGAGTCTTCCACGAGACAAAAGAACAATATACGAGATCGGGAGACAGTAAAACTCAACTCTGTTGTTGTCATGATTGTGTGAACTATTGATGACTTTAAAACTTGTAAACATAGTTAAATGTTATCATCATCTTTTCTTTTTATTACCAATATAATCCTGTTATGTTTTTTTGTAAAAATATTTCATGCTGACATAGTCCATGCTTGTGTTATTTAAGTTAGCAAATAATTGATTAAATCATGAACTGTGAATTTCTCTTCATTTTAAATGTGCGTTCATCAATGCTTATAGCTAGTAGACAGTAATTTATGTTGAACATATTGGTATAAATTAATGAAATATAATAATTGAAATATAACATGACCATTACCTCTGACAATGTTTCTTATGATGACCTTACTGGTGCAATACATATACAGTAAAACTTGCTTTAGTGACCAGCTGGTCACTTTGCTCTCCCAATAGTACCATTTGTGTACAAGTCAGCATCTATATATAGGGACCACGTCCCTATAAAGACTGGTTTTGTTGTGTCCGTAAGAGGGTTTTTATATACATGTTTCACTGTAATCGTGTGTTTTACGAAGAATAAAATACTTTGTTGGAATGTTGTTTTATGCCACACTCGACAACTGGTGGTGCAATGTACGCAGGAAAAGACCATTGGCCTTCAGCAAGTAAACTGGCAAACGTCTCACAAAATCAGATGAAATTTAAATAATTTTTAATTCGTTTTACAACAATTAAAACAAGATATATCACTTATATGTATATCATAAGTGGGTATAATGTTGTTGTGAAGCGTAAGTAAGGAACTCATTGTATCTGAACTGGAAATGTATATCGGTATACATCCTCGACCAATCCGAGAATTGTTTGAAGGTGAATCCGATATGACTTCTCTGGCAATTTATGTATCTGTATAGACTTATAAGTTACAAGACCTTGTTATATGTTTTTATTTTGTTGACATAACTCTTGAAAATCAATGATGATTTAAATATTTTATGTGTTAATATAATTTATTATGCACCATTACAAAATGAAAAAAGTAAGATTTTCTTAACATTATTCTATAAACAGATCCATTTTTGTAGTTCGAGAAAGTTTTACTATTTCTTGAAAAACTGTTTATGGTTTAAACTGGAAATTTAACATGATTTATACTGTTGAGTGATTCTAATTCAACACCAATTTTCTCCATTGTGACATCATATACCGATATACGTCCCCAACAGAAAAACATAACGTTATATCTGCATAGTGAAATTATAATCATCTTGAAAGGTCATCTCGCTGACTTGAAATAAGCCCTTGGTAGTAAGTTTCATTCCGAAGATATGTGAATCAATTGTTTTCCATAGTGTAGAGATATGTCTATTAATGTCTAAAATGTGAAATTAAATTTGAATATAACATATACAGAACTAGACATGATATTTGGAATTATTGAAAAGTCACAAAACTATGAAACACTAAATCTAATTATTTTTACATTGAAAAAATATATATACTTTACAAAAAATAAACAAAAAGAATTACCTTGCAACCAAGCCAAAGCAGCTATTATAAATATGATAAAAATAGAATCATTAAAAACTAAATCTCCAATATATATTGAACTATTTAAAAGATTAGTCTAGGATTGCATACTATTTATTATATAATAAATAAATATATAACCAAAATATCTAGTATACATAAATACCTTGGAATTTAGAAAAGAAAAATAAGACCTCCAAACTAACAATCCCTTTCCCTGTTAGCTGACACCCCTACACCTCATCTCTATCATATTGTGTGTGTATGTGTGTGTGGATCTGCATATAAAATGTGGTCTTTTCTGTTATTTTTTTAGTTATACATTGTATTTCAAGGGATCATTGTGTTATTCCTTTCATTTTTTTGTATATTTTTTTCTTCTTCTCTCTCTCTCTCTCTCTCTCTCTCTCTCTCTCTCTCTCTCTCTCTCTCTGGTATTTGGTCAGTTATACATATGAAGTCCTCATACTCCCTAGCCAGGTGGAGTTGTAGAGATTGATGAAAAATCCTGGCCAAAATACCACAATAAAATTAAAAAAAAAAAAAAAAAAAATATGAAATTTTCAAATTCGATTTCAGACGTCCATTTGATGGATAAACGTTAAAAGATTTCATGCAAGACGTATGAAAAATGTCACCGTGAAAAAATGACCTTTTTTATTTCTTACACGCACGAAACGAAACAAAATATATATATATAAAACATATCCCAGTCATGATGATGTATTTGTGGTGAAATCGTCCGCCTTACAGGAAAAATAAACTAGCAAACTTCCCTATTATTTTCCCCCAGAGTAATTCGAACACACGCTAACGATATCCAAGACCTGGTCAAGAATATACCAAAGTATAAATCAATAGAATGTCCAGGACATAAATACAAATCCGGTAAAAATGGACAAACACGGACATCCGGAAACCAAGAGGTGGGATCAGGTGCCATGGAGGAGTAAGCATCCCCTGTCGACCGGTCACACCCGCCGTGAGTCCACAGTCAAGTCCAATGAAACACGTGAGGAGTGTATCCTCGTCACAATTGGTACAGACGTCTCAACAACCGCCAACGAAAAGGCAACTCAACATTTCACTTAGTGAAACAGAGTAGTCGCAAACAAGCCTATTATACCGACCGTAAAATTTGCGGAACGTTGACATTAAACGCGGTTTTCGATATCCCTGTGTCAATAATTTGTCATTGAGTAGTTTACCTCTGTATATGAAATATTCATATGTTGTACACGCCCTGGCATATCGGATCATTTGTGAAATATAAACTCAATATGCGGGTGACTGAGGGATATTTCTCCTTAAATGTGGAAAATTTACGATGGGAAAGCCGAAATCGTCGCGTTTGTCCTATAGCTTAGTTGCTAATTTCCCGTCTGTGTTTTTATTAAGTAAAATATCTAAGTATGAAGCGTGTGTGCTTGATTCTGTTGTATCTTTAATTTCTAGTTCGCTGGGATATGTCGCATTGACATATATATGAAAATTGTCATTATTAATTGACAAAACGTCGTCGATATATCTAATGTCAAATTAAAGGACACCGCTAACTTTTTCTTCTTTTGATTCAGCAGTTTCTGAATGAAGTCTGCTTCGTATGAATAAAGGAACAGGTCGGCCAATAAAGGAGCACAATTGGTTCCCATAGGAATGCCGACAGTTTGTTGAAAGACCATGTCACCGAACATTACAAATATATTGTCTAACTGTACAGTATTGTTGAAGTTTCTCCTTAACGTTGTCAATATCTTGGTGAGGAGTAAAGATAAAGGTTTAGTAGAACATTTGCTGGATCATGCTATGTATCTTTGCTTATATGGGGTTTTATGAAGTTTAGGTATCCAATATAAATGTGGTAGCTCGAAATCGGTATCCGTTGTAGGTATATCAAATGAGCGTAATACGGACACGTGATTTTGAAGGATCTCTTCCTTTGAAAGTGAGCTACGTGTGTATGTAGGATTTCCAGAATTCGTATTAAACCCAAGTTCTTCTAATAAACAATTATAGTAATGTGCCTTACAAATAAAAACTATATTATTTGAGGCTTTGTCTGCTGGTACCAGTACATATTGGTCATGTAATTTATCCAGTTGAGTTACTACTTCTGGATCATTAAATACAGAGGGATAACGTGTTTTCATAGTCCCTTTAAGTTTTTCGAATACGAGATTTTATCAACCATCGTATGGCTTTCAGCCATTCAGACAAAGTGTCTGGTTCTACGTCTTCATGTTTGGCCCATCGTCTGGCATAGTCTTCGACAGAATCCATAACTAAACTGAAATTCTGACGCCAATTAAAGGAACGGGCTTCCCAGTATTTAGGGCCCCTTAAAATAAGATTTTTGAGGCTTCCATTTTCAACAATAGAAACGTCGCCGGTAATGACATGCCCGATAGGATTGTATTTGAAAGGAGATGAAGCACATGAACATGTGACAGTGTTGTGTAGAAGATGGTTGATGTCTAGGCACTGCAAAACCTGTTTGTAATTGAATAGCTTGGATGCGATACTAAGTGTATAGCTATATGAAATGCAAGGCGTGGTCTTCAGTTTAAAAATATGGTGGAATACAGGACTGAACTTTTTTGTGATTTAGAACATTGCCAATGTTTAAAGCGTCTATGCCTTTATTTGTAAATTTAAGTTTCAGGAAAAGACGTTTCTGTTCAGAACAGTCATCGTTTGTAACGCGTGCAGGCTTAAACAGTCTGTGGTAAGCGATGTCCATTATAATGGAGTTCAGTATGTATTCTGGGGTTGAAGAATCCGTGTAGAGGTTCATTCTTGCTTCTTGAAAAAGTTTATTGAGATTTGTAAAAGGAACAGAATAAAGTTTGCTGCGAATGTGATGAAGACCCAATTTTTTGTAAACGTAAGGTAAAAGAGATGAAAAAGTGACAACATGTATGTAGGGTCGGTTGTATGAACGATGTCCGTGACTTCGTTTACGTCTTACGTTAGAATTAAAAAGTTCCATCACATTAACACCATTACACAGTGGGTTTGATAGATTGCCTACACTTTGGATATTATCGTTACATCCATAGGGATATGCAGTGCCAAGCTGTTTAATCCAAAATTCTTCACGTTGTCTACGGAAGGGGGTACTCAAGGTGGGATTGTTGGTCCAGTGGTATATTTTTTCAATTATACGCACTCTCATAGACAAGAAGGAATGGTCAGGAGAGTTGAAATGTCGAATCGATGACCAGATACTCTTTTATTTAAGGGCCCCTTAGTTTCGCCAACATAAATCAAACCACACAAGGTACACTCAATTCCGTAAACAACATTAGATGATTTGCAGTCTAGATGATCCCAGCTTCTGGTGTTGTAATGCTTATTTGTCAGATTGCTGGTGAACACTTGATCAGTTATTAATATATGACATGTTTTACAATTTTTGACAGAACATTTAGAAATTGTTGGTATATTATTTGAAAATGAACTATCAAAAATGTCGTCAAGTAGAATCTGACAATTTTTTGACGTGGTCAACAACAAGCATAATAAATAATTCATATATAAAAATTCCCAGATACCAGCGTATTAATCTTTAGGATGTCCAGGATATAGATACAAATCTGGTAAAAATGAACAAACACGGACCTATAAAAATCAAGAGGTGGGATCAGGTGTCATGGAAGAGTAAGCATCCCCTGTCGACCGGTCACATCCGCCGTGAGTCCACAGCCAATTACAAATGAAATACGTGAGGAACGAATCCTCGTCACAATTGGTACAGACGTCTTAACAACCGCAACCGAGCTTTGGGGAATCTGATACCTTTTACGCACAAATGCCTTTCACAAAAAGTGACTAACTCTCCCGAAAAACTCGGTATTACAATAAATTATTTTTGTTTTCGCTGAAACTTCGGTTTTACAAATAACTATTAGGCTAGTCACTTGCCAAAAGCTAGAAGTTGCAAACTTAAAGTAATAATTTATAATATGTCTGTCCTACGTTCAAGGCCCAATACACGGTGGTTAATGAATATCTGACTTTACTTATAACAATATAAAATTACAAATCTACCTCCGTACCTAATCATATATGATGAATTGATTATATGAGTCTACTATGTCTGCAAACGGTACATGAAGTGATTGATGAATCGAAAGAAAATGAACGAAATTATTCATTTATCTATTGAAAAGGGGCGTAATCGTGAATGTCTTAGATTTAAAAATGAAGTACAATGTAGTTCCATTTGACTTTCTCATTCTGAGCTCAGACCGGTGATGTGCATAATTGCATATGTATCACGTGATATAAATATAGTTGATAGTTTTACACATGTGTATTAATTACACCATTTTATATCAGAACAATCAAGTCCATGAAGAATTTGGATTTTCTTAAGTTACCCCTGAGACTATTCATATGATTTATATTCCTCATACGATACAACAATGATGTCAAATCTAATCAACCATTTATTATACCATAAGATATCATATTCTGGGGTAATCATTTAAGCGTCATTGTTTCAAGACCTAAATCGGTTTAAAACTAGCAAACATGAATAAATATTATCTTTATTGTGCATTATGAAGCCGCTTTGATGTCGTAGACATTAGAAAATCGTCAGTCAAAATGGTAAGTAGTCTCCTTTTGTCGTCCAGGTAAATCTTATAATCTGTTATTTCATTTGCAAAATATTGATAGAAGAGTTTTATGACTTTAATTTATTGTATTCTGGTGATGATGATGATATATTTATATATATAGGTATATTTGAACGTGTAGCCGTCACTATTAATAGATAATTGTATTCCATAACTGCCCACACAGGCATTTTTATTTATTTATTGTGTCATTCGGTTATCCATTCCGATATTTTAAATTTATTTATTTATTTATCCACGCTAAGCCTATTTTCGTACCTATTTATAGTTTCGTAAAATTGTGTATAAAATGAACGTAAAGTACCATGTAAAAATTTTTAGAAATGAGAATGAAGGCATTTTTACATATATTTATCTATGTTTACCTCAACTGTGATTGATAATACATCTGACATTTCTTTTACTACCGATTATGTAGCATGTATATGTACAGGGAAGAAGGGGAGTACGAAAATTATTTTTTGTCACAAAAAAAAATTAAAGGGGCAATGGTTGTGGGTTTTTTTTTAGATGATTTTCTTTCCTTTTTACTACTTGAAAAAATAGGTCACAGGCATGCAAATTATTAAATTCCTATATATTTTGTAAAAAAATTCGTGAGAAACCCAGTTTTGCAATTATTCACTTGCAATTTATTCAACATTACTATTTTTTTTATATGCTTACCACACTGGTCATGACCTTATTTTCACAAAATATATAGGAATATAACATTTTTTGTATCTGTGTATTATAGCTCGTATTTTCAAGTACAAGTAAAAGTAGCTAATACATCTTTAATATTGTTTTACGTCGAAATTTTTTGCATTTACAATCATCAATTAATATAAATATTTTGGAAAAACTCATTCGGTTTGTTAAAGTAATGTATTGTCGATGCATGTAATTAAGCTGTATTTATTATATTTAAGTTTAAATTTTACGTCCCAATAATGTTATCTGGAAATAGGCTTGTATATTTTCTACATTATTGATGATAATGCTACTATAACTGATCGAGTTTTTTTCTGTCGCATACAATGCCACTTGAGGGGAACATTTATGTAAATATTCCTTTAACCTTCCTTTAGTTTAACACACATTTTCATTTCCAGAATATTTTACACTCATAATAATACATAATATAATCACATAATTTAAATTTTAGACAAAAAAAATTCTCAAAAGGTTGAACATTTACTGAATGAATAGACTCTCTCTCTCTCTCTCTCTCTCTCTCTCTCTCTCTCTCTCTCTCTCTCTCTCTCTCTCTCACACACACACACACACACACTTACTGTTATCGTTGCAATTGTTTCAAATAAAAACGACAAAAATGTGTATGAAAATGTTCTTTGTTTTGACTTTTCAATTGTACATATCAGCACGCGCCTCCGTCAAACAGTTGATCTATCAGATGTACAAGCGGTATGTAAAATGATATGTATATTTGTTTGTTAATTAAATTATATAAACATGGGCTTTTACATAAACAATTTTGTCATTAACAATAAACCATAGTGGAGAAGGATATCATTTACATATGCATTTAAGATATTATTTAGCCAGTGTATTTTTAAACTAACAGAAATACAATGCAATATAACCTTCATCTAACATTTTAAGTCTGGTCCCCATGATTGGCGAATGATACTTAAGTGTATATCAGAGAGTATACATATAACACTGAGAGAGAGAGAGAGAGAGAGAGAGAGAGAGAGAGAGAGAGAGAGAGAGAGAGAGAGAGAGAGAGAGACTATTCCAAAATAGCAAAAAAAACAACCTTACTGTAGGAAACGCGAAACCGGTAAGATGATATATAAGTACGTACATAAGTAGTGTGAGAAATCTAGTCTATGGGGTATCCTCCTATATCTGATTCCTCACTTTTTAATATATCGTGCATCAGGTAATACAATTCAAACATTAAATCAAGCCATTGACCTTTCTACATCACACAGGCTATGTCAATACATTAATGATATATGGTACATATTAAATATTTTCATTGTTTTCATTTATTATAGGTCGAACACCTTACGGCTGAACAAGTTGAAGGTATATGTGTCTATATATATATATATATATATATATATATATATATATATATATATATATATATATATATATAACAACATAAAAGTGTCAGGTTCAGAGGAATCATAGGCCTAATTAACTACATTGGCCTTCCTGTTTCTGGTATCGATAAATATTCATAATGATTGCCGAATGATACTTGAGTGTATATCAGAGAATATATGTTAAAAAGTATAGAAATAAAAGATTATTATTTAAAAATTGGAGCAATAATGATATCATTGATAATTAGGGTAAAATCAATGAAACTGTCATAAGGAATAAACTACAAACGAAGAAAACTGGATATCTCAAATATCAAAACTTTAAAATGCAATAATTTATCATTTTTTTCTGACTTTAAACAGAATTTAAGGGTGCTTTCTCACTATTTGACAAAGATGGAGGAGGGTCTATATCCGGTGCTGAGCTTGGTGATGTAATGAGGTCACTTGGCCAAAATCCAACAGAACAAGAACTGGAAAAAATGATAAAAGATGTTGATGTAGATGGCAAGTTGTTCTGTTTGTTTAATGATTGTCATAACAAGAAATAACAAAAAAAAAACCAAAAAAAACAAACAAACAAACAACCACAATTGTGATACTAAGACAGGGGAACATATAAATCTTACACATTCATTCAGTATAAATATATATTTTTTTTTTTGACTTTCCTAGTATTTACTAAACCTGATTATGTCGACATCTTTTATGCCTCTAGAAACTGGAATGATTACAACACGTGCCTTCTTAAATATATATACTAATGACTTTAAATACAAATAACATTAAACTCTTACTGATCCATTTCAACTGGTCATTATAGATTCATCTATGATCGAATTTTAAAGACATCAATGAAAGCAAATATGTATTTGAAATATTGATGTAAGATGTAATACACACCAAGTAACAGCAGTTTTCTCAAATAAAAACAACTACTGATACAATTCTACCTTAATTGGTTACTTACTTACTTCATACTCTTTGTGTATGTCGACGAGAAGACGTCTACAAGGTCCCTCTATTGGTTTCTGTCCTATGCTGCTCTCCCTATGGGGTTGTACCTTGTCTCCCACATATCTGTCTCCACTGTCCTTCTCCATGTCCCTCTTGGTCTACCGTGTCTTTATTTTCCAACTTATTTTCTCGCAATAGTTACTTCCCCTATTCTTAATACATATCCCAGATAGCTCCATCTTCTGCACTTAACACTAATTGTTTACATCATAAAAATACAGGAAATGGAGAAATAGATTTCGACGAGTTTTTAGGAATGATGGCAAAAAAGATGCAGGATACGGATTCTGAGGAAGAGGTTAAGGAGGCATTTCGGGTCTTTGATTTGCATGATCTCGGTTACATCCCTACCGAGGACCTACGTCATATCATGAAAACGTATGGGGAGACGATGGCAGACGACGAAATAGACGAATTTATGCTGGCGGCAGACATTGTTGGCGATGGCGAAATACATTACGAAGGTAAGTTAACACTGCTAAATCATATTTCAGTTTGAATTCACTTTTTCAACATATATCATCTCATTATATTTTCAAATGTAACAAATAAGAAAGACTAAAATAAATTATGTTTGTCATTTTATCATATTTGTTATTAAATTATTTCCTTATTAGGATCATTTCTATTATCGTCATATTTTTTAAATTTTCGTAAAGAATTTCGATTTTTTTAATAGACAAGAATTTCAGAAAACTGATTACCGATGTACATATGTTATGTAGCATAAGATCTGTTTCAAAATAGTGTTGCAAGGATTGGAAACTTTAAAACACCTTGCTATTTAGTGTTTAATTATACCTATAATTTTGGTATGATGTAATAAATGTAATAACAATTCATCATTTTTTCAGATTTTTTGAAACGGATATCAACGTAACAAGCAAGAAGGAAAGACTTAATATTGAGTCATATAATTTTTCTTGGATCTAAAGTTTTTTTCATAGATAATCTGGAAGCATTATAATAATGATTACGATACAATTAACATTTAAAATCAATTTCATGTTTCATTCATGTAATCTTATAAATCATGAATGATTGCACAGTGCAACAGTCTGTATATATTACTGTAGATAAACTATGATACATGTTGTTTTAGACTCTAAGTAAATTATGTGGATTTGAGATCGAATCCTCGTAGTGTCCTCGTACAGTTCATATTAAAGATGGCGACTAATTTATCACTAAGACCTCGGCATCAAAAGTGAATGTTGTGAGCCTTTGTAGTGGTACTGAACCGGCTTTTAATGCATAAACCCAAAGCAGAAATCACAGTTTGCAGAATTTAATAAAATGTTACCTCAATTTCAATGTAAAAGAAAAACTCAAAATGCACCAAATAAAACATGTCAGATGCCATATAATTAGACATTTTCTTTTTTTTTCATTTTTTTAATTAAACAAACTAGGAGATATTTTATATCCTATTCACCCAACAATAAGCCATTCCATAGCTCATAATGCTTTGTTAAAACAGTTATGCATACATGTATATCAATTCAAATTTCTTATTTCATAAATAATGTATATACGTGGTTCGGACAATGCATAGATCGAAGCATTTCTTATATCAGTACACATAGATTAAATCTTTCGATACGGTTTTCATATCGTTAATATTTCAAAGGTTTTCCAATAAATGATCTTAAAACAGTTTGAGTTTTTGTTTTGATATATTTTGTATTGTGTGGGGAAAGGTCGTCCAGTGCCTTCAGTTCGAGGTAAATCTGTGAAAGGTGAATAGTTGAACGAAAAAGGAGTAAATGCCCACTTTTATAACAGACAACGAATTGGTTAATTTTCCAGATGAATTAGATACTATATTGCTCTCTGATAACAAATGAATTTGGTATATTCAAGAGTAAAAACATCCTTTATGACTGACAATTATAGGGGTTAAAAATCAATATGAAGACTAAAAATAAGATATAATCGTTCTTGAATAACGAAGGAACGTACGTTTATACTTCGCCATAGGTGTTTAGAACTGCTGCTATTCACACTAGTAACTGGTATTTGAGTTTAAAGGCTTCCCTCAACTGAAAGAGAATCAGACTTCCCAATGTTAAGACTCCTTGTTGTATTATTATTTTGAGAGTTTATTTTATCCGGAATTGACCATGTTTAGCTTAAAAATAAAATAGTTGAGATGCACCGTTTGGCGTACATCGAGGTTGTTTAATAGTGTTTGTAGTAGCAAGCAAAGAAAATTGATACCACAGTGTTAATGTTCAAACAAAGCCAAAGGTTAAAGCAGTATATGCACCAACATAGACCACAGGGAAATCCAGAAATGGGACGAAACACCACAGAGAGGTGAACTTACCCGACAAATGCTGTATATAGTAAAGCCAATATTTGACAAATATATCATAATACAAGTATATGTAGTGGGTAACATTAGTTTTAGTTAGATAGACCTCATCCAAATGTATTTTATTTGTCGTCTGGTTTCAAAATGATAAAACATGATCTATGTTCCGTTTTTCCACTCATGGTAGCATATAGTTTCCATGTAAGTCAGAAACATAATTTACGTATTACGCTTTGTATTAACACATCTCAGTAAAAATGCACTTGCAAAATTTCTTAAAATTTAAATTAAAGTAATATTCGATAACACCAAAACGTAATGTGTTGTTTTCATGACATGCCGTATTAGATTTCCATCAGTTACGAAATTTGTTTTATCAAAGTACATGTGCACTCAATATGTCGCAATGATTGTATAATCATGTCTCATGTTACCTGTCTTATCTTTTCATCTATTGATCCGTTTCATTTCATGACCGCCTACCCGTCAACCCCTGCACAATTGTTGTTTTATAAGACATGTTGCAATTCACAATGCATACATACATACATACATACATAGCCACTGCTTTTAGTAATGTTTTTAAGGGAGTGCTTTTTAAAATCAATTATCATTTTGCAGTCCCTTTAAACTTTTAATGACACACGTACAAACAGAGCTTGTCCTAACGCAATATGGAATCAATACAATGTACTAAGAAGATTAAAACAGTTGAAGTGATACAAAAATAATCCAAATTCCATTAGTATTCATGCAAACATCATTTATTCGCAGTTCATGTTTTCTTTCAATGTACATACTTCTAAGTTAAATTCAGAGAATAAATCATAACAATGTTTTGAAAATATATTTGAACAAAGTTTAATCCTCCAAGGAAGCCCATTTCAGTGACTTTTGAACGACATTTTGAACTTGTACCTCATATATATACTATATATATATATATATATATATATATATATATGTGTGTGTGTGTGTGTGTGTGTGTGTGTGTGTGTGTGTGTGTGCTTTAATGAAGGACAAGACAATATCTCATAATGAACATACTACGACCTGTGTTAATTTCTATGTATTATATAAAATAATATACACTGATTTGATAGAACCATGCATTTTATGTAACAATACATGTATATAAAAAGTAAGGTTGATACTAGTACAAACTTTTAAAGCACTTCAAATAAATGTTAATACCAAAAATAATGTCAACGAATTCGTTTTTAAAGAAAAACCACGAAAATAAATGATTTTTTAAACATTAATATATTTTGTATGGAAGTGTCAACTTCTACAAGGTAATTAGTAGGTGTTTTAAATGCTACAAAAGAAAGACAGAATTAATTACCTTTGCTTTCTTGTTTTTCTTCTTATATATACAGGTGTCTCGATACCTCGAAGTCCTCGGGACCACCGAAAAACTTCGAAAAAGTTCGAGGTGTCGAGAGTTCCGGAAATGAACATTTCGACCGATATAGGTTCTTAATACTACACAAAACTGGGGATTTTTTTTTCTTTCGTAGTTCGTTTAAATTTTGTCATAAACAATCACCGTAAACTTTATATCAAGATATGAAACCATCAAATTATAAATTATTTAAAGCACTTTCTCTTTAGAAAATCTGTTTTGATCGGAAGCAAAACCATGCGACAAATTATCGCTTTTGAAAATAATGACTTCTCCCTATTAACTATTATAAACATAATACCAAAGTTATAATGCTCAAGACGTTCGTTTCTGTCCATTAGACTTCATTAGTTGAGCTCCAATTTAAAATGTATATGTATTTTCTAAAGAGAAAGTGGTATCATACAAGGTCAAATAATAAATCTAAAAGTATAGCCGAAATCCGTCTAAGAGTAACCACTGTAAAAAAAAAGATGACTATCTTGGCTTTAGAAAACTTTGGAATTTAAATGGTGTTATCAATGCCAAATATTACTTTAATATAAGACTATCAACTGGTACCGAAATACCAGGTACTAGGTTTATGTATACCCTCGATGACTCAAACGATCCACCAGCAGTGTCAACGACCTAGAGGTTATAAATATTGTAAACATAATACCAGTTATAATGCTCAAGACGACCGTTTTATGTCAATTACAATTCATCAGTTGACATCCAGTTTAAAATGTATATATATTTTCTAAAGAGAAAGTGGTATCATACAAGGTCAAATAATAAATCTAAAAGTATAGCCGAAATCCGTCCAATCCAATCAAACGGATGATTTTTATCTATTAATATTTGCATAATATATAAACTCCCTTCAGACTTGCCATTGTTACCTACAAACTCCAAATATTACTATGCAAATAGATATCGTTCAACAAGGCACAAGTGGGAGGAGCGAATCTGCCATTTTGACACAAGTGACAAGCTTGTTTTCATTGACGTCACAACCAGGACAGCCCATTAGACCTACTACTAGCCTAGAATCACACAGATTCGAATCGTGACACACAGGTTGTATTAAAGATCATTTTTTAAAATTATGGTGGCTGATTTGGGACATCGTAATGTCACTTCGTTTAATACAACGCGATATTACGATACGAAATGACCATATTACGATATGACGATATTAGGATACCATGACTTTTATGTCTACGCATGCGTCGCTTCAAACCGAGGTTCATCCACCATTTGTAAGGTTACGGTTAGAGGACACAAGTTGGGGGTACGTGATTTGCATAACATGTAATAGAAAAAAACATACCGGACAGAACGGATATTTCAGAAAAACAAATTGAATGCTATTGGAATATTTATGTCGGATATGGTAGCGGTGTCCTTTAATTTGACATTTAGATTTGTCAATTAATAATGAAAAATTTCATACATATGTCAATGCGATATATCCTAGCGAACTGGAAATTAAAGATGCAACAGAATCAAGCACACACGCTTCATACTTAGACATTTTACTTAATATAGATACAGACGGGAAATTAGCAACTAAGCTATACGACAAACGCGACGATTTCGGCTTTCCTATCGTAAATTTTCAACATATAAGTAGTAATATCCCTCAGTCACCCGCATATGGAGTTTATATTTCACAAATGATCCGATATGCCAGGGCGTGTACAATATATGAAAATTTCATATATAGAGGTAAACTACTCACTGACAAATT
The DNA here is from genome assembly GCA_030159075.1 of Atrina japonica. Lineage (NCBI taxonomy): Eukaryota > Metazoa > Mollusca > Bivalvia > Pterioida > Pinnidae > Atrina > Atrina japonica. The sequence continues at coordinate 1,526,679 of BROG01000090.1, read as the reverse complement.
ATTGACCCAGGGATATCGAAAATCGCGTTTAATGTCAACGTTCCGCAAATTTTATGGTCGGTATAATAGGCTTGTTTGCGATTATTCTGTTTCACTAAATGAAATGCTGAGTTGCCTTTTCGTTGGCGGTTGTTGAGACGTCTGTACCAATTGTGACGAGGTTTCACTCCTCACGTAGTTCATTGGACTTGACTGTGGACTCACGGCGGGTGTGACCGGTCGACAGGGGATGCTTACTTCTCCATGTCACCTGATCCCACCTCTTGGTTTCCAGAGGTCCGTGTTTGTCCATTTTTACCGGATTTGTATCTTTGTCCTGGACATTCTATTGATTTATACTTTGGTATCGGAGATTTTTTATATATTTATTTGGATTAAATATTTACGTAAATTAAAGTTTTAGTTCATTACTTGAAATCTCCCAGATGCCGATAGCTAAAACAATAATATTTAAAAATATAATATTGTTTTTGATTTTTGAGAAGTTAAGCTATTTTTTCTGCACAATTATACATGTGACCTTAATAAAAACCATTTGCAGCAAAGAATACAATAAAGATTAAGATATGTATATATAATTAAAGGATAACTAAACCTTGCCAGAAATGTTCTTCTTCAAATAATTTTTCATGTATGTATAGTTGTCGTCAGAAATGACACATATTTTGACCTATTCTGTGGACTAAAACTGAGGTAGAAACAAATGTCACTTTACACCTCATTTATTAGGTACTGAGCCGGCTTACAGAAAGAGAACACCACCCTGGGATAGGTCACATTATAACTCAATTATACAAAAGGACACTACCCTGAGGTAGCTTAATAATTACGCACTGAGCCGACTTATAGAAAAGTTACACTGCGCTTGGTTAGGTCACTGTACAGCTGATTTTTTACGGACTGAGCAGTCTAATAGGAAAAAGAACATCACCCCGAGGTAGCTCACTTGATAGCTTAATTATTACGGACTAGGCTGATTTATAGAAAAATGGACACCACCTTGGGGTTGGTCACTATAAAACTTAATTTTTACGGTTTGAACCGACTTACAAAAAAAAAAAAAAAAAGAAAACCACCCAGAAGTAAGTCACTGAGCATTATAGTGACCTACCCCAGGTTTTTATATAAGTCGACTCTGTTCGTAATAATCAAACTATATATTGACCTACCTCAAGTGGTGTCCTTTTTCTATAATTCAGTATAGTTCGTAATAACGGAGCTATAAAGTGATCTACCCCAGGCTGATGTCAATTTTTCTATAAGTCTGCCCAGTTAGTAGAAATTAAGCTATATAATGACCTACCCCTCGGTGGTGTTCTTTTTCTACTACAAGTCGACCTAGTTCGTAATCACTGAGCTATAAAGTGACCTTCTCCAGGGTGGTGTCCATTTTTCTATAAGTATGCTCAATCCGTAAAAATTGAGCTATTAAGTGACCGTTTTCTACCTCAGTTTTAGTCCACAGAATAGGTCAAAATATGTGGCACTTGTCGTAATACCGTTACATCTAAGCTGGTCCCGGTCTGACTACTACCTTCGCTCATAGACAGCAGGTATGAGCCAGTGAATTGTTGAATCTGATTGGTCTAGAGACATATTCATATCGGCCAATCAAATTACGCGTAATATTCCACAAAATCAGCACTTCAAGCTGTAAACAAAAAGATGCATTATATTTTATTCTACCATATTAGAAAGTTTAGGCTAGGCCCTATAGCAAATAAACAAGGCCTACTACAGATTGAAAAAGTATTCTTTTTTTCAAAGAGGCTCAAAGAAGACGTTTGATGTTGAATACGTTGCCATGAAACAAAATAACGTCAAATCTCTGACTCAGATTTCTGCCCGAACGAGATTAGGCTGTACCGGTTGTTTTAGAACGAGTGAAGCGAAGCTGAAGTACACCCAGTACCAGTTTTTGTCACAGCTATGTATCGAAATATCGTCATTTCGTATCGTAATATCGTCATTTCGTATCGTAATATCGTCATTTCGTATTTCTTAATATCGCGTTGTATTAAACGAAGCGATATTACGATGTCCCGAATCAGCCACCATATGTACTTGTCATCATCGTCTATGACGCATCTTTACACAGTTCTTCTCTTTTGATAGCTCTTACTTAATTATATTTTTTAGGAATACTTGGGTCGGGATCATTTAATTCATTTCAATAGAAAATGAAATTTCCAACACCTTTTCTTTATGTACAAATACTAAAGCGCTTAGTCTCGGAAAATGGCATAAAATAAATATTTTTCTGTTATAAATTTCACGTTATATAGACTCGACATGTTTCACGTTGATATGTAAATGGTACGACACTCGTATCCATAAAGTTATTGTGCTATAGCGATATAAAACTGATTATACATGAAACTGGATTGAATTACCTTAATCTTCTTAACGTGTAAATCAAAATGTACAAAATGCGATTTTTAAGTTTTTGTTCAATGCAAGATGAATTATAGAAAATAATGGTCTTACTTGTTGCGTATCCAAATTAATTACTATGGAACTTATTATTGGACTTGATTTAACTAAACTTAGACTTTAATATATCCTTACTGTAATTATGAATTTATTCAAACGGTAATTGATTTGTATGTAGCACAAATTGATTGTATGTTTTATTATTTCTATGGTTTTAGTCCAATAAATATATATTCATGTCACCAGCTAAAAGCCAAGTACCGCAGATATGACCTAAGCTATTAATCACAGTGACGATATTCCAATATGTCGCCAGCTAACAGCGAGGTACCACACATTTGACTTGTACTATTAACTTTTTAAAACATCACAGTGATTGACTCGGTTTATATTTCATTTGAAAGTAAAACCAGACGGATATGCCTTAAGTTACATGAGATAAACAGTGTATCAGCTGATCAGCTAAATTTTGTTTTCAAAGAAAAGATATATGGCATCTATGAGACTTATGTGTGAATTTCAATTTCACAATGCTGTTAGGTAAAGTCCCTGTCACACATTGACGATTAAGATGGCGTATAAAAAATTACGTGATTTACGCTGGCTTACGTCAGATAAGTTGTAAGTAACTTTTCTACAAGGTAACAATACACTGATATAGGCTGGCATAAGCTGAAGATCATCAAGAACTCGTGTGCATGCACAAAACTTTCCGAAGTATGCCAGCGTATGATCCATACGTTTCGCATACGCTGAAGTAAGTTGTAGATGCGTTATAGTATCTTTTACCTGTAAGTTACTCGTTCAACAGAATACCTCGAGAACATGTCCACCGTCTCAGAATTTTAAAAAATGTTTGACAAGTTTTCACACGTCTGGGTATTATTTCGATAAACCCTCAATGTATGACAGGACTACAGCGACATTTTGACGCATGCCAATGTTTTATGAATTTTTGAGTTTTTCATACGTCGGCATCAGTTCGATAAATCGTTAATGTGTGTTAGGACTTACAACAAGAGTCACTTTTCTGTGTGTTTGTCTGTCTGTTTGTTTTACTAGCGTTTAACATTTAACGCCACTAGCCATATACGAAATGAAAGAATGTTTTTGACCAGTGACTCCAACCTCATTAAAAAGTCCTCGGTTTGATCCAGTTCCGGAAATCGAATCCTGAACTTCCGTTTGCGAGTCTCACGCTTAATTATATTACTTAAGATGTTTTTATGGTCCACACACCGATACTCCGATACTTTAAGAAAAACAGAAGTTTAAACGAAAATTGAAATTGATGGTACACAGTACAATTTGTGAAACATCTCATTGAGCTTGTTTCCGTTGCTTCATCGTACCACATATTGTGACAAGGATACTGACGGAGCCCTCAAAAGGGCATCGTATTAGTGGAAGTATTTCGAATGTTCATGACTCATAACGGTAGCATTCAGTTTTGTAAAAAAGTGGCACGGTAAAGAATTATGTTTATGTGTACGTTATTATTCTTTAGTCCGTCAAGTAGAATCAATTTATGCAAATAAATTTCAGCGTAAAATCATAATTTTATGGGACGTCAGACAAGACGCAGACAAACAGGCGGTGAATAAAAAGTCAATATTAACATTTGTAAAGCAATTTCTTTACTAAACACCAAAATTAATTCCCTTATAAGAATTCTTATTCACCAAGTGCGTAAACCCCTTGCTATATGATTAGAGATGTCAGCGTGGCTTTCTCGGGTAGTTGTTTTTCAATGAAGTTGTCTTTTAATTATTAAAATTTCGATAAGGATGAATAAGCGAATGCATTTAAAATTGAATTTGATAAAAACGAATATAAAATATTTACAAATATTCCTTTCAATTAAAAGCACAAAATGTAAATGATATAATGAATGCCGATGACACGCCATACAAGATGATATAATTATAATGATGTACCTTGGACACGTGAAATCGATTACTTATCTGTTTGTCAACAGTATATGATGTGAAGTAAAAATACTACATGTAGTAACAGGGACTTTCATTTTGGATTAAATCTGTTACCGGATTCGACGTAAGCTTATTACGGTAAGTTACATTTTGCCACTGTTACTTTCTGTATAAAAGGCTTTACTTAATACTTGAAATACTATAGCGCCTATATCAGATATCTGCTTGTTTATCTGTTTGCAAACACTTAGATTGATTGTTGTTGATATATCTAAATTTGATATTCGTCGTCAGGGCCTATTCAAATATCGGTAATGACTTTCGAGTTCCTTTGATATTATTTACGGGAGTCGATAGTCGTTAACGCCGTGGCAATATTTTGAGACAACAATTATATTTACTCCAACACACCTATCTTTTATCTAATTTCACTGGAACATGTAGCAGAGCGCATGAAGACGGTGACCCGGATGATTTATGAATGTTGAGGATATTAAATGCAGCAAGATGACTCAACGACACCTTGTAAGTTAGCTCTCTATATACATTGTTCTTTTTCAGATTGATTTCCTTTTTTTGTATTAGCGTAAATTTGATACTGTGATGTTTGATTTGTATAATAGCCACATTGCTTAAATCATGAACCTGAAAATGATTGTATGTGGAAAAGTTACCAAATGAAACTAATCAATTATGATGTTTTATATCATCTAATAAGATAAATTGATATATTTAACTGTCTATTTATCTATTTATTTATTTAATGTTGCTATGAAACGAAATATGATTTTTGTCTCACGTTCATCTGATACAGATGGACTATCATCTCAAGCACAGGTGAAAATATTTAGAATATTGAAGTTATGACAATATCTAAATTGCACTATAATATTACAGTTAATTGAATAATCACAATATAGTGAAACTTGTATATAAAGACCCCCTTAGGGAAACAACAAAATCAAGTCTTTATAGAGAGGTGGTCTTTATATAGAGATTAATTTATACACAGATGGTACTATTGCGGACAGCAAAAAATCTTTATAACCAGGTGTGCTTATACACAGGTGCTCGCTAAAGCAAGTTTTACTGTAAATATATTGTAACACAGAAATAAATAGAAATAGATAACTGTACTTATATATCTGTAATCATCTATATTTTGAAATGTGACATTTTCAATGGATTTATACCACTTTATGTACCAAAAGTAAATGAAAATAATAGCATCATCACTCTTGAAATGTTTATCAGCTACCTCGATTTTATGTGAAGTTTTTACTTAATTTATTTATACTATATACATGGTATTATAGGACATTTTGTTACAAAGAAAAAGGATAATACTTATTTTAAAAATCACTACTTAAACACTATTCATAATGGCATAGAAGACGAATTAGGGATATTATAGTATATGTAAGGACTTTAAAGCTATAAAACTTTTATATGTATTATTCAAGTTCAAATATTATTGGATCTCCGGAAGGCTTTATAATAATCATATAAGAATTTACGAGCAATTTTTGCTTGTGTTTCCAAGTAATATTGTATTATAAATCTTCAGACAATAAAGAAAATATACAATTCTCTAGACTTTAGAAGTATTGGTTAGGTGTTAATTAAAAATTTTGAACACAACAAAGAAAGAAGGGTGAAATGATGGCCAACATTTCATAAGATATGATACAAAACGGGTGACAACAAGCTTTTGATTTCATTATTTTCCGCGTAGTTGTCGCCCTGTCCTTTCCCAAAGAGTAGATCAAAATCGCAGTGTATCCCATAGTAGGTGATTTTCAGTTTTCATGGAGGATTCCAAAGGCTGGAGCGTAGTAAAGTTGATATTTCCATAGCTTTATTAGCCACTTTCCGTTACTTTGTTGGAATATTGTTGAAAGTCACGCAAATGGCTGACAGAGCAAACAATCACGAGGAAGTTTCGTGTCTCATGCTAATTATCCTGAAAGTCATTCGACAGCAAATCTAATATTATTAAATGCGTCTCTTTTCCGGTGCTTTAAATTCTCTTTATGGTATTTTGAGGGTTCAGCATACAATTTTATTTTCTGCCAAAATATGAATAGAGCAGTAGTAGACATTGCCATTGTTCAACATGAAAGGATGTGTATTGAATCGCATTATACCGAAACATTTTATTCCATCAGATATTCGTAATGAGATTTTAAAATGCTGTTTAACCACTTATGCACAACTGAAATTCAATTGAAATTTGAATACTAAATTCAATCGCAGAAAATTTTTGCTGTCATTAATTCTTATAGATTGCTTCTTCTCTAATGTCAGGGTCCTTTTATGATATTGATCAATATAATAGACATTTAGAATTTGAAAGTCGTCAAGTTTGATGGTAGATCACAGAAATTTTCTGAATTTGTTATTTTCTAAATCTTTAATTACACTCGATAATCTTACGTGACAGACGATTTAAATCTTCGGGCATACACTAGACAATATTTACTTCTCTTCATTTCAAATATATAAGAGTTAACCCTGCATAAAAGTGATCTTATAACCATGCAAGTTGGTTTGCTTTTCTTTTTGCATTAACCAATTTTTCAGTCATATAGTGGCGGCCGGACTTTAGTGTTGGAACAGACAGCCCGGTTACAATGTATCTGGAAAGAGACCACCCGCCTTCCGCAAGCTAACTGACAAATGTTCTCACAAATCAGCCTATGTTCAAGCCCCACTTGAACACACGCTGGGTAGAAGTGAGAAACTGCATGGTTTAGATCTGTGTCCTGAACATTCTATTGATTTATACTTTGGTATCTGAAATTTTTGATATCTACACACTACTTGGCCATGCCCCCCTGGGATTTATAATAACATAAGATTTTGTTCATATTATATAACGATTTGTCTCTTTCCTATATCAAGCCATAAAAGAGGTATGCAATGTTATAATACTTCAGTTTCATAAAGTTACAAAATATCGACTGTGTATTGTCAATACAGCACGCCTGTACCTGTACCGATTGCGCGTTATTTTCAACAGCAACATTAGTGTTTACATACAATTTGTGTAATTCAGGAAATGATCTATAATTTATATATTATGTGAATTATCCCGTATGTATTATTCTTCTAAATAATGAAGGCATGTCTAAACTTTCGTCTACGTCTAGCTTGTTTACTTCAATGAGTTAAATTTAGCATCATGAGATTTTGAAAAATTTGAACTTAAGTGTTGGTAAATCGCAATCTATGATTGAAAATCAAATTTAAACCAAGACGAAGAGTAAGTGACAAAATTGCCAAGTATCTGAATCACATTATTAAGTATTTTCATTAGTCAGAGTTATCTCCCATGCCAGCAGGTATCGATTGTGATGTAATTTGTTTGTGCGTAAATGAGAAAAGTTATTAATTGTGACATCATATGTTTGTGTAAAGATATGACGTCACAATCGATACCTGCTGACATGGGAGATTACTCTGAATAGTGAAAAGACAGAATATCGAACTAGAAAACCAAAAGAATTTAGAAATGTCCTACAGTTCAAGTTGTCATTTTGCAACTGTGTTAGAACTATATTTTACCAAACTCTTAAGAATTGAAAATATATACCAAGTGTATGCTATATATTCAAAATCTAAAATCATTGTAAATAGATATTGATACTGTTTATGGAACGCTTCTGATGGTTTAGTGGTTTCGGGTCCGATTCTGATTTAGACCTCACATGAACCTTTTGTGAATAAGTTGTTGCACAAATCGTTAGGATAAGAGTACAAAACAAGTTTCACAAGAAAGTAAGAACAACACTGATTTGAAAGAGACGTATAGTATGGGAATGAATCACTGAATCTGAACTGGCTGTTGTTATTCGACATACATAAAACATTGAATTTACAATACAAAACGCCTCAGGTCAAGAGTTGTTTTTTACCTTAGACTCCGTTTGTTTGTATTGGAAATATAAAGTAGCTTTGTTCGGTGCATTCTGTATTGTAGAATGTCAAATAGAATAAAACACAAAAACATCATGGTCAATATTAAGGATTAACTGTTTTCTTTTTAAAGATATGTGCATCTGTTAGAAGCATTACCAACGCCAACGGTTAGGATTTCTATGTTGACATTTTCAACCGCAAAAATAATAATATATTCTGGAGCCTCTTTCTGTCCATTTTTATTCTTTATACACTTTGAATCATAGCTTTTATCAGATCTCGTCATCAAAGCACCCGTTCTGCTTACGGATCACGACTATGTTGATTTTAAAGAAACCAATCACAGGAGTTTGGTTGTCTTCAACTGTTTATATTTTAGTATTTTTCTGCCCCAGCAAACATTAGGACATTGTCAAACCATCGTAGAATATCTCTGTAACACAACACCTACAAATCAATCAGTTTTGATAAGGCAAACCAAAACATCACTAGGGCACAAGAGAGTTAACAGAAATCAATAACAGAAATTGATTTTAGAAAACAATTTGCATTTCAATGAGTAATCCATAGAGCTATATTTGACTTATTCATCACGATTGAGCGATTCAAATATCCACTGTAGATGCTTGTTTCAGCAGATGTTATTTTGGTAGGCATGGAAATGTTAGATAGACTAATACGCGCTCAACATATACTGAAGAAAGTGTGTTAAGTGTGTAACTGTTTGTGTGTTTACAAAAGGTATAATCACTTATTGATTTTGAAGCTTCGACTTGTTTACAATCACAGATAGGTATCTTGAAATCTTCACATTGTTACACATTGTTATTTTCTTTGAGGGTATATATATATATATATATATATATATATATATATATATATATATATATATATATATATATATATATATATATATATATATATATATATATATATATATGTGTGTGTGTGTGTGTGTGTGTGTAGAATTACATTCGTACTCCGGTTGTGTATGAGTGTTTGTGTGTGAGTGTGTAGGGGTGTGTGTAGGTGTGTGTGTGTGTGTGTGTGTGTGTGTGTTATTTATGTTATTTTAATACTTTAGTTCTGAGGAATGGACGGGTCGTCCCCAAAAATTGACTTCAATTTTGTCCGAGTCGTTAGGTATTTTAGTTTATACATGTTTTTTTAATTTTTGAGGGAGAGTGTACTTCCATTAACTGTAAGATAGTATTTGGGATTTAAAAAGGTTCTCGTCTTGACATTGACATATTAACGACTGACATTTCTAAACCAAGCCAATAGAAGAGTAGTCTTTCTTTGATTGAGCCAGATCATGTCCAGTGTTGTTTTTACCAAGCTCATGTCAAGTGTTGTTTTTTTCTTTGATTTTACCAAGCTCATGTCAAGTGTTGTTTTTTATTCTTTGATTTTACCAAGCTCATGTGAAGTGTTGTTTTTTTTCTTTGATGTTACCAAGCTCATGTCAAGTGTTTTTTTTTTCTTTTATTTCATCAAGCTCATGTAAAGTGTTATTTTTGTTATCCTTATGAATATTATATGCCGAGTATTTCTTAGTAGGAATTACAAATACATATTTACTGCTATTTGGGACGAGTTATACCTATCTAAGTTTTTATTTTATTTTCGATATATGACAGATTTTTGCTATTCCTGTCTTCAACAAAAGAATTAAAGACCTGTTTTTTATGGTATTTTTATCTATATGTATACTTAAACTGCTTGTCAACATATCGTTTTACATTTAAGCCCTAGAAAAAAAGATATCCTGGTACACATTGTCTGACGAAGACTTTCAGTATAAGGTTGTGTAGACGGTGGATTTGTGCAAATTAAATACAGCTGCCTGAACAGGAAAAACAAGTTCTCAAATTCCAACCGTCTGCACTTCAAGTTTCAATATATTTTGTTCATGCCAAGTGCATTGTGGGGAAATGACGAGGATGACGTGATTCATACATTTGTCATTCTACGCTTCCACAGATTGTCACGTGCAGGGCCAAATTCTCAAACGTCGTAATTAGGCAAGGAATTTTAAAACAGTGAAAGGAATTAAAGTTTAGTTAGAAATAGAATAATTAATTTAATAATATGATAAAAAAGAATGAATGAAATTCTGTGAATTTCGATGAAATGCACCATTCAAGAAAATCATTATAGTTAATATTGTGATGTCGTTTATTGAAATTTAGGTTAACAGGGATTACATATAGAGTACATAATTTGTATATATATATATAATACCTACATATAAAGATAAATGTAACCAATATAAATTTACACCCAGATTTCCCCTTCTCCAAATACTTCGTTTTCCTGGGTTCTTTTGTATGTTGTTCAGGGTCAACATTTATTTCTCAAATAATTAAAAGCAAATGTTTTCACAACTGTTATACCCAAGTTTTATTATTGACAATATGGTACCAGTTTTTGGTAGAAATTGTTTGCGTCCGAACTTGCATGCGTCCGAACTTGCAAATATTCATAACGGTTTTAAGATTTCTTTTGCATTAAAGTTCGTATTGTGCTAATCTCGTAAAACGAGAGTCAATGTTTTTGTTGGCTATAGACGAGATTGTTTACATTGTTCAATTAAAGTTTAATGCAACTTACGACATAATAAAACAAGGCTGGTTCTTATAGCATATAAAATCAGTTTACACATAAAAAGCCTTTTAAATGTTTGTCGTTTGATATTGCGTCTCAGTTTTTGTTTACAATTTTTATCCTGTTTCTATTCTTATGTACTTGTCCGTTTAAATCGTTCAGTTTTCTATTCAAGAGAGTCAATCGTTAGTAGTTTTATTTTTAATCTGAGACAAAAAAAATCAATAAATCATTCATGCCATAGCGTAGTCACATTTAACAATGTTGATCCACCTTGTATATTGATTCCCTTTTATATGTGAACTATGTATATGTACAAAGGTACATAACTCCAACTAAGTGAACACTTATCATGTAGTTTCAACCAGAGAATCGGATTTATCTGGATTAAAGCCCCACCATGTCAGAACTGAAACTTTAACAAATGCTGTATATGTCTATAAGTACAGTCATGAGAAATAGCGTTGAAAGTGGAAGTAGCGTTGGAAGTGACAATCCGAGGTCTTCCGAATTTAACAAACTTTTACTGCACCATTATGTTTGAAAACTCTCGTCACAAATGTATCCCCAATTAAAATCTTCCCAGACATCTGAATAGGTTGCGTCATAAATGAATGATAACCATATGAACATGTATAACCCACCAAAATATGAATAATTATAATATCAGTGTCACTAAAACACATCATACAGACCCTTGGAAATCGTTAATATATCTTGGCGTTTATAAGTACGATCGATTTAATTAATTTCCGGATTTTATTTAAAATACATAACTAAAGATTGTGTTTAATTGCTTTTCAGTTTTCAATTTATCTTTCAAACTCTGATATAATATTTCGTGATTGGCACATTTCACTACAAACTTTTTATAAATGTAACGCACTTTTATCATAATATTTATTTATTTACTCATTTCTTTAGATACTTTCATGTTTTATCTATTACAGGATCTAACAGACGAACAATATTACGGTAAGAATTCTACAAAAGTGTACAGTGGATATGATAAGTATTTACTTAGGATTGTTTTTCATTTTTAAAAAAAAACATGGTATATACACGCAATGACCCATGGAGAAAAAATTCAATGTGCGGCATTGCATGTATATTCCATGTTTTTCAAAAAATGAATATATATATATATATATATATATGTGTGTGTGTGTGTGTGTGTGTGTGTTTTGTGTGTGTGTGTGTGTGTGTGTGTGTGTGTATTACCATTTTCTGTGAATCTGTTGTCAGCTGAATACGAAATTCTATATAATTGACTTTTCGGGGGGGATTTTCATATGACGTAACAGCTGAACAGTTGTGTGTCAATTATTGAATATAAATGCAACCGGTCTGTATACTTGCAATGAAGGAAATAACAGTCGGTATGTAAATATTTAAAATTAATTAATTTAAAATATGGAAAGTATGTATCAATTATCATGACTGAGAAATATAAGAGACATTCTCTGCAAGTTATTTCTGTTTTACTGATTTTTTACATCCCACCAAACAATTCAAATATATAATGATATTCTTAGCTTTAAGTGAAGTGCCCATTTTTTTTAATTGTTCTTTGAACTCATTCAAATGTGATGGGGTTTATTTACTAGTCAGGCCAACCATGACACGGGCTTGGCTTAATGTCGCGTCTGACAGACTTGACTTTCAATTTTCTTGCTTGATTTTGCTTGGCAAAAGAGTAATAAGTGTTAGTACTATTTTTTAGAGTCTTTGGTATAACCCAGTAATGGAGATCGAGCTCGGATCTTCTGCTTGTGAGTCCAGCACTCATCCACTTAACCAGCACAAGCGGTCTTTCTTAAAATCGTTTTAAATATCTAACGCTATAGTCTGCATTATGGCACACATATTCATATTCGAATCTTCAGTGCTTATTTCTTATATATATTTCAGAATTTTGTGATGCATTCACGTACTTTGCCAGAGGTACAGAAAGAATTGATAGAATAGATCTGAAAATTATTTTTGACTCATTACGAAGTCTTGAGAAAATGACTGATGACGATTTACAGGATTTTTGTGATCTCGTAGATAAAGAAGGTAAGTGTTTGCCTTATCTTATAACAATTTTATGAAGAAAAAAATACCCATAATTCCGTGAATGTAAGTTTTTACGTAACCTTGTTTTAGTATTATTTTTTAATAAAACGTTTCAGTAATTCTGCGGCAAAAGCTTTCTAAGTAAATGTACTAATTTGTATTTCTGAGTTTCATTTCATATATTTACATTGATTATAATACGAAATCATATACTAAACTGGCATCTTTTACTAATGTAATGATTTATTTATCAATTAAATCATATCATATATATGTATATAAACAATTTGTCTTGTGTTACTATTTTGTGCTTGTTGTTGTATCTGAGCTTAGAACAGTACATTTGCCATTACATCATGTTTATCAGTTACAAGTTAGAAAGGTTATCATGCCTTTAGTATATAGCTTATGTCGGTCGTAATATTTTACATTTTATTGTATAGTAATCATTATTTCATTAGCCATAATACCATCAATTTACTTGACTGTATATGAAGTTATTCATTTCAGGATATGGAATAACTCTGGAGCCATTTTTGCAACTTATGGAACAACAAGTAAAACAAGATCCAAGAGCGAATCTAAAAAAAGCTTTTGACGAAATAGACAAGGACGGAAGTGGAACGCTTGACCATGACGAGCTTAGAACTATAATAAATAAACTATTACCAGGTCAATATACAGAAACAGAACTAACTGATATGATAGCAGCTGCGGATCTAGACGGGGATGGAGAAATAGATTTCATAGGTGTGCAGCTAGTCCATTTGACTGCATACTTTTTATTTAAATATCTTAAAAGTGTAATATAATATGTATGCATGTGTGTATGCATGTGTACCTCTCTCTCTCTCTCTCTCTCTCTCTCTCTCTCTCTCTCTCTCACACACACACACACACACACACACACACACACACAAATATGCAATTATTCTCAGCATTAATTGAGGACATTTTAAAATCTTTTTCTTTGTTTCATTGTTGATTTTATGCCCATGAATATTATTTATCTTGAATGAAGACCGCACCAATTATAGGTTCTGCAATTTTTGGTCCGCGCTGTTGAATGACGTCAATTCAGTGAGTGTTCTTCCACGTGCAACACCTTCCGTGACACGGGATCTCTCTTTTTTTTAGTATCACCCGAAATGACTTTCACTTCTTATGCTGAGCACTTTTTGTAAGCAACAGTCACTACTTTTTACAGTTAAATTGTATATCTCTGTATCGTGCATCGATAGTGTGACCTTCCATCTGGGAAAAATGTAATCAAAGTTCTTTCTTGTGTATTATAATGTAAATTTTTTAAATATTATAAAGTATAAATGTTCCCGAAAAATATATATTCACAATTGCTGTATAATTTTCTTTTCTTTTCTTTGCAGAATTTTCAAAAATGATGGAAAGCGTAAATGAAGACAATTAAGATCAGAAGATACTATAATTCGAGTTTATATTCATAGTTCAAACTGCGGTTTAAAACTGAATACATGCCCGTGGAAGCCACTATAGACAGTGGAAAAACATGTTGAAAATGAAAATAGCTAGTGATTTATTTTGATACATATTAATCTATGTTTCCTGATATATAAAGGAAGCCTCGTGTATGATTTTTCTTGTACATATATACAATTTCACCATTGGAAAAAATATATCTGGTGAAAATAACAAATGTACAAAACTCCAGAAAATCTTTCAGTAGGAATTCTGTGGAACAGGCGTGGAATGACCAAGAAATGAAAATGTGTAATTAAAATGAGATAAAACACACTATACAGATATGGAATATAATAAATCATTTGCAAGAGATAAATGACGACATCAGACTGTAATGTATAGTATAGCATTTGTATATAGATATTTTAGATTGATTTACACAAACTTTTATATAGAACATGTATTTGTGTGAAGTACTATATCATCTAGGGAGTCCCATAAGGCCTCCCTAAATAAAAACATATTAATGGTACCTCGCAATATTGTATTATTAATTAATTAATTCATGTAATAAATTTAATGCTACTGTTTTTAGTTTGTAATAATATTGATAGTTAATTTATCTAGCTGTCAGCCAAAAAGAAGTTCATGGTCTTGATTGCCATGCATTTTAATTCACCAACCAAAATATGGTGGCCTTATTAATCACTTAGGAACCTTAATTCGTTAATTCATGTTAGTTAACATTTTAGTTATAATCATGGGAAATGTGATATATATATATATATATATATATATATATATATATATATATATATATATATATATATATATATATATATATATATATATATATATATTACATTTATGAATTCATGAGAAGGTGATATTGCATATTTTCATCCGAGAAAGCTTTATTGACCGAGGCAAAGTAGAGGGCTAAAAATATGCAATATCACCATCTTATGAATGTAATATTTATTTTATCATATAGAGTGTCATATTTGTTTACTTTAACATATCACCATATATTACGTTGGCGCATGTGACATTCTTTGGAATGTCACCCTGGCGTTTTTATCTTTGTTAACTGAGCGGGCGATATTGAAAATTTTCACATCTCTCTCAACCAATCAGATTACGAGATTTTAAATTTTCATGACATGCCAAAATTGATGTAACTTTATTTTTCACTATATATTTTATATATCACCATATATTTTGAAAATAATATTACAAAATCAATTTTTATTCGATTCCAGTACAATTTTCACCATTAACCATTAATGTACTCGAGTTTCTGTGTTTCTTTCGTTATTAATTTTCATTGTTTTGTTTAGTACCACTGATAGCTTTTGAAAGATACATAATTTTAATGTCTCTATTAATACGTATGAATAAGGAATTGTGACATAAAGAATTAAATTTTATATTTCAATTGATGAATAGAAAAATAGCAAATACAGAATGGAAATATGTTCACACCGCGATTCTCCAGCTGGCAAAAAATATATAACATTCCATAGTTACTATATATAAGTTACTTTA
This sequence comes from Atrina japonica, assembly GCA_030159075.1. Taxonomy (NCBI): domain Eukaryota; kingdom Metazoa; phylum Mollusca; class Bivalvia; order Pterioida; family Pinnidae; genus Atrina; species Atrina japonica. The sequence continues at coordinate 1,510,744 of BROG01000090.1, read as the reverse complement.
ATACAAATTTATTGAAAGATTTGTGATAAACAATTTGTAAACGTTGTTGTTATCCTACAATGTATTGGAGTCAATTTTTTTAAAAATTGATAAGCAAACGAAAATAAATTGAATACCTGTAATGCATATTTAATATTGACCTAAAATCACCAAAAATATGAATATTTACATTACCAGGTCAGTTATAGGTACGTAAATAACGTACCTTTAATCTATAGATTAATATATACGATTTTAGACGTGTTCAAACAAATCCTGAGACCGATAACCTATAGCCCACAACAATGGTCTTAATGTATTGTTATTGCTTTAACATGCGTTTGTAGTGCACAATCATATTGTTATTACACTATTCTCTCTCTCTCTCTCTCTCTCTCTCTCTCTCTCTCTCTCTCTCTCTCTCTCTCTCTCTCTCTCTCTCTCTCTCTCTCTCTCTCTCTCTCTCTCTCTCTCTCGCAACATACCCCGACCCATTTAAATGTATGTTTTATAATTCTATATAAATATACATGGATACGAAGACCGTAATGCGCGTCATTGTACAGAATCAATCAAGCGTTGGAGAAGAATAGATTCAAAGGAGATTCGTAATGAGTTTTAGCAACTAGTTGGCAATCATTAACAGAAATGAACAAATTCCACTTTTATTAAAAAAAAACACAGTGAAAATTGAGAATACATATTAGTATCGGGAAGGAGAAATTTAACACGTTAATGGACTTATAGACAGTTTTGAGAAGAGAATAAGAGAAGAATGGTTTGTACATGTTTATTTTAGTTCCGAAGAGTTCAATGGCGATTTAAATGGCTTCATTTCTTCATAGTTACCCATGTTATTAGTGATACGAAAATGCCATGATATATTTGACCTGGTTTAATTGTTATTCTAGATATCAGAAATGTAAGTGAAAACAATAGTTCAGGATTTATTAATATTATGTGAAATGTAACGGCCATGATATTTGACGTTATGGGTTGTCTTGTTGTCATTATCGATAGCACAACAGCCCGACAGTTCCATTGTTTTATAAATACTAAATAATTCATAAAATTCATATTTAGTTTTGTATTCTGGACCTAATCGTTTGCTAATCTATATGTATTGATTATTTATTGAACAGTTTTAGTGTAAACTACTGTATTTTCAAGAGGTTATTGTTTATACGTAGCGAAACTACATACTGTCAATGACAGCTATACATTTTCTTAATTAATTTTCTGTTGCACTTGTGGATCTAAAGTTTCAATGGGCCTACTAAAAATCATTTTTATTTCCGTTCATAGAGTCACGGTCGCTTTAACAGAGAGAGAGAGAGAGAGAGAGAGGAGACGAGAGACAGGGTGAGGCGGAGCTTTAACAGAGAGAGAGAGAGAGAGAGAGAGAGAGAGAGAGAGAGAGAGAGAGAGAGAGAGAGAGAGAGAGAGAGAGAGAGAGAGAGAGAGAGAGAGAGAGAGAGAGAAAGAGAGAGAGAGCAATATAATTATGTATATTACTACAAACGCATGTTAAAATAATAACACTCTTTTCCACAGACATAAATAAATACTTAAATACATGGAAATTCGGCTTCATTCGTATATATGTTTAATTTTAGTAGGTTTATTTATATCTTGGTAGCCCAACTTTATACACCTGTAAAACTATATATCTCAGAAGATTTAATGCCAATAGTCAGGCTAATGATAGGTAATCTATAAGTATTACAAACAAAATTCTTTTCATCATAAAGTACGGTTTTGGGGATAATAACTTTGTTTGTCTCACACTTTGCATTGTTAATTATATATCCCAATAGAAATTGAAATAACTACAAGTGATGTCTCTTTTAATCGTCCCAAACTAAGGCTTAGTTTTTCACAGCTAGAAACTCAATTTTGAACTATTATTTACTTTAATAAGCATTTACATCTGACTTTAAATCTTATTATAGTCATCGATAGATATTTTGAAGTTATGTGTAGAGCACGCTCATATTGAACTTGGACAATATCATCTTCAAGATATATATATATATATTTATATTATATATAATATAGATATATATATATATATATATATATATATATATATATATATATATATATATATATACAATGTATATATATATATATAGAGAGAGAGAGAGAGAGAGAGAGAAAGAGAGAGACAGACAGACAGACACTACAAACGCATGTTAAAACAATAACACTAATCCGAGACTCAGAAAAATAACACTTTTTATCTTAACGTGCATTTCCTACATTTATTTTTTCTTCTTTAGTCCCTGAATGAGGCCCCATTTTTCTAGGTTATTTTTGTCTGAATTACCATTAAAGGAACATTAGCTGTGTTTACCAAAATAATATTTCGTCTTTTGTACTTTTACTACTTGTACTTTATGTACAATAACAATTAAAAGTATACACAGGCATACAAATCTGATATTCCTATATATTTTGTGAAAATAAGGTAAGGCCAAGTGTGTCTTCATATACAAATAGTAAGGTTGAGTTAATCAATCGGAAGTGAAAAAGTACCAAAACTGGATTTTTCAAGCAATTTTCACAAAATCTATAGGGATTTAAGAACTTTTATGACTTACACAAAACAAAAATTTACGTCATCACAATGGTGCCACGAAGAAGGTTTACATAAAAAGATATGTCAACAATGTTTCCAAGTTTAAACTCGAACGATATTTTGTCTGTAAATCATAGAGTCAATACATACTAATCTTTGTCCTGATATGCCATAAATAGTTTATGGATATATACAGTATTAAAACACAATCTACAATTGGATCTTCACTTGACAAACGACACCACCATCAAAGCCTTTCAATGTTAATAATGCCTTTTATCTAAAGATCAATATTTGAAGACAAACTTAAATGTTATTGCGTGGTTGATATATATATATATATATATATATATATATATATATATATATATATATATATATATATATATATATATATATATATACAGTAAAACTTGCTATAGCGACCACCTCTATATAAGGATTACCTGTTTCTAAGTACCTGTTTTAGGTCCCTTGACTGCATACTGCAACTATTGAACCTGTGTAAAAGGGTCACCTGCACATAAAGGTCAATATTATCTGGTCCCTTGGGTGGCCACTATATACAGGTATCACTGTATATATATATATATATATATATTATATATATATATATATATATATATATATATATATATATATATATATGTGTGTGTGTGTGTGTGTGTGTGTGTGTGTGTGTGTGTGTTCTTCCATGAGCACAAAAACAGTCAGGGATCATAATGAGCCCCTCCGAGAAGAATTTATAGATGATTGGCGTTCCTCCCCTTGTAAGAGTGGCTAGACCAAGTTACATGCTCATATGCCGAGATTCAAGGACAAGTTATCTGAAAATCATGCAATATCACACAACAAAAGTCAACCCGAATATAAGGCAACATCTAATGCTCCAAAGACCTGACAATAAATAGAAATTATTTTGAAATATCTATAAATCTTTTTGAGATTTTGACATTTCTTTCTAAAGATATCTATCTTGTTTCAGGTATTAACACAGGATCAAGAAGACGGTAAGTCTTTGACATATCTTTGATATAAAGGATTTCAATAATAATTGATTATGAGAGTGAACATCTATTGATGCAGATGTTTGACATGTATATTGTATCTCTTATTTTGTGTTATCGACCAAGACTGAGTCGTAGGAAAAGTAAAAACCGGTGATCAACTTGAACAGATTAGCGACTTTTTCAAATTTTTTTATACACAAGTAAAATTATTTAATTATACATACAACATCTGTCCTGTAGTTTTATTTTTAAGATTGAATAACTCGGTACAAAACTTTAACATTTTATTTTTAACGAAACGGTATTCGTTGGTCTAATGGTAAAGCGTTTGCCTCACAAGAGTGAGGGGTCTCAAATCCTAATGAAGGTCATACCCGAGACTTTCTAACAAAGCTATTGATCGATTGTTCCTTCTTCAAGTGCTCGTCATTTTCACTTCATTGTTTAGTGGTTATGTATTATGAAATAAAAACTTGTTGAATATACTTAACTTTTTATAACATGACAGTGTGTAAAATATATAATAATCAAATGTTGTTTGATTATTATACTTACAAAACAGCACTCAGTATATGACAGTATATATGTACAGTATTTAGAGGCAAAAGAAATACTTGTTTTTCATCCGTTTCCTTTTTCAGAATTTGTGGCGGCTTTCGATTATTTTTCGAGAGGAAAGAACAAAATTGACAGAGTGGATCTGACAATCATTTTCGATTCTCTTGGTAATCTAGAAAAACCTTCATCCGAGGAACTTCAGGATTTTTACGATCTCGTGGACTGTGATGGTATGATCTTTTTCAATCACAATGGTAATGTTAATTCAGTTACAACGTTAAAATCATTCTGTACCTCCATCTTAAATTACATTTGACTATTTAAAGTAGCAATAGAGATGGCCGAATATTTCCGCATTCAGTCCAAATGGCAGACGTCATAAAACAAAAGTTTTGAAATGATCACTCATTTAATTATTTCAGGGTTAGGGATATCATTGAACCCTTTTCTAGAGTTTATGTCACAACAAGTCAAACAGGATCCATTGGAGAACCTTAAACAGGCATTTAGAGACATCGATGAAGACGGCAGTGGGAGTATTGACCGTGATGAATTGAAAGTGGTAATGTTAAAGATGATGGGAGATCAAATGACAGAAGAAGAAATTGATGGTATGATCGATGAAGCTGACATGGACGGTGATGGAGAGATCGATTTTGAAGGTGAGAAAACATTTTCTGGTTTCTTTATTTTTGTTCCCTTATAAAGTTAAAATCAGGTTACCAATTTATATTATATGGCACGTAAAAATCACATTAATGAGTGAAATATTTTATTAAGTAAGACTTAGTTTTTTTCTAGTTTAACCTAGTTTTCTCAGTCAACCACATTAACTGAGAAAAACTAGATAACACGTAACCCACAAAAACTAGAAGAAAAAACTAGGTTTAACTAAAAAAATGTCTGCAGAAAAATAGATTAACTCATTATTGTGATTCCGACCTAGTTTTTAATCAGCAAAACCTAGTTTTCTACAGTTAAACATACTTTTTCAGTGGCCACATTAACTGGAAAAACTAGGTTTAACTGCACCACAGTAACATTAATGTGTAATTAGCACAGAGAAACCTAGTTTTTCTAAGTTAAAACTTAGTTTTTTCAGTTGATAAGGGTTACAAGAAAAATTAGGATTAACTTGAGAAAAAGTATGCTTAACTCGTAGCCTACATAAACTCGAGAAAAATTAGGTTTAACATACTTATATGGTTTTGGCGTGCCATATTATTACCTTATTTCGTCTCTTTGGTAGGATCTCTCTCTCATTCTCTCTTTTATTATCATTATTACTGTTATTATTATTATTATTATTATTATTATTATTATTATTACTATTATTATTATTATTATTATTATTATTATTATTGTTGTTGTTGTTGTTGTTGTTCTTGTTGCTGATGTTGTTGTTGTTGTGGCTACTGCTGCTCCTGTTGTTGTTGTACAGCAATGAAATGTGGTTGTCTTTCTTGCTGTAAATAAGTCTTTAACTATAAAACTTTTCCTATTGCAAAATGATGATAAAAAGTTTCTTCTATCATTTTTCTTTTCTCTTTTTCCACAGAATTTGTTATGCTATTCCAAAAAGATAAGCCTGACGACAAATAGAAAACGCTACAAATTCTACACGGAAAAAACAAAAACAATACGCAATTTAAACCCTACAGCTTTAAATTTGATCCTGGACGGGTGAAGATATTTTACTTAAAATAAGTACTCTTTGCTGTTCACTAGTGAAATGAATTAGCCGACACTGATTCTAATGTTCCAATGTTTTGCATCATTTAGTCATATACTTACATATTTACTTCATGCTGTATGTAAATTATCAATTGTTTAATGTTCAATAAAAAGAATGCATTTACTGTGTTTTGCCTACTTCAGAAATTTACATAAATATGATCGTTTTCATCTGATGTCGACCGACAAACAGCAATTTCTCTTGTAAATGTCCCGTTCAATTTGCTCGGAATATCAATATAAAAATCTCAAATAGCAAAGTATAAATTTTCAGGATATCCAGGATGTATATAAAAATATTAAAACTTTAGATACCAGAGATAAAAACTACGGGATGTCCAGGATATATATATATATATATATATATATATATATATATATATATATATATATATATATATATATATATATATATATATATATATATATATATATATATATATATTAATTAAAACCTGCTGTAGCGGCCACCTCTATATAAGAATTACCTGTTTATTAAGGCAAGTATTTTCATATCACTTGACTGCATACTTCAACTCAATTGAACCTGTGTATAAGGGTCAATTGTACATAAAGGTAAATATTTTCTGGTCCCTTGGGTGGCCCCTCCCTATATATATATATATATATATATATCAGATATCAAAATATAAATTTTCAGAATGTCCAGAATATATGTACAAATATAAACATCTCAGATACCAAAGTATAAATCCTCAGGATGTCCAGGATATATATACAAATATAAAATATTATATACCAAAGTATAAATCCTCAGGATGTCCAGGATATATACACAAATATAAACATCCCAGATACCAAAGTATAAATCTTTAGGATGTCCAGGATAAAATTATGGACAAACGTGGACCTCTGGAAGTCAAGAGGTGGGATCAGGTGTCATAGAGGAGTGAGCATCCACCGTTGACCGGTCACACCCGCCGTGAGTCCACTGTCAAATTCAAATGAAATACGTGAGGAACGAATCCTCGTCACAATTGGTCATACGTCTCAACAACCGCCATCGAACAGGCAACTCTGCATTTCACTTAGTGATAAAGAATAATCGCAAACAAGACAATTATAACAACCGTAACATTTGCGGAACGTTGACATCAAATGCAGTTTTCAATAATTTGTCTGTGAGTAGTTTACCTCTGTATCTGAAAAGTTCATATGTTGAACAATGCAATGGCATATCGGATCATTTGTGAAATTTAAACTTCATATGCGAGTGATTGTTTGATATTACTACTTAAATGTGGAAATTTTATAATGGGAAAACCTAAATTGTCGCGTTTGTCGTATAGCTTAGTTGTTAATTTCCCGTCTGTGTCTATATTAAGTTAAATGTCTAATTACGAAGCGTGTGTGCTTGGTGCATCTTTAATTTCTAGTTGGTTAGGATATATTGCATTGACATATGTATGAAAATTGTCATTATTAATTGACAAAACGTCGTTGATATATCTAAATGTCAAATTATAGCTTTTATCTTCTTTTAATTCAGCAGTTTCTGAATGAAGTCTGCTTCGTATGAATAAAGGAACAGGTCATTCAAAAAGGGGACACAATTCCCATAGGAATGTCGACAATTTGTTGAAAGACCACGACTCCGAACATTACAAGTATATTGTCTATTAGAAATTCCAGCATCATTTTTATATCAACTTCAATGTATTTATGTGTAAAATCAAGGTGGTGTTGAACAAAATAAGTATCATGATAACCAATCACTAGATATTTAAATATTCGGGTACCACCTTTAGTGAAAGACAGTTGTGTATGACGCTAAAAAGTCGTATGTTTTGATATTGTTAATTTGAAAAAAATTGTGTGCCTTCAAATATACAAATATACAAATCTCAGATACCAAAGTATTAATCCTCTGGATGTCCAGGATATATATACAAATATACAGGATGTCCAGGATATATACAAATATAAACATCTCAGATACCAAATATAAATGTTCAGGGTGTCCAGGGTATATATACAAATACAAAATCTCAGATACCAAAGTATAAATCCTCAGGATGTCCAGGATATATATACAAATATAAATATCTCAGATACCAAAGTATGAATATTCAGGGTGTCCAGGATATATTTACACATCTGGAAAAATAACACTAGTGTACATAATCAATGTGTATAAAACAAGACTCCAGTTATGCACAAACAACATGTTTTCTTATACACCATATAAAGTTATAAGCTAAGATATTAATTTTTACAGTGGGTACTCTTAGATGGATTTGGCAGCACATTTAGATTTATAATATGGCCTTGTATGATACCACTTTTTCTTTCGGAAATGTATGTATATCAAATTCGAGCTCAACTGATGAAGTCTTACTGACAGAAATGATCGTTCTGAGCATTTGTTTTGGACTCCTTTGTAAAACTATAACATTGGTATTGTTAATATTCATAAAACAGCTCATTAGATATAATTAATGTCACCAGGACCTTTTAATAAATAATTTAGAGATATTATTTCGAAATGTAAATAAAACAAATGACATACATTCATCATACGTTATCACAGACCAATTTCAATAGGTAGACATCATTAAGGGAGAATGGTGCCCATCCCTTACACTATAAACATATGACCACTCAAAATGGACAAAGTTTAGCGTAAATCCTTCCCTTAAATAGTAATTCATTTAGTATTGTCTTTCTACCCGCAGAAGAATATCAAATTGACTAAAACAGATAATTGCCGCTCAATTTAGTATCTCATGATTAGGTTACAAATCCCCAAAGCCATTAAATAGACAACGGGAATCAAGATGTCACTTTCTTAAATGACACGTGCATTATCGTACGCTAAACTTTTCGGCAACACCAATAAAGGTATATCTTTTCTTGCTAAAATTTGTTAATACAGTCTATTTTCATGCTCAGGTTGTTTTATTTTTTAAATCCTTCTCTTTGTGTGAATTTTTAAACTTGAACATTTTAAAGTATATTAACTTGCTACAAACATGCAAATAAATGGCATTCCAAAATTCGCACATATTGCAACAAATACTTCCACAGGTTGAAAGCACATTCTACATTTAAATTATGTACATAAAAGACAAATGTAAACACATACAGAACTGAAAATTAAGAAATATTAAAGACGTGTACATGTATATATAATTGCCGTCGGTGTAAAACTTTCTATACCATTGATCAAAAGATCGTCTATTGCTGCTAAGGGGGCGCAACTCGTTTACATATACTGTATAGTGTCTAATAAAGTTTTGTGTTAAGATTTCTTATGTGTAGTTTTTCAATGCTTAGTTCGAACTTTACATAAATTGTCTGTTTATTGTCTTTGTTTTACTCCTGCTACGTGACCATTCCATTTTTCACTAAATTGTGCATTCTACTAACTTCACCATCTCACTAGCCGACATGTTATTCATACAAGATGGACTTTATTGCTATAGATTAGAACGTTTTTCACATTCATGTGAATGAAATTTTTAATATAAAAAATATACTGTATATCTCTTACCAAATCGCATTTTCGTCATACTTACAATTTTAATATTCAATTTTGAATGTCGTTGGCGGTCAGTCTTTCGTTGTGGCGAGAGAACATTAATACGATACGTCAAATGATTTCATGGCACCCCAATTGTCATATAAAATCCAATAAAATCATCTACATGTAGTTAAAACATGTCAGATAATGCTACATGATCGAGTTTGTTTAACATTTCATAATTCTATATATTTTATAATACTTAGTTATACAAAGCTAATAATCAATGACATTGTAAAATAAGTGGTGTATTTAAAGTTTCACTTTGTTAGATTTGGAAACTGACAGATTGATGTGGGCCCTGATTAGACCAGAATAATAGAATCTAGCTCCACTTTGAGTTCCAGATAGAAAAATATCTGTCGACTGTGGAATGGACAATGAGTCCCAACCGAGGTGTCAGTGTCTATCTGGAACTCAAATGCGGTGCTTGATTAATTTTCTCGCACATGTGTAGTGATACAAATGGATCTGGATTAGCAGTTCCGGATAGAATTTTGCAGTACTGATAAAAACGAGATCCGTCTATCTCAGGTGCGAGAAATAAATAAGTGATGCATGAATAAATAAGAAAATCACAAGTAATCCGGACGAGATCTAACGACAAAGGCGCAATAAAAGTAATCAAGGAGGAGCCGTATAGGCCCGATATCGCCATATGTTATTGGAAACTAAGCCGGCGAGACGAAGACGATTTCGGTTGCATTTCAACCTTCGACATTTTTCTGTAAAATTTTCATTTGTTTGACAACCGAAAAGTAAGTATTTGCTTGAATATTAAATACATCTCACTTACAGAATGAAATAGCTCTTGAATAAAGAGCTTTACAGCACTGGAAATGCATTGAGAGAATTCTCATCCATGATCACTTTACCATTCTCCTGAATGTCTCCCAATCCCTCACGCATCAAAGCATGACGTTTTACACCTTCCCAGCTATCAAAATTAAAATTACATTTGAACTACAATTCTATAATTTAGGGATTTAGAATCAAGAACGTTGCCACAGGAAATAGAACTAGTAGTATACCTTTTATAGTATCTATATACATCGACAGCTTTTAAATGCTCGGTGGAGGAGTATTGATGAAAATAAAGTTAAATTAGATTTAACTTTTTTCGCTGATTTAATGAATATCCATGACTTGTGGCACCACTGAATAGTCATGCAATCAGGTTTGTAACCCGAGTCGCCCATAATAAACTAATAAGTATTGATAAATTTTGATAAACTTCAGAATATTTTTGTTTTTATTTTCAAATATTCAAAACAGTAAAATGATCGTAATTCATATTTTGTATACATATTATTGAGTTTTATTGTATTCCTGGAAATTTTCGCTCCCGTTTATTATGATCGTCATTCTTGTCCTTAGATGAAAGGGCAAATTTAATATGAAAGCGAACTGTCCCAGCTAAATAACTGGCTCACAGACATCAGGTCATACATGAGTCTATGGTCATTTTTGTTCGATCTTAAGAATGTATGTGAATGTAAGTTCTGTCGAAAAAGAGCGAAAATAACCAGAGACGACAATTTCCAGATATAAAGTATTTCTTACGAACACGTGTCAGACCATCTGACTTCAATATTAGGCTGATTAAAAAGTGTGTGTAAGGATGTCAGTTCTTACAAATTAACAATGATGAAATATCTTATTGTAATGGGTCAACAAAAAATTGCAAGTAAAAGAAACCGGTAATTTTTGTTACAGCTGATTACAATGTAAACAAAATGTAATTGTGGCAAATAAATTTAACTACATTTGTCTTCAATTTTACAAAGTTTAACTCATCTAAAATCATAAAACCAATTCCTACCAATCAGGTATGAGGTTACAATTCTAACGTATACCGCAATTGTTCATTTTCAGTTCCGATTCAAGCAAAAACCTTATATAGAACAATCGTGGCCCTGCAAATTCATTTTAATATGAAAATGTCATATCCATATAATATTTGGTTAAGAAAACTTACAATGTATCCTTTGAAACATTTGCTATTTCATTTTCTCTTTGTCAACTGTGTCAAAAGAATTAAAGTAATCAATAATGTTACTCCGAATTATTGTAGTTCTGGGTTTATATGTATATAAGAAATTCTCACTTCCTTTCGTTTCGACCATGAAAGTATTATACCTTTTGAAACCAACACAATGCTTAGCACACAGTACACGTACGTAGACGTAACACAGAGCGACAATAAACTAAAAACAGAGAGAGATAAATGAATGTAACATATTTGACCCCCGAAACCTGAATTCCACCTTGATATTTAATATCGTAAATATGGTAAAGAGTGTTGGATTAAAGAAAATCGCCGATAAAACAAATATATGTCTCTTTTTCTATACGCTATACTCTAAGTAATGTCTTTACAACTTAAGTTGAGACCATCATTGATTGATTTCAAACTATCTCTGACATTTAGCCAGGATAAATAATTTTGGTTTTCTGTTGATCACGACCTATACATGTATTTATACAATATTCGAGAAGAAAAATACCAAATCTTCCGTGCAACAATGCTTAAAAGAAAAATGTTTCTTGTCGAATTTTAAATATCACTTTTGACAACATAAATCGATTTACTTTTTCAGTTTGATAGATTTTCCCGAATTTTTTTACAGAATTGGGGAAGTGTAAGATCAAAATACGAATGTGTGTAGTTTGATTTGAAAGTTATTGTACGATGCCGACGGGGAGTAAGGGTAAACAGCGAAGAAGTTCAGAGGTTTGCATATTTCATTGTACATATCCATTAAATAGCAATTACTACAAACCGTAATGGCAATTGCACAGGTTGATACATGGACTAAAGAGTCAAAGAAACAAAAGAATTCTGCTGAATTTAAGATCAAGGTAGATAACATGAATAATTGTTCTACTTCTAATTGAAAAAAAATAGCTACACAATCCGATACGGACAGCCAAGCAGATAATTAAACTATTGAACAACGCTCAATAGTATACGCACCTCTAAAGATTAAACATTTAATATACATTAATAAACAGGGTATGACTGCAGTCGGCGAGCAAATCTTGCAATAAGTTTGTGTACTAAAATGACCACAGTTTAGCGATTTTAAACACAGGGAGTTACAAAATGTCGGTAAGTCTATTCTAAACTCTTAAGTTTTATGCTTTAGTTCGTAAATTTGTGTAAACTAGGATACATTTATTGCTAATTTTATAATACTTTTACGGTCGTATGTTTCAAATATAATGTATAAAATCTTTTTGTAGGAAGAACTTGATTTGACAGAAGATCAAATTGCAGGTACTCTCTCTCTCTCTCTCTCTCTCTCTCTCTCTCTCTCTCTCTCTCTCTCTCTCTCTCTGTATGTGTGTCTAGGACATTGATATAGTTGAATGTTATATAATTATATTTAGTTTAACTATGAGTTCGGTGTTTATGTTTATTGCTTTTAAGGACATGTTGTACTTGTATTTACAATGTCTATGTACCAAGTAAATTTAATGATTTGTAAATTTTAACGATTTAATTGATTAAATTTTGTTTTAAACTTAAAAATGTACATGTATCATATTCATTACGCTTTTAGGAGTGACACATTTAATAAGAAATCTTTAAATGATTGTTTTTAACGTAACACGTTTCACTGTACTCCTGTTAATCTTTTAATGTTTACATTTATGACAAGCATTATAAAATTAATTCTAGTAGTGACAATCCCCAATTAGCTTACAAATTTGAAGCATAATCTTATTATTGTTATCCTTATTATAATTGAGAAATGATTTCATAAATTAAAAAATAGGTTCTATAGGACAGGAATATTCACACTTTTTCCCGACTTAAACACTGCCTTCTTGTCGGAGCGTCATGCATTACAATTGTAACACTGATAGTGTGTGTGTGTGTGTATGTGTGTGTGTGTGAGTGTGTTTATATGTGTATGAAGTGCGCGTGTGTGTATGTTTGTATGTGTGTTTGTGTATGTGTTTATATGTGTATGAAGTGCGCGTGTGTGTATGTGTGTTTGTGTATGTAGTGCGTGTGTGTATGTATGTGTTTATAAGTGTATGAAGTGCGCGTGTGTGTATGTTTGTATGTGTATGTATGTGTATGTACTGCGTGCGTGTATGTATGTGTTTATAAGTGTATGAAGTGCGCGTGGGTGTATGTTTGTATGTGTGTTTGTGTATGTAGTGTGTGTGTGAGTGTGTTTATATGTGTATGAAGTGCGCGCGTGTGTATGTTTGTATGTGCGTTTGTGTATGTAGTGCGTGTGTGCATGTAGGTGTTTATATGTGTATGAAGTGCGCGCGTGTGTATGTGTGTTTGTGTATGTAGTGCGTGTGTGTATGTATGTGTTTATAAGTGTATGAAGTGCGCTTGTGTGTATGTTTGTATGTGTATGTATGTGTATTGAGTGCGTGTGTGTATGTATGTGTTTATAAGTGTATGAGGTGCGCGTGTGTGTATGTTTGTATGTGTGTTTGTGTATGTAGTGCGTGTGTGCATGTATGTGTTTATTTGTGTATGAAGTGCGCGTGTGTGTATGTTTGTATGTGTGTTTGTGTATGTAGTGCGTTTGTGTATTTATGTGTTTATATGTGTATGAAGTGCGCGTGCGTGTATGTTTGTATGTGTATGTAGTTTGTGTGTGATCAAATTCATTGATAAACTGACACATTTACCGGATGGTTATGTATCTCTTTATTAGAGTTTAGGGAGGCATTCAGTCTCTTTGACAAAGATGGTGATGCTACAATTACTACCAAGGAACTGGGGACTGTTATGCGGTCGCTTGGTCAGAATCCTAGTGAAACAGAATTACAAGAAATGATAAAAGAAGTTGACGTTGATGGTAAGATTTTAAAGTTGTAATGCATTGAATGGATATTCCACCAAAAACCATAATGTTACTTTCGATAACGAATACCAGTACATACGTTGAGCATTATGAGATACTTAATTTATAACATGACGTGTCAGAATTAAGAAAGTTTGATTTAACGCTTTCCGGGTATGTGCAAATCTGCTGTTCGTTAAAACATACTTCGTTTGGGATAGATTGTATATCCTATACCTTGACATAGAAATGTACTGTCAAATTTAGGCTATTAAAAGTAGGGAACATTTCTGGAGTCCACATTTAGGAAGTTAGCTTTGTGGGACGAGAAATAATACTGAAACAAATAAATTTAAACACCATGATAGGAACCATTTGATATTATCAAGTGATCGCTTTTACTCATTTGTCTAGAGTTTTTTTTTATTTCGATTTCTCTTACATTGTACGATGTTAATTAAGGTTACTTTCGATCACGCAGTTCGGTCGAAATATTGGTGTAATAAAGATCTTTCACAAACTGATTCACTATTCTGCTATAAACGCATACAATTTCCAGACGTCCGTGTTTGTCCTATTCTTTTTACCAGATTTGTATCAATTTCCTGGAAATCCCAAAGATTCATACTTTGGTATCCGAGATTATTTAGATCTAAGACATTGTGTTACACTGTGTTTACCACCATGTTACATTTATCTGAGGGTATTGACGAACCTATACCTTGCAGAATAATACAGGTTTGAACCCTGCTCCAGTAAATGACAAACCGATACTAATAGTTTTATCTACACTCCATTTAAAATAGATATATCTAATATGATTTATAAAGCAATAATCTATTCAAATAAGGCTAAATACTTTGAAATGAACTGCACAAGATATATTTGTTATGTGGTTTTAGCTGAAAAGTATCATTCAACATAGAAACACAACATGGAAACACATTTATAGTTGTTTTTTTAATGATATAGGTGGCATTTGCATTTCAGTGTTTTAAACTCGATTTTGCCAAAACTTGTTTTCTCTCTACAGGTGATGGAACAATCGACTTTGAAGAATTCTTGGGCATGATGGCCAAGAAAATGAAAGACACTGATTCAGAAGAAGAAATGATAGAAGCATTCAAAGTGTTTGATCGAGACAAGACCGGATTGATAAGTGCTGAAAACCTGCGTGTGGTTATGACAGATTTAGGTGAAAAGTTAACAGACGAAGAAATATCAGAAATGATCAGAGAAGCAGATTTAGACGGGGATGGTTATGTAAATTACGATGGTATGTTTTAAAAGTAAAGTTTGTCATTGTGTGTGCTGTAACCCTAAACATTTTGTACAGGGTCAGGTTTGCGAATATTGCGATAAGAATATTTATAAAACCCAACCACCAAACGAATTATTGACAATATACAAATTGCATATTCCAAAGTATCAATCTTCAGGATGTCCAGGACACATATACAATTCTGGTGAATTATGGATAAAAATTTACCTCCTTGAGATCAGGTGCCTTGAAGGAGTCAGCATCCCCTGTTGACAGGCAATATATACAATTGTCCTTTAAGTAAGGACAAAGAGGAATAGTAATACGTGTTACTGGTGTCTTGAAATTTGTAAGATATATATAACTCAAAATATATTTTCACGAACGTGTTAGAAAACGATTACATAAAGCTAAATAACAAACCTTTTCCAAATGATAAAGAAAAGTAACTCTTCAACTAAATGTTTCACAAAAATTCATGAAAGCTGTCGTAGCTCCGTGGCAGAGTGCTCGATTCGCAAACGGGCAATCGCGGTTTCGAGCCTCGGCGTGTGCGTCATTTATGAACCCTCAATGCTCAGTGGCCGTAAGTGCCGAGCATAGGCCAAACTTTGAATCTGTGTGTGTGTGTGTGTGTGTGTGTGTGTGTGTGTGTGTGTGTGTGTGTGTGTGTGTGTGTGTATAGCCATTTAGCATCCCTTTTCTCATACATGAACCTCTATGATATGGACTATTTATATGATTTGGTTACCTTTTCATATATTCGTTTTGCAGAATTTCACAGAATGATGACATCAAAAAGGTGATTAGACACACACACTGCATTATGAGGGATTAACCTACATAGATAGCGATATATGGTTAAGTCATGTTATATCAATCAGCGATCATGGTAGATTGTAGAGAAAGACGATACCGCCTTCAGATGGACGTATTAAAGTGTAAAAGCGAATTCTGAATCTGTATACATTTCGCTTAATTTGATAATATGAATGAACACATCTATTCGTATAAAAAGGCAATATAGACCCTTTCATGATAACTGCAGTGCTACGATAACTGCGATCCTGTAACATTGTTTGCCAAAATGATACAGATTCCGGGAAAATGACGTCAAGAAACAATCAGTTACTATAACGACGTCTTTGTTTTTGCGGGTATCTGTATCACTTTGCCACTCAAAGTCACGGAACCGCAGTTCTTGAAAGGGTCTATACAAGTATTACCTTGATGAATTCATAAAAATACACTTGATAATAACTAATTGAAACAAATGCTTTTTATCCCAAGCATTCAATAATTATCGGTATCCGATACCTTACAAAATTTTTCACATTTTTGTACATAGTAAGTCATTGCATTTTGTGTTTGACATGATGATATGCGCAATTTTATAGTATTTGCAATTAATTTTTGATATATCAAATAATATACAAATAGTATTGTTTTGTATTTGTTAGTTATAATTTTCGCCAAAAGATCATATTAGCTATTGTTACGCAAACCCCTGTGGGTCTTAACCCATTCACCCCTGAGGACACATTTGGGTTGGTCTAAATCATTGATTTACTGAAGAGTCCATTGTTTTTAAGAGGTCGTTGGGTTAATGGTGAGGTTAGTAAAACGTGATTGCAGTGAAAATATGCTGTGGACCTGTGGGTCTTAACGGTCATTGATTTTGTTTAGGATTTTTGTCCCTTCCAAAAGAGAGAGCTCCTACTAAATGTGAATAAAAGTCAATAAATTTGTAGTAATTATGCCATTGATATATAACTATGTTCTTTTCATTTCATTGGAAAACTTTGTAGACATTGATTTCACAATAATGTGTACCAAATTTGCTAGGAATCATAAGTTCAAATGAAAAAGATTTTTAAAGATGTGTCATGTTTTGACCTTCTTTTATGTACCTTATGGGTACTAGCCACACTTTGCTTGCAAACTTGGAACCTCAAACGACAAGTGTCCTAAAACATGATGATAAACTACTATTTTCTGTATGGAAACGTTATCCAAATGATTCGAGACGATTTTAAACAATTTTCACATGTTCCTTTGTATACAAAAAGCTATGAGATAAGAAGCTGCTTTTATACGATTACAATGTTGTTATAGCTCCTTTTCATTCGTAAATTTTATGTGAATTCCTATGAGGATTGTTACTTGTCCGTTTAAAAGTCGATGGCCAATAGGGAACTTTCTAGTATACCGGATTACCGTTATTATCCTGCATTTAATCGCGCTTTTCCGATTTTGTTCCTCGTGTATATTTCCGGTTTTCATATTTACCTTGGCAATGTATGCGGTGTATATGGAATATCGCGCATTAACGTTATTTTATGTAAACCAATCTTAGAAACTCTTACCCGGGTACATTCATGATCATTGTAGTGGTGGGGGAGAGAATCAAGAAAATACCCGGGAAGGGACCGGCATTCCGCAAGTAATCTGGCAAACTTCCGCACAAAATCAGCTTAGGTTCCAGCGTGACTCACGCTGAACAGAGGTCAGAGTTTAATGCGCGATTTTGTAACCACTCGGCCACGGGGGTCACTGTATTTGTGTACGTAGATAGGTAGTTAGCAAAGTTAATAACTTTGAAATAAAACGCTTCATTTTTTATTATTTAAAACTGGTCAGCACATTGTACATGATATAGATTTAACGAGATGTATATAAAGGTGCTACTAGCTGTTATTTAAGGAATATATGATATAGGTGTGAAGTCTAAGAGCAAACCTCCTAACATTCTTTACTCAGAATTGTTTTGTGGGGCCTGTAGACTAAAGGACACCATAGGAAAAATTATTTTTATTCATTTTGCTACTGATCTAATTGATATTTCCATTAGGTATATAACCATATAGTTATGATAAATACATAAAAAACTATATCTCGGATACCAGATGTCCAAGATACAATGTACAAATCTTCTAAATATTGGACAAATACGTATCTTTGGAAATCATGAGGTGGGATCTGGTGCCATGGAGGAAAAAGCATCCCCTATTGACAGGTCACGCAGGCCGTGAGTCCATAGTCAAATTTAAATGAAACAAGTGAGGAACAAATCTTCGTCACAATTGGTAGAGACGGCTTAACAACCACCATCGAACAGGAAAATCAACATTTCATTTAGTGAAACAGAGTAATCGCAAACGATACTATTATACCGACCGTAAAATGTTGACATCAAACGCCATTACATATAGAAAAAAAAACAATTATGTGTGAATGGTTTCAACGATTTAATAAGTATAACAACAAATAACAAAATATAAATTTAAAATGAAATAAAAAGATATCATACATGTTTGTATGGAATGGATTTAACCGGTATGTCATCATCGTTAAATATAAATATATCAATAAACAAAGAATGCGATCACATGAAACATACATAGAGTGTGACTACCCAGATGGATAGCCATTGGTCACTCGACCTCGTGTATCACACATACAAGTCTTGCAGCCGTATTTATCCCTTTTGTATCCGTTATTATCACAACGATTTTTGCAATATCTGAAGACACAATAACGAAATCTATATGGTATTGACATTTGGTGGATGAGTATCGGATGAGCTGGAAAGACAAAAGATCTAACGTTGATAAAATCCATGTAAAATACATTTGAGTGCCATTTTATCTTTATCATTTATCTTATCATTTCAATTGTCTGTTACCACCTACATTCAATTATACCAAAACAAATAACCGTTTTATCGCTATTACATATTGGATGATAGGAATAAATAGATGCATAACCGCACTTGAACTGCTTTAGATAAAAATTGTGAAAAGGGGAACAACTCTCAATTTTGAACACATTGAATATATTGTATATAACATCCAGTTATTATCAGAAACTACCGAATTTCTTGAACTTACACTGGATTTATACATCTGTATTCCTTCATGTGACTCCAAAATACATATCATTTTGATACAGTATAATATTTGTTTCCTTAACAACTACAATAGTAGTCAGAGCAATATATTTCCAAACTTTTCAGATTAGTAATTACGAAATCATGAAGAGAAAGATATGTGGAAATAAACTGAAAATTATATGAATAACTACGATTAAGGAGTTGATTTGATCTTTTTTTGTTTTACGCCATACTCAACAATTTTTCAGTCATATGATGGCGTCCAGTTTTTTTATTGGTGGAGGAGAAACCCCAGTTACCCGGGTAAAGACCACCGACCTTCCGCAAGAAAACTGGCAAACTTTCCCACTTAATTCGGCTACGATTAATATAGAAACACTTACTTTCTTTTGGTTCACACTGACAAGTGCCACAGGCGTGTTCAATTCTTGAGTGCTTCGACGCACAAAATGAATCACATGGAATGCATTTTATATCCTTTGAACTGATCACCGGGGCTGCAATGAGACATGTGACACTATAGCATCATCATTTAAAAAATTAAAACAATTCAAAATTCATTTTCATGTCATGTAAATTCTGATTAGATTTCTAGTATTACTTCTAATACAACTAGAAAATGTAGAAGTTTTATTTTCATAAAGGAATTTATTTTTAAACAAATGAATTTTAAGGAGTGGTTGTATGGTAATTATAATGACATCATTAAAACATTACATTCATACATTATCTGGTCATTGTAAACCTAGATAAATAAATAATTACAAGCATATATTACAAGGACTGCTTACACGTCTGTTTAAATGAATAATGATAAGATATAAAAATTCCTAGATAAACAGACAGATCATACACTCGCGCGCGCGCGAGCGCGTAGAGAAAACAATAAGGTTTCATTTGTTCAGCAAATTACCGGTAGTTGTTCTCCAAAACATTTAGAATCAAATGCGTTGTGACTCTCTTTAACCCTCAGTATTTTGGAGCTTTCAATAAAAAAACAAATGGTAAACGAATCATAATCCGCATTTAATAAGAGAAGACAATTCCTGTAAGTCACTTGTCCTAAAGGTAAAAGCAAATATGTTCAAGTGGGAGATACCATAGTCAGTAAGACCGAACTTGTAAGGACGGAAAAACTCTTAGCTTAAAGTACAATAAAAATACCATTGTATATGTAATCAATATATAATGAATTAAAACGATATCAAAATACAAGCATTTTATCAATATAGAACAATACCAATACACTTACCGGTCAAAACGTGTGGAATGAAAATCAATAGCAGAATTAAACTTCTAAAATAGTTATGCGTCTTTCTTGTGGAGTAATTGTCCATACCTATGTTATTACATTTCGAAACATATAGTACAAATTTATAGTCAATCAAACGGGATTTTATAGCCGATGACACAACTTAACAACACATTTTCTGTAGATGACAGGTGATCAATCAATATAGATAGCTGACAGATTACCTGTGATTTCTTACCTGTCTAATACAATTTGAAACTGGTACTTCAAAGCGCTCTTAAACGAAATATCAATTTGAAATTCAGTTTTTCTGGTCGGAATGTCGGTTCCATGGTGTATCACACGATATATCATATTAAACAATTAATTTCTACGAGAAGCACGTCTTTTTTTTTAATGGACGTATATTATCATTTAAGAAATTTCAACGTTTTCAAACAAAGATCAAACGATCTGAAACAACGTCATATATAAAAATTGTTCCACGCCTTTTTTCTTAAAGTTTGTATTCAGAGGGAGTGTTTGCATGTGTTTTTCTTTTCCTAGGAATATCTCAACCGCGTCAATGCAAAATCACGATTAATTTGTATTACACCAATGCAGTTATTCAAACTGCCCACATTACACATAATACCAATAATACTGTTTTCCACATTATCTAATCTTAAGTTTACTTTGGAATTTTAAGACACGACCTGGTTTAGTCGGTAGCGCGGTCGACTCTTGATCGTGAGGTCGTGAGTTCGAGTCCAGCCGGCGGCAGGTTTGTTTCTTGTCCTTCGGATGCTATTGATTTACATTCCAAAACCGAGGTCCCGTGTCGCAGTAGGTATCGGCACGTTAAAGAACCCTCACTGCTCAATGGCCGTAAGTGCCAAGCATTGGCCAAAATTTAAAACCCTTCGCCGGCAATTGGTGATGTCTCCAAATGAGTGAATGGTTATTGAGTGGGACGTTAAAAAAAAAAACAAATAAAATAAAAAACAAAAAAAACAAAAAACAAAAATGGAATTTTGATTGTAATTTAAAAATGCTGAATTTAGAGACAATTAAATCAGATGTTTACCTTAATGCTGTGTAATTTAAAACATCCCAGGTACCAAAGTATAAATCTTTAGGTTGTCCAGGAAAAGATACAAATAGACAAACACAAACCTCCGGAAACCGGGAGGTGGGACCAGGTGCAATGGAGGAACCAGCATCCCCTGTCGACCGATCACATCCGTGAGTCCACAGTCAAGTCCAAATGAAATACGTGAGGAACGAATCCTCGTCACAATCATGTGCCATGGGGGGGAAAGCATCCCCTATTGACCGGTCACGCAGGCCGTGAGTCCATAGTCAAATTTAAATGAAACAAGTGAGGAACAAATCTTCGTCACAATTGGTACAGGCGTCTCAACAACCGCCATGGAAAAGGCAACTCAACATTTCACCCAGTGAAACAGAGTAATCGCAAACAAGACTAACAGATATAGCCGTTTATCTCAGCATCAGAAAACATAATTTAAAAGTAATGTGTGTCAGTTTTATCAGTATTTGCAAACTGTGATTAAATTGGGAGCAATTATTTGTTATTTATTTATTCACGTCTCCATATGAATGAAATATTATTGAGTTTCTTAAACAACAATAATTTGGCTGCAATTATATGTACCCATTTCTTTTTATGTAAATATAGCTACGTCAACGATTTGAAACAAAAATATGGAACAGCCGAAACGATATAAGAAATAACATAATGAGAGAGAGAGAGAGAGAGAGAGAGAGAGAGAGAGAGAGAGAGAGAGAGAGATAGAGAGGGAGGGAGAGAGATAGAGAGAGAGAGATAGAGAGAGAGAGAGAGAGAAGAGAGAGAGAGAGAGAGAGAGAGAATTGTGTCAACATTTTCAACATGACAGTACTTGCTTCTCATTGTTGTAAAAATAATGTTTAAACTATCATAAATTTTAATGTGGACTTCTTCTCTAACAGTAAGTTATAATGAATTATATTTATTACAGTTTAAAATCATCGCTAACAAGATAAAGTTATTGAATAAGAAGGGTAGATTTATTATAAAAAGATAAATTGCTTGAAACAGATGAATGAGTTTTAAAACAACCCAACATTCTCTATAAAGAGGAATGTAGAAGATAAGTTGACGAAATGAAATGTTAAGGCAGAAAGATTATAGTGTGTGGTTGTGCACGTGCGTGCTGTGTGTGTTTGTGTGTGTGATGAAGTGTGTTATCACATGCGTGATGTGTGTGTGATGAAGTGTGTGATCACTTGCGTAATGTGTGTGCGTGCATGTGTGTGAGTGGCGTAGTGTGGGTGCGTGCATGCGTGTGTGTGACATGGGACACAGGATATGAAATACTTTATTTTGTCCCAGTTTTGAAATGACACAGTACAACAATTACAAACTTGACATTAGGAATTTATGCGTCTATACTAGAAATACAAAATTATGCAAATAAGCACTATTTATAGCCTAATTGATACATTCCAATTTCATTTTAAGCGCCTTGATACTATATTTAGTTTTTATTATACAACAACATTGTTAATTGTCTATTCCCCGTACCTGATTAGACTGACGTTAAGATAAAGCAAACATTGTTTCATGAATGATTCAATACGCGCAGGTAACACACTCACGTTATCCTTGAAATGTTCAAAATCAAATAAAAGTGTCCTCGTTACATGTATTTCCTCAAAACTGTCATCTTTTGGGTAGGTGGTCCGTAAGGAAGGCGCGTGGTACGTATTACTGTGTTATGTTAAACCGCGACCACTTCTTTTATGTATTTTGTGCATTTATAATTAGGGTCTTTGTCACTTACATATGGTGCGGTTTCCTAGTGCAACAGTTCTTTATGCAATGAGTGATTATATAGTAAATCCTGAGTCACGAAAATCTGGACAGTATGTAATGCAAACTAAATATCATAACTTAACATAGAATAAACTAAATATAACATTATGTAATATGACCTAAATATAACTTTATGTAATGTAGACAAAATATAACATTATGTAATGTAAACTAAATATAACTTTATGTAATGTAAACTAGATATAACTATTTAATATAAACCAAAGATAACATTATGTAATATAAACTAAATATAACATTATGTAATGTAAACTAAATATAACTTTATGTAATGTAGACCAAATATAACATTATGCAATATAAACTAAATATAACTATTACATAGTTATATTTATATTACAGTTATATTTATTTATTTTATTACATAGTAAATTGAATATAACTAAATATCAACTAAATATCATATAACTTTAATATGTAATGTAAACTAAATATCATAACTTTATGTAAATAAACTATATATCATATTGTACGTAATATATAATGTTATGTAATAAATATTATATATCATAATTTTAGCCAATGCTTATTTGTTTATTGTTGTATAACGTCCCACTCAAGAATATTTCACTCATATGGAGACGTCACCAAATGCCGGTGAATGGGCTTCAAATTCTGGCCTATGCTGGGCACTTAGGGACATTGAGCAGTAAGGGTTCTTTAACGTGCCGACACCTACTGTGACAAGGGACCTCGGTTTTTACTGTTTCATCCGGAGGGCAGGAAACCAACCATTTTAGAATGATACATTCTAATAAATGAACAAATGTCAAATCCATGCTCTGTAAGGAATCCAAGATAAAGAAAAACGTGTCTTTTTGTACTACCTTCAGTTAAATCCTAGTATGTAATATTATCTACATGTTATGCAAATTAATGGCGCAACAAAAAATAATATGTTATTGATCTTAAAGACGAAAATTCAAAATGTAAGAAACATTATAAACATAATACCAAAGTTATAAATATTATAAACATAATATTAAAGTTATAAATATTGTAAACATAATACCAAAGTGATAATGCTCAAGACGATCGTTTCTGTCAATTAAACTTCATTAGTTAAGCTCCGATTTAAAAAAAAAAATTCTAAAGTGAAAGTGCTATAAGATGACTTTCTTAGCTTTTAAAGAATTAAGAATTCAAATGTTGTTATCAATGCGAAAAATTACTTAGTATAGAATTATCAGCTGGTACCAAAATACCAGGTACTAGGCTTATGTGTATCCTCGGGCACTTAAACGGTTCACCAGCAGTGGCAACGACCTGGTGGTTATAAAAATTATAAACAAATAGCACAATATTTATCGCCTTTACTGTAAAGGGGCATAAGCTGTGTTTTATTTTTAATTTGTCCCCCTATTTACTAATTAATTGATACACAATCAGAAACAAGAGGCCCAAGAAGGCTTCAATCACTCACCTAAGAACCATCTACAAATGTGGAAAGAAGACCAAGAAGAATATGCACATGTACATGTAGGGAACATAAATATTGCAATTTTAAGAAATTCATAAAAATATCTAAAAATCATATTTAGATCAGCAGAATTCTTCCACAAAAATATTTCTTCACCTAAATACAAGTAAAAGCACATTAATTGAATGCATCAAAGTGAATACAAGGGGAGATAATCGAGGAAATCATGCAAAGTGAATGAAAATGACAAAGTCTGAAAAGACCTCAAAATTGTGTCAAAAATTGATATTCTGATTTCTATGAAAAATATAAACTTGATTCATACATGTATACAGATCAATCAGAAACAACCCGTTTTTAAATTCATGCAGCGGTTCTAGAGAAAAATATTTTTAAAGATGGGTACCTTTTGGGACCTATTCTGCCCTACCCTGGATCCATATATATATACTGTAAAATCTGCTTTAGCGACCACCTGCGTAACCCCCCCCTAGTCACAAAGACAATTTTTTACTGTCCCCAATTGTACCATTTGTGTATAAACCAATCTCTATATAAAGACCACCTCAATAAAATGACCGGTTTTCTCGCGTCCCTAAGGAGGTCGCTATATACAAGTTTCACTGATATATATATATATATATATATATATATATATATATATATATATATATATATATATATATATATATATATATATATATATATAAACAAAAATTATCAACGTCGAAGAAAACTGCAGTGCATTTTAGACTTGACATGCATTACCTCTGGACATTTCACATAAAATGTTACTGGTATTTTCAGAATGCATTGTCATTCATTGATATAACGTTTAATTCAAATTATGAGTTATTCTTGGAAGGTATTTAACAATCATAAAATGATGATATATCATATTATAGTTATCCGAGAAAACGATTTACTGTTGAAAATAACATACAGATGTCAATAATCACGCATATCTTTGGTGCTTACATCAAATTCGAAACAAAACACGGCGTCTAATTTCTTTACCATTACTGTAAATTGGGATATGTTGTCTATTGTTTAATTGTTACCAATCTGGCCACCCTTCGTATATATTCAACGACCGGAAAATCAAAATCAATCATCTCATTTTTTTAAAAACGGTTGCAAGTGATTCTTACTTGATGTAGACATAACTTGCATTGAAAAAAGAACTACTTAAGAACTACTTACTATCTTTGTAATGAAGAATAAGATGTGTTCCAAAGGCAAATGGTTTAGCCTAAACAAGAGATCCCAGAGGGATCTTGGTGCCAAGCATTGAATGTTCTTCATTTGATCTATGACAGACTGTTCTTTTCTCTTATTTGTGGCTTAACAATAATTTTGAGCTAAAATCTAATTATCTGTCAAGTGCTTTCTTATAAGATTATAACAATACCAAATATAAACTGCTATAATCCAAGATAGTTTAACCATACCTGTCAACCTCTAAAGTGAAAATGCTGGTCATGACCTGCATTGAGTAAAACAAGAATTACACGTAATGATGTCTCGCTGGTCCCTGCTTTGATATCAAATGTAGCAAAGTGTATATTTCAGGGATCTCTCCCTATAACAATCAACAATATATATGGTTTAAAGGTGGGGCAGTGAACAGGTTTTAAGTTATAAGCGAAAATATAAATTTCAGGATATGAGGCAGGACCTCTATATCCTCAACTAAATGTGTCCCCCATAACATCAATGATATATATGATTTAAGGGTAGGGCTGTGAACGGTTTTTAAGTAGTGAACAAATACATAAATTCCCGAAGGTGGGGCAGGACCCGCATATGCACCACTAAATATGTCTCCCCATAACAATCCAAAATATATAGGTTTAAGGGTGGGGCTTTGAACAGGTTTTAAAATAAGTAAAGATATTAATTTCAGAGGGTGTGGCAGGACCCCCAAGGATCCTCCATTCCTCCTGAATGTGTTTCCCAATAATGATCAATAATATAGGGTGGGGCTGCGAACGGTTTTTAAGTTTTAAGCAAAAATCCAGAGGGGTTGGGCAGGACCCTCATATGCACCACTAAATGTGTCTCCCAATAACAATCCAAAATATATATGGTTTAAGGGTGGGGCTGTGAGACGGTTTTTAAGTTATGAGTAAAAATATATATTTCAGAGGATGGGGCAGGAGCCCCAAGGTCCCCACCATACACAACTGAATGTGTTTCCCAATAACGATCAATAATATATATGGTTAAAGGGTAGGGGGTGTGAACGGTTTTTAAGTTATAGGTAAAAATATAAATTTCAGGGAGTGGGGCAGGACACCCCCCCCCCTACACATAAAATACAAGAATATATATGGCTCGGTGGTAGATATGTAAATGGTTTTCAAGAAATACATAATAAACTTTAATCGTCAATATCCAAGATGGCCGTCTGACAGCCATTTTGTTATCCGACCCACCTGAAAATGTACACTGCAGAACTAAACTTTCAAATGTCAAATTTCATAAAGATCCCTTCAGTGCTTTCTGAGAATTAGCGATAACAAGAACTGTTTAAGAACGGACGACGGACCACGGACGCAGGGCGATTTGAATAGCCCACCATCTGTCGTTATATTTCGCTCACTTAGATCACTACATTAACGCTTGAATGCATACACAATCAGAATTTTTCAACCGGAAGAAATTTTAATGTGCCAGATTGTGACGCCATAGTAAATTTTGTGACGTTGCATTGACAACTACACAACAATCGAGTTTTTTTTCAAATTACTGGTAAAAGAAAGTTGTGATTTATCATAAAATTATAACTGTAAACCTATCATTCATTTGAAGTGTACAGTCAACATATTTGCTTTGTTTTTTTCAAACATTTATTTATACTCGATTAACCTCATATTATAAACGGAAATCCAGACTCCGCAGAATCATATTTTGAACGCCTATGATTGGTCACCTATTTCACAGGGCAGCTGAGGGATTTTAAACGCATAATGCGTTGAATCCAACTGGGGGACTTTGACCGGAAGAGGGCGCTGTAATCATTCGAGTTAGGGAAATATAAAATGTTTAGCCCTACTTAGACCTAACTCGCTAAATCGAGCTCCCTCTTCCGGTCAAAGTCCCTCCTGTTAATGTAGTGATCAAAGTGAGTGAAATATAACGACTGGATTATTCGGCTTAATTTAGACCCTGATTTGAAGGTAGACCAAATTCAATCATGATATAAACATAAATGGTCAAAATTCAACTGACCAAAAGTATCCTTCATTTTATGACCAAATTTTAGCGACGCCAAATTACGGTATCTTTGGAAATGTCTCCAAGATAAGCCCGAAAAGTGAAAATGATGCCAGCTACAAAACATTTTATTTAGAATAAAGAAATTAACAAAGTATGTATGTATATATATATATATATATATATATATATATATATATATATATATATATATATATATATACATATATATATATATATATATATATATATATATATATATATATACATATATATATATATATATTCGCTGAAATGACTTAAGTACAGGATATTGTCTTTTAATGTTATTCCATCACAAATAGAAACAATAGTCCCACACAAACGTTATCAGGTATCACGTGGTACATGAATTAGTTCCATTGCAAATCTCAAATACATTATATTTCATTCTAATGAAAACAAACTGCATGCCTATGGCCTTTTTTATCTGAGGTCGCTATGAATATTATGCAACACCATCTTAAATCTGGTAGGGGCTCCACCAAAAGCGGTTTATTATTTTCACTTGTATTACTTGCAAATAAAGCAATGTAGAGAATTGTAGTAAATGGTAACATTATATTTTTATATTAGTATGATGGAAAGTAAATTATCAGTTAAAATAAAATTAACGCCTTTACTGAATGTCAACAGGCGATCACTAGTCTTTTAGACAACAACAAATGCTGGTGAACAGGAGTTGTTGATCAACAAACACTTTGACATTCGATTCTATTTAGAAGATATATGTAACAGCGGCTCCCAATACTGTGTATTGTATCCCGTAGCTTGAGTGCAACTGCTGGTTCGAAATGAAGACACGATACACTTATGCATTCCAACCATGTGTAGCTTAATTACTAGGTTTATGCACGAACACTGCCAAAGCATGATTTGCAGATTTTCCCTAATTAAATGATAACATATATCTTGACTGTATGCAAATGATATGAAAATTACGATAAATTAATTGCTGCGTGTGAAAGTCATAATTTAAAAATTGTAGAAACAAGGGAATCTTTACCTCAAATAAACATTATAATGTAAATCAGGTCAGTAGTCTAAGAACCTTGTTCATGTTGTCAATATGCATTTTATCTGCCAACATTTCATTTTATTTTGAGATAGATGCATTTATTACCTAATCTTAACATTCTGTAACCAGAAAGAGTCATTAATATATTGAATATCTGAATGTACAAATGTATTTCAGACATCTTCACATAATTACCTGTATTTGAAGTTATGAAATGGAAGTCAAGATAAAAATTGCCAAGACTTGAAGCGAGATGTCTTTGAATTATGCAATACGTTTGCCGAGGAAAAACATGATTTCAAATATTTTAAAATTATTAATAATTAATAATAAACCGAAAATCTTAATTATTTAAAAAAAGAAACATGTTTCCCATTGGATTCTTCCACAAAATAAATAAAATAAATAAAAAAAACAGAAATTGCTTTTAAAATTTTATTGAGAACCCTTGTAAGCTGAAATCAAACAATCTAACAGTCAAATAGCTCGCATTTGTTAAACAAAAATCTCTAAAATATATAATAAAATTCACTTAAAAAGCATGTTGTATGTTAGATAAATCAAATCACACTAAAATAGATCAGTAATGACGTAAATATAATACTAAGTAACTGTATATACTTATTTATATTTCAAGTCCACAATTGCTGACAAAATTCATTATTTTGTTCTTAATTATACTTCAAGAAATAACAACAACTTTTAATTCAATGATCTATCATAGTTGCATTTAAAGCATATAAACCTATAACATGTTTACTTATAGTATATAACCCCTCCCCTTAAAAAATAACCAAAATTTGGAGGTCTTACAAGGCAAAATTAAATTTTAAAGTAGGTCTGGCACCTAAGAATTTACATCAATATAAGAATATTTTCAAATTAGTTTACTCGGTATCTCAATATTCACGAATAAAAGTCCCCAAGTTTGAGAATATTCTCAGACTAACTTAAAGTCTAGGGTTTTATGGGGCCCTGCATAATTGGTTTTATGATGTACTGTTCAGATACGTTCAATAGCAGTTTTATATTTTAGCACATCTTTGCCCATATAAATACAAAATAATAAGGTATATATCAAAAAGGAATACATAACATCTAAAACTAAACTCTTGATTGTAAAGTTTAAATATTTTTAACTACTCTAGCCCACTGCATAAGGATACACCAGGGATATAATATATATTTGTATTATGTTAAAGTTCATCACTTCATTGGAAAACGTCCACAGCACGAGAATAGATGGGTTTCCGGTAACAGTATTATGTGAGAAATATTCATTCCCTTTTGGCAGCCATCATGTGGGTCAACTTAAAAAGTTTTCTTCTTTAAGCAACCAAACTGGGTTTAAAAGTATTAGTGTAAGGAACATAATAATTTTTATCAAAATCAGTTCTTTAGATTAATTGAAGACTTGAAGTTAATATTTCTATCTAAATATAATTTTTCCAAACTTTTTATTCACAAGAATGCTTCGTTTTATTTGTTTTTTTATAAAGGAAAATACATATGCTGCCACATAATATGGCCACCAAATGAAAATAACTCTTGCTTACAGAAACACATGGGTGTCCAACTGTAGTCAATCAATCCTTCATCTGACTGAAAGTTTCATAGCAGGATGTAGAGCAGCTACTATACAAGTGTGCACAATGTTCACTTTGAATATCACACTTCTTACACTGAACTTTGTGAGTGGATATATTTGTCACCTGTTTGTCAAATTACAATTTAGCAACTTGATATGGAAAAAGACAGTGAGCAGTATATGAATACACAATAATATGTCTATTAGAGAACACAATACACTGTTGAAAATGAAAATAAATACTGGTTTCTCTGATAGAACTACACATGTATACAAAATATCTGACAATGCCACAGAAGGTATGTTACCTGTAGACATATATTTGCATCTTTGGCACACAGGGTTATTTCTCATCCATGAAAAACCACACAACATAAATCAGAAACTAACAAACATTTGAAGAATCTAAATATATTATCAGCATAAAATATAAGATGAAACATTCATTTTCAATCTTGAATTCTTTGTAAAAGGTTTTGTATAATTTTCAACAATATAAACGGGAAATTCTTGGCTTTATGCAAATCAATTTGCTTCAGGACGTTGTATTTAAAGTAAGATACAAATTACAGTCAGACAACATAAAGGAGGAGGTAGAAAATATTTTTAAATAAACAGTAGATAAAAGTCTAGATATTAGACAAGAAATCTACTCACATAAAAATGAAAGCAATGGTTTATTTGATCCATAGCACAAAATAATAATGAAAACAATAAATCACTAAACCACATAAACATTACAACTTCATGTAACTATTTTTTTTCAGTTTACTGCTGTTTTTTTAAGATAATGTGTATTAGTTTTGCATTTTTGCAGTCTGTCAATCTTTTTTTGGCTTAAAAAATCAAGTATTTAGCTGAAAATCAGGGCCTTATACCATAAAACTTCAGAATTTCTCATGTCAAAATATTTATTCAAGTTTCGAAAATCCTGAAATATGATTGGCTGAGTTGAGAATATTCTCAGATTGAGGAAATTTTCAAGTTTAATGGCCCAGGAGATAATCAGGAATTTTTTACATAACATAATCTTATAATAATACCAAAAATCCCACAAATGGCCGTCTTCCTCCCCTCCTTCCTTTTAAAACCAGTGAATAAGTTCTTTTCAGAAAATGAGAAATTTTCTCTCTGTGAAATTAAACAACTATACAGTACTTGAAATGAAGGAAATAACATTTGGTATATAAATTTTATGTATTGGATATTTGTTTGCTGTTCAACATTCAAATTTTGATATTTTTTCTATAGATGTTACAGCATCTTATGTTCAAATTATTGCTAAAAGTCATATTATTGGCCTAAAATTCTTACTTGGGTAGGTTGGGTAGAACAGACAAATTGTTAACATATACTGACATTTTTGCTGACCTCATGATGAGTTCAACAAAACTAAATCAAAACAAAATAATGCAGTCAGCTCAGAAGCTTATAATTCAGCATTTCTCCATAAGTTTATGTAAAAAAACAACACCGTCTTAAAACCTTATGGCTCTTTATCATGCCACAGGAACCTGACAGTCTTTCTGTATATTGATAAACAAATCATTTACAAGATTTGTACATCAATAAACAGACAGAATTTCAGGTTCCTGTGATCATTCTCAGGTGTCTTTTGTTGCAATAATTTTTTATGTGCACATATTCAAACACTTATGTATACATTTCTTTTAATATGGATGCAATGTATACACATTTCTAAGTGTCTTAACACTTTCACCCCCAGGTATCTAATTGGTACATTCGTTTCTATTGTCTTAGACAAGTCTATCATGATCTACAATGTTGAAAGATGTTCTTTAAAACAATGAATGATCATTTTGTACACATCTACATAAACATAAATATCTGGGTAATAAGTCCCAGTTTAACTTATTACAGGTTATTGTTACATTCTAAAAATGTATGAATGATCAGGAGAAAATCTCCAGAGTGTACTCTAGTCACATCTATGTGGAGAAAAACTAGAACTTAAGTCTAGAATATGCTTGTTTAACAAAAAAATGTATGAGAAAGTCAAATAATTAATAAGCAAACTAGTTTAAACTGGTAAAAAACTAGAAAGACTAATTCAAAAAACAAATTTTACATTTAAACATTAATATGATCTTAACATGTAATAGTTTTTAAAAGTGTAAAATATATGAATATTTTGATTATTGGTGTATGGATCAGTCGGTAAGTATGGCTGATGCCTGGTTGGACATGTTAAAATTGAGGTTTTCTATTGATACAAAGGTTTCCTCAGACAGTATATTCTATGAAAAATCAAAGTACTGATAGTACTGACATTGGTTCTTATTTTGTCAAAATATCCATGGCATTCAGTTCCTATACATCTATTTATCAAATGATTTAAATGCAGTATGATTTCTATGTATCAATTTCTGAAAAAGCACCACCTACTAAAAATGTCCCAGAATTCAGATTTGTTTCCAGGTTTTATTTACTTTTCCAAAGGATTTGAAAAGTTATATATAATTGAGGGATTAATATACATAGTTTTAGCTTTATATAATGCTGATATCAGCAATATATAAATCTTTCTAGATACATGTCTGCTGATACATCAACAAGATAAATGACGGAAGTATTCAAATTGTTTAAATTCTCTAATGCAACTCGTACGTTATTAGAATCTATATTTAGATCTGTATCTACTAATAGATCAATTATGTTGTGTTGAACCAGTATAAAACCATGAGTACAGTATAATTTTACAAAACTAAGAAGAAGTGTGATATACTTTCTTATATTACTCAGAACTAGATTGAATTTCATTTTCATCAAATATTTGACTATATGTAAAAGTTGAATTCTTCTGTTGGACTATCTTTACCAATGCGAATGTATTAACTGAAATACAGCCTCTTCACTGCTAACAGGAAAACCCTCAATTTTTGTTAAATTGAATAACTGGATGCCCTGGATACTATCACATGTTTACCAAAGGATTTCAAATGAAAATAACAAAAATAGATTTGATTATACTTTAAAAAATAATAATTTATGTTCTTAAGTATATTGTTCATTAACCGGGCTTTTTTGTTTTGATTGCTTCTTAATCTGCCTCTCCCTCGGGCCTGGTTTTTATTATCTTCAAAATGTTTAACAAAGGCAAAAGGGGGGGTCACTGCTGAATAAATATTGGCACACAAACAAACCCATTCCAGACTCAACTGTTTATGGTAATATCACAACATGTGTAGCTACAGAGTGATATGTATATGTATATCAGACAAAAAAAACATAAAACAAATTTCTGTTTTGATCAAAATCACATAAAAAATTTGATTGTATAACCACTTAATGTATGAAGAAATTTTTCTGTATCTGTTTAACACAGTATCTGGAATACTCTGCTTAGCACTGGTACATTTCGTTTCCTGTTTCTCTGCAGATCATTTACAGTTGAACAAACCAAGGAGTGTAACTGCCTTCCTCTGGAGCAGGAAACTAAACCACAAATAAAATGAAATCACATTAGAATCCATAAACAAGAGGCCCAAGGGACCTTAAGTCGCTCACCTGGCAAAATTGGTCAACATTGTAGAAAACATGAAAAATGTGTAAAAGATAAAATTGCTAATAAACATGAAAAACAGTACGCTCATTCCACCTTAAAAATCACATGAGTGAAATGTATTTTACTAACAATATACTGAAAAGCAACAAAAAGCATGGTGGTGATCATTGAACAATAGGGAAAAACAGCGCAAATTATGAAAATATCCACTTAAAGGGGGAAATAACTCCCATAAGGATCAACCTCACAATTTTATTCCTGTTGACTTTTTCATAAATCTTTGCGTACTGAACATTTTTGCTTCTTTTTCTGTCTATCTATTATTCTTTTCAAGATAACAGGACAAAACTGTCAAAAACACGAGAAATCCACTAAAAGGGGAAATAACTCCCAAAAGGTGCAACCTGACAATTTCGGTCCTGTTGACATTTTTGTAGATCTTTGCATGTTGAGCATTTTTGCTTAAATTCTTTCTTTCTATCTGTTATACTTTTCAAGATATCAAGACAAAACTGTCAAAAACATGAAAAATCCACCTAAATGGGAAAAAACTCCCATATACTCTACCTATCATACTTTTCAAGATAATGTCAAAAAACATCCAAAAACATGAAAAATCTACTAAAAAGGGGAAATAACTCTCATAAGGATCACCCTGACAATTTAACCCCTTATTGACTTTTTTGTAGACCTTTGAATGCCAAACATGTTGCTTCTTTCACTTTTACTCTATCTACTATGCTTTTCAAGATAATGTCAAAAAAACATCCAAAAACATGAAAAATCCACTTAGTAGGGGAAATAACTCCTGTAAGGGGCAACCTGACAATTTTGGCCATCTTGACTTTTTGGTAGATCTTTGTGTGCTGAACATTTTTGTTTCTTTCAATTTTACTCTAGCTATAATACTTTTCAAGATAATAGGACAAAATTGTCAAAAACATGAAAAACCCACTTAAAAGGGAAAACTCCCATAGGGGCAACCTGACAATTTCGGCCCTGTTAATATTTTTGTAGATCTTTGCATGCTGAACAATTTTGCTTCTTTCACTCTACCTATTATACTTTTCAAGATAATGTCAAAAAACATCCCAAAACATGAAAAATTCACAAAAAAGGGAAATAACTCACTTAAGTGTCGACCCAACAATCTCCACCAAAATGAAATGTTTGTAGATTTTTGCAAGCTGCTCATTTTAAAGTAACGTTTTTTTTCTGTAGCTTTAATAATTTTGGAGATACATGTATTAAATTAAAAATATCTGCTGACTCATTTGTTCTATATTTAGCCATGGCAGCCATGTTTGGTCCTAGCCCCTTTTCATCTGCAAACTTTTTGCAGTTTTACATTGTTATACTTCCTGTCAAGTTTGGTTTAAATTGGTCCAAAGGTTCTGAAGAAGTAGTCAAAAATGTTGAAAAATTCACACAAAAACTTATATTTTCCATTCACATAAGTGCCTGTGACCTTGACCTTTGAACCCATGACCTTGAAATTTTGTCAAAATGATCTTCAGGTAATTTCTTACAACTTTATCATATACTTTTGTATACAAAAAGTTGATCTGTTTTGAGTTATTGAACAATTAGTAAAACAAACATACCCTGTGTTACTGAAGTGCCCCCAGCGGCTCGTTTATGAACATATTTCATTTTCATTCACTAACTTTGTAGATATTGACTTTACAATCATGCATACAAAATTTGAAACTCATCAGATCATTGGTTCATAAGAAAAAGATTTTTAAAGATGTATCAAGTTTTGGTCGTTTTTGGCCCTTTTCAGGACCCCTATTGGTCCTATCTCTTTTTTATTCGCAAACTTTCTGCGGCTTCACATGGGGATGCTACATGCCAAGTTTGGTTAAAATTGGCCTACTGGTTCTTGAGAAGAAGATGTTTGAATGCAAAAGTTAACAGACGGATGACGGGTGTCAGATGAAGACGGCAGACGCCAGACCTTTGGCTTATAGCAAAATGTGACTTTATTACGCACTTGTTGTTCTATAATTTTATTATGATTATTTGAGTATTTAAAGAAAAAGTCAGTTAACACGAGACATTATGTTGAGAATGAACATGATGAATAGAAAGTTTTTCCACAATTAAATGGGTCAAGCTTTACTTCCATCTTATAAATAGAATAAGTCCAATTCAATATACCACATATAAGCTTTCTCTGTAAATTATCTATATCTTGTTGACAGATGAACGTTGATGTCATCATAAGAAATAATGTGTTTGATGTACCTTGACAAAGTTTTTGATGTTGGTAGTCAATTGTTTTTAATTCTGATATATAAATACAACAAAATCTCAGATTTTTGATAAGCAAAAAAAAAATAAAACTGCACAAAATAAATTTTGGCTCAGGCTTTTAAGGTGTTGAATGAGGTCACATCAACATTTTCACCATTTTTCTGAATATTAAAAACTCTCATACAAAAAATACCAGAGAGGCATCTCCCTATAGATGAAAACTTATCATAGGAATGTAAAAAATGAAAGAAATAACAGAAAATAAAGAAATGAAGTCATTACCAATTTTGTAAACTGATCTTGACAGGCCATGCGGATTTTCTCTGGAGTAGCCGGACTATCCAACTGGAAATATGAGTCCAAACCAGAATCAGCTCTAGCTGATGCTATGGCGTCTTTTGTAGCAAAGAAAACACTGGCTGACAAAAACAAAGGTGGCTCACCAATTGCCTGGTAAAATTAAATAAAACGTATTATACAAATATAAGACAGAAACAAGTTAAAGCATTTCGACAATGATATGCACAGAAATGAAATATAATTCAAGTAACAGTACATAATCTAAAAATCATCTAGAGACCTCTTCCTCTCTTCAATTATTCCCACTTTTCTTCTCCTATCTCATCTCTTGTTCTAATTTACCAATTTTCACTCTAAAAAAAATTCTTGAGTCAATTATTGTAAATCTAACTTTACATGTTATATTTATATGCAACTGTGTGTAAACTCTTGAATAATAATTTTTTTTTTTTAAAAATCACCTGGAGATACTTACCTTTGATGAATAGACTGCTCGATTGTTTTCACTTCCCTTTAGAAGAGACACATTAAATTCAATTGGTATATCGCCAAAGCCAGGTATTTTGTAGTTTCCAGGACCTCGAGTGAACAAAAACCCATTCGGAGACATTTTCTGTTGTTCTAACATCATGAGTCCATATCCCTGTGCAAAAAGTAACCAAAAATTCAAGAACATGAAACATGAAATGAAAATGTGATGAGACATTCACATATACAAGATGTAAGCAGCAAATATGAACATACAAATAGCCCTAACAAAGAGCATTGTCTACAAGCACTTGAGATAAATTGAGAGTTTGCTATCACATCCTAATATTGAAGGACCACAAAGAATCATGATAGGTCATTAGCCTGACAAAAAGGTGGGACATGATGCCATACCTTGTTTTATTACATTTTTGGTAGTAAAACATATAAAGGATTTATAAATTTAATAGCTTGATTGTTGAATCCTGAAGTTGTGTTGGAAGTCAGTCGGTAGGCAATTATTTAATTCTCTTTTAATTTTGATATGCAAATTAATTGTTATATTTTCAGTGTGAAAAATAACACTCCTGTCAAAATCAATGTAAATTGTGATCTTTTCACTGGGCCAATCAAAATACTTTTAAAATTTTTGGATTACTTTTTCTTCTTTTATAAGAATGTTTTTATTAAAAATGTATTACACAGAGCATTTGCCAATCTTTTTAATGAATAACATTTTTATTTCATCTTGTGAGGCAGAAGAATAAATATTTAACCATTGTTCTAGTCAGATTTCATTCCACACAAAATGGAAAAATTAAAAGCTTTGATATGACAAGACATTTTTGTCTTACCTGTACAAATGCTCCCTCTATCTGACCAATATCTATTGCAGGATTTAAACTAATTCCTACATCCATTACAATATCAGTTCTCAGTACCTGAAAATAAATATAAACAGATATACCTGTACATCATATACCATGTCAATGTATCATGAATCAGAGATAGGAGAACAAACGGGCCTAAAGACACTCACCTGGAAAATTTGGTCAAATATGCAGCTATGAAATTGATATTTTCTGTTTGACCCAATGTTCTTGAAATGTTATCAAAATGATGCTTAGACAATTCCTAACAACTTTCTAATATAGCTTAGTATACCAAAAAAAACCCACTCAGTTTGAAATCATGCGTCACACATCCTATAGCATTTTACATATCTGTTAAATATCTTTGGGCAAAGTGGCGGTGCCCATATTGTTCTCAATACAATGTATAATGAAATTGCGGTATAAAATTAATCAGTAATAATACTAGGTATAGGATAAACAAAATAGATGGTTGGTGTCTTAAAATACAGGTTGTATTTAAACTCGGGTCAGGAAAACGACACTGGCTCAACGAGTCTCACCAGTGTCGTTTTACTTAATCCTCCTCCAAATACAACCTGTACTTTAAGACAACTAACCATCTATTCTCCATATATATGTATATGACTAAATTCAGGTGTAAATACCTTGTGATCACCTGTTAGGCAATCAATTTCAACCTCTGAACAAGCTGCTCCAAATGTGAAGTAGTTAAATGGTCGTCCAGCATTTTGCTCAAAGTTGTAACCAATATCTGGTGTTCTGTGAAGACAATATCAGTAATGTGTTACACTCAGTTAAACAAACACAAACAAGGATTATAAAATTACTATTATATCAATCACTAAAGCAGTCAATGAGTTTCTGGTATTATCATAATTATGACTCAAAGATTATTTAAGAGACTGTAGAGTAAGACATATTCAAAACCTTATGAGATTTCTAATGGGCTCAAACTTCAAATACAATATTGGAGTAGACAATTCATAAAACTTCCTCTTCAGTATTGCAACAAACATAATATATCTGTTTCAATTGTGGATAAAAATGTTAGATAAATAATCATTTATCCACAGCAAAATTAACATTCAATACAATGGATAGCCATTCTATATGTTGGTCTCTATATTCCAATTTGCACTTAACAACAACAAGGGAGATCTATTATACAATTTCCTATCTGTCGATTTGAATAGGTCTCCTTGAGCCTATGGCTAATAGTAGAACATAGAACCAACCCAATTCCCCAACCCATGCTATAACAGTAGAGATATGCAAAGAGACAATCTCATTCCCCAACTCATGTTAATATATGTAGTAAATATACAAACAAAACCAATCTCCAAAGAATTCCATATCCTTAGAAACTTTGGTTTTCAAAACAGTATGATCAAATGAGTCTCTTGACCTAGATTTAGCTCTGGTATATAACTAAAATTATCTTGCAAAACAAGCATAATAACTAGTCACTTCTGTAATCACATGTAGCAAAGCATTGTTTTATATTTAAAGACTTGATGCTAAAACAAAAATATGCATACCTGTAAAATCCTGAGACAGATAAACCAACCCTGTCGAAGTAAGCTGTGTTAACCTGTTAAAGTAAGAGAGCAGTCATTGAAAAAAACATTTACTTGAATTATTCATTTACAGGCATCTATCTTGTATTTAGGGCAAATGAATACAATGTATTGTTTTTTATTTCTTTACAAGAATGTTTCACTTACATGGAAATGTCAGTAGCTATAGCATATAGTGCTGATGACTTACAGCAACATATTTAGAATTCTTCAACATGCCAACAAAGACACAGGTTCTCAATTTTCTCATCATAACAACCTGTGACTATCACATCTCAGGCCAAGTATCTTAAGTAACATTTAAAGTCTGAGTTAAAGAGCCTCAGGTAAGACCCAAACTTTAACCTGAAACCTTCCACTTGCTTGGCGATAATGTACAGAAAGTAGCACAAAAATACATCCAATTGTAATTACTGGAGTAATCCCAAAGCACATTGTATACAAAATCAGTGAGTTGCATTATAAATGTTAATAAATAACACTGAATTTAATATGAGATGTACAAATTGTTTTGCACATACACAAATATACTGTATAGTTACATTTATTCTCAGGGGATTTAAGTTTGCTATATTTCGGGTCAAAGAAAATTCTGCGAATTTAAATACCCATAAATATTGTACCTTACACTTATGAAATATTAGAATGACAATTCGTAACCAATTCGCGATCTATCTTGGGCCAAATTATATACCCGTGAATAAGTTTCTTTCACAATAATGTGAAACTTTCTCACTGTGAAATTTAACATCTTTACAGTACATTGATGTAACAGTTTCTACATGATAATACTTACCCACGACTCCCATGGTCCTTTTGGATTTTCTAACATGTATGGAGTGAGACGTTCAATTAAGATTTCACAGGCTATCTGAAAATTTCCAATAATTCATAAAATAAAATCTCTTTTTTTTTTTTTTTTTTTTTTTAAACAAAAATGAAAGAATTGAGTGAATCCACATCAGTATACAAATCAAGAAATCTGCAAACCAGATAATTAAAATGTAGATCCTTTAAAATGTACTCTTTCAGTTATCATTATGTGTAGGGTCAACTTTTCTTTCCAAGTAATTTTTGTTTGTAATGTGTAGGGTTATTAATTTTCTTCTCCTGTAAATATATGGGTTTTTGTAATGAGTAGGATTGTAAATATATGGGTTTTTGTAATGAGTAGGATTGTAAATTAATATATGGGTTTTGTAATGTGAAGGATTGTAAACATATGGGTTTTTGTAATGTGTAGGATAAAAATTTTCTTTTAACTTAAACATATAAATTTGTGTTTTTGGTTATCATTGAATAAGCTGAGCATATCTACATAATTAAAAAATTGACATTTTCCATGTTTTCTGCATAGTATTTATATAGTTTATATTCAGATATCAAAAAGACATTCCATTGCATCTTAATTTGGGATGCAATTAATAAAACATTTAAATAAATGATATTTTTTCTGTAAAAAGAAACATTTTATGAAAAAAAATCATGAATTTCTGAGAGAGACAACATTCAAAGAGTAAAGCGTATGATATGACTCCAAGTATAATACAGTAAAACTTGATTTAACAACCACCTGTGTAGTAAGACTACCTGGTCATAAAGACTGTCCCCAAAAGTATGTACAAATCAACCTCTATATAAAGACTACCTCCTTATAAAGGTTTTACTTGTCCGTAAGAGAGTCTTTATATACAAGTTTCACTGTAATTACAACATAGTAATATCTTACCTTGACTGCCATGCCATTGAGGTCAGAGGAAGCACTAGCAGCAGTCGCTGAGGTATTTGGTACGGTGTTTGTACTTGTCTCACTTATGTGTATTTTCGATGGTGGAATTTTTAATGTTCTGCTTGCTACCTATATCAGTGGACAAAGATACAAGTGCCAGTAGAACAAAAATGACTAGTGAACTAAGTGTAACAGAAAAAAACATGTTATTACATCATTCATACATTTGTTTACATGTAACATTTTGTCTCAGTAATAAAGAATTTGGTCCCAGGATTTATTTTTTTCCCCAAAATTTTGCTTTCTTTTTTACTTCTTAAATTGATATACAATAATAATACACAAGCATAAAAATTCTTAAATTCTGATATATTTTTTGGAAATTACTTGAGAAACCCAGTTTGGCAATTATTCATTTGCAAATGATAAATTTGACCTTAATATGTGTACATTTTGCATATGCATACAATACTGGACCTGACCTTATTTTCAAAAATATATAGGAATATAAGAATGGTTATGCTTGTTTATATCTCTTTTTGTTAATATGCATTACTACACTAAGTAGTAAAAAACGAAATATTTTTTTGGAAAATACAGGTAATGCCCTGTTGACACAAAGATCAGTTCATACCTGTATCATTTTGGTGTGGAGACCTTGACCCATCTCTATACCTCCATGTGTTATCAATACAGAGCCATCTTTGTAAATCATTACCAAGGCACCTGCCTACAAGAACAATTTTTTACAAAATTAAACAATGATGCAAGGCCACAAAAGCTGACCATACAGTATGATTACTTGCTATATAAGCCGACCCTTTGTTTAAATCATCATCATCATCATCATCATTATCATCAATTGTATCATTATTTCCTTCAATTTACATTAGCTGTTGCATATTTACTCTTTAAAATTAGCGAAGCATTAATACAATATTGATATTGATAACGGAAACTGCTGTATTTAAAACACAGTATTTTTCTTTTTCTGCTTGTGTGCAGTTCACAGTTCATCATTTCAATCTGAATGATTGTATTATTCATTACATCATAATTTCAGTTATAAAATATATACTTATACATCTAAATGACATTAAAGGTTGAACAAAATTACTTTGATGTTTGTTTATATACTTCATGCACTATATTTATTATAAGTGTGAAGGATGTTCTTGAAGCTCTTACACAAATTAGCAAAATGATAGTGTAGACAAAAAAAATGTTGGAAAAAAATTTGATTATTTTGACACACATATAAACTAAAATGTTTTTCATAACATTGTTATAGAAAGAAATATGAACAACAAATTTTCATAAAACCCTAACTGATTTATTAAATTTTCCATTAAAGTATTTCAGCTATAAAAATATTCTGAAAAGCATTAAAGGGACAAAACTATATGAGCTATAATGTTTGTCCACAATTTCTTATCATTATAAGTCAATAACATGACCTAGACTTACTGTTCCATGTATCATAGTATAGTTATTTCATGAGTGTTTTGGAAAGTTACAGCCTCAACAATTTCCCACAATACCCAAATGCCAAGGGACAATGTTTTGACCATTCCCCATAAGTCCATGAAATATTTGTTTTATTACATATTAATGCAGTATCAACACAGGTTTTGAAAGTGTAATTACTTATAAAGACAGTTCTTTCATAAACCATATGAAAATCAAGTAAGTTAATAATACTGGCGAGCCGGCCTGGTTCAGTCGGAAGTCTGCTCGACTCTTGATCGTGAGGTCATGAGTTCGAGTTCAGGTAGGTTTCCTGTGCTTCAGATGAGACAGTAAAAATGAGGTCCTGTGTCAGAGTAGGTGTTGGGATGTTAAAGAGCCCTCACTGCTCAATGGCGGTATTTGGTGATGTCTCCATATGAGTGAAAATTCTTGAGTGGGACTTTAAACAGCAATAAACAAACAAACAAATAAATAATACTGGCATGCTCATATGATGTCACTTATAAATTGAGATGTCCCATGGGTCAATCGATGATGTCACAGCTGGTAAACAATGATGAGACTGGGGTGAAACAGTTAATTGTTACCCAGTTGTCAAAAAGATCTGCTAAAAACTTGGAAATAGTTCAAAATGTAATACATTTGTATATGTATATTATTATACGGGGCATTGAGTAA
Organism: Atrina japonica; assembly: GCA_030159075.1. Classification (NCBI taxonomy): domain Eukaryota; kingdom Metazoa; phylum Mollusca; class Bivalvia; order Pterioida; family Pinnidae; genus Atrina; species Atrina japonica. The sequence continues at coordinate 1,467,066 of BROG01000090.1, read as the reverse complement.
TAAAATCTTATCATTGATGGAAGCTATTAATGAGAGCTTTGGTTCTGTTGTAATTTATTTTCCAAAATGATTTTGTTAGAGAAAATTCAACTTTAAAGAAAGAGTTTACCATTTGTAAAATCAACACCATAAATGAACTCCAATATAATAGCTTTACCTGGTTCAAAAACGTTGCTGTAAAAGCGATTCCAAATTTAACTGGTGTAACAGATATTCCCCTCTTCTTCCATCTGTTCTCACTATAAAGAAATTCTAAATAATTAGTCTTCATCAGAAAATTATGATTTATGACTTTCAGAAGTATTTCAGTACAGAACTCAGAGATGCATATTAATTTAAAGAGAAAAATTGATGTTCCTAAAAGCCATCACTTTTGAGTTATTATTTTAAAGCCATTGGTATAATACTATACCCTAGTGCCTCGTTTATAGACATATTTCATTTTCATTCATAAACTTTGTAGATATTGACTTAAGAATCCATGCATACAAAATTTGAAAGTCATCTGATCATTGGTTCATGAGAAGAAGATTTTTAAAGATGTACCAATTTTTGGTCCTTTTTTACTCCTATAAGTCCTATCCCTTTTCATTTGCATGATTTATGCACTGTCACATAGGGATACTTCCTGCCAGGTTTGGTTAAAATTGAGAAAAATCTAGAATGTGTGAAAGTTAACGACACTGGGGACATCAGACAAACGATGATTGCAATAGGTCACCTTGAGTCTTTGGCTCAAGTGACCTAAAAAGCTATTATAACCATATACACTCAGAATATAGATGGTTTCTCATTTTAGATGGCTTCTCAGTTAGAGAGTGATCCTTTAGTTCATATCATTTTTCAGTGTTTCAGGTTTGAAACTTCCAATATTTCTTGTAAGCATGTCAGACATGAAAAATTATTTGAATGCAAGAAGTGACTATTTGAGTTTTTGCCTTGATATATTTTTAATGGCCTGGCCAAGCAAATCAAAAGTGCTATTTTCTGTAAATAAAACTCAAATACCTAAGTCCCTGGTGTAGGTGGGCATGGAACTTTGAAAATAAAATATTTTTCAACATTGGCATAGATATGAATTCAGGAAACTCCCATCTGATGTTGAAATACCGTATAGGTGGAATTTTTAGCAAGACCCAATTTAGCGTTTTGTCCTTAAAAAACTTAATAAAATTTTAGCGAGGAGTAATTTTGGCGATTTTATGACTCCAAACAAAACATTAAACAAGGAATTATTTGTAAGTGATATTCATCTTTAGCAATCTCAACACTTGCGGATAATGCCAAAATTGAATCCTCGCTAAAAATTCTGCTTATATGGAATGAGTGAAAATGAAGCACACAATAGTGAAAAAATAAATGTTCCATGCACACAATATCTGGGTCACTATTAAGGTGCACACCTCTTTTCATTTAATATAACGAAGCTTCATACACTGGGGATATTCCATACCAAATATGACCAAAATCTGCTGAGGAAGTTTTGAGAAGATTTCAATAATGTTAATGACACATAATGATGATTATTGTCCAACATCACACCTTAAATTCAAAAACAATTGTCAAATATTCTATTTGTAAATAACAATACATATGTAAACCTATGGAGAGGGCGAAAGCATTCATCAACAGTTTTACATGTTCAGTTAACTCCTTTGGGGATTCTGTCGTGTTCACCCGCTGGGGGCAACACGACAGAATCCCCAAAGGGATTAACGTTCAGTGTTTCTATCATGTATCCATAAATGTCCCAGTCATTCACTCATTGTTTTAAATAAAATATTGAGTGGCTGACTGTTTCCTTGGTGTTAAAACTTAAATAGAATCTATGTGTTATTTATTAGTCATTAAATAAATGCAACATTTTTTATTTATGCTATATATTTTACTCCATCCCAGCGTATCCATCATTTCCTGTAGTTCACCATATCCAAATAACAGATGCGCTTCGTGATCGGGTTCAATGCACTCGCCCAGTCGCGTTTGCGACCATTTTTATGCCTGGGCAATCAAAATTTGCACCCCCGATCGCGAGTACAACCGTAAATGTCCATTTTTCTTTTTTCTTTCTATCTAGTCCGCATTAATTTTATTATATAAATCTGGGTCTGTGAGATGTTTGAATGCTTTACGTGTCACAATGCTATGTTCAAGTGTATTACTTATACACAAATGATACCACAGTGTGTACTTATTGACAAGGTGATCAGCTTTCGAGAAAGTTTCGTAATTTCTTTGAATCCTAGTTAGGTCGGCACATGGTGAAATCCGCACTTAATTCATGCAAATTGATACCTAATGATTTCAGCACTTGTTTCTTTTATAACTGCATTTTCGGGAGTTGCTTGCAAATTATTTTGATATCGGCACTTGGGCCTAATTGATAGGTATTTTCACCATTAACATTATCTGGTAGGATCTCATAATTATCGCCTTAATTATGCAACCATTAGCCCCTCTTTGAATCCTTTGTTCCTTTCGAACGACTGCTTGATCAAAACAGTGTTTTGATAGCAAATAGCATGTTAAAATGAAAACAGATAATTTGGAAATATATGTATTTTTTTAGTGTCAACAGTGACTTGAATTTGTGACATAATTATCAAGAAAGCATATTATACACATAAATTAATTTTGAAGATGAATCTTCTCTTCTGAGATAAACATTTTATAATACCATTTCGTTACCTTGACAGATATTTCCAAGAGTTGAAAAAAAATATTTCCAGGTGCCTATTTAACTACATTAAGGGCTGATTTACAGGTTTCCAAAGTGGGGGTGGGATTTGACTTGTAACTATTCCTTGAACTCGTAAGTCTTTGTCATGTGGTATTACATTGCTGAAAACCCCAGCAAGAAACCAGCCATAGAACACTCCAAAGTGTACCAATAAAATTAAAAAGAACCACTCCTCAACAAAATGGACGGAAAATTGTCAATGGTTGGTACATGTTAAGAGACATATTCATGATTGCATGCAACACGATAAAAGCTATAAAGAAAGAGAAATTTAGTTTGAATTAAACTGAGAAATTTGGTTCATTTTTTTTTATGAAAGCATCTGAAAAAATAGCTGGGTCCCTGAATTTCAACCTGAGCCCCTAGATATTATTTTCTAGGGGCCCGGCTGGTGCCTGGATCCTGCAACCAATTTTACTCCCTGCTAGTCTAAGTCTGCAAAACGTTTGATAGTACAGTAGTTTATTAACTCATTTGCAATGCACTTTTAAGCAATGACTGTGCAATTCCGACATTTTGTTTATGCCTTGCTCAAATTCCCGATGTGAGCAGAATTTTTACCATTAGTGGTACGGGTCCCCGGATATAGTGGAAATAAAAATGTGAGTTTCTCTACATATATGAGGGCTTCAACCTCTATTACATTTTCCAGCCATGTTTTGTTACCGGACGTCTGATAAAAGAAGAAAAAGTAGTCCCAAAAATTTTAAAAGCATTTTGATTGGCTAAAAATGAAATACAGCATTTTCCATTTTTGAACTGAGTTGTATTTTCAATCAGTTAAAAATATAAAGGAAAATATCAATGAAAAATATAGATTATATTTAATTGATAAATTTAATAAAAAATGTAATGTTTGACAGTATCATATAACTAGTTCTCATGTAGCAGGAATGAAGTATTATCCATCTTTAGATAGTACGCAGTACACTTACCTATTGAAAATATCCACATCTTTTCTTCTCAGATGGTATTCACTTCTCTCTATGCACTCATTCCAGCATCTTTTGATGTTGCATTTTTCGAGCGGCTGATTGAAGTGTGTAAGTTCTCCCTCATTGTACATATTTACTTCACGAACCTGCAATTGAGTACAATATTCTATAGCAGTGTATAGAACTCTACATTTGAAATATTTTTATTATTCCATGCTAATTCCATTTTACATGTTTTATTACTTAAAACCAATTTCAGATCATTTTCAGCTAAATATGAAGTTTTAACTATAGTATTAATTGTTCCTATATATTAAGTTGATAATAAGTAATTGAAGTATTGGTGTGGAGAGAGAGAGAGAGAGAGAGAGAGAGAGAGAGAGAGAGAGAGAGAGAGAGAGAGAGAGAGAGAGAGAGAGAGAGAGAGAGAGAGAGAGAGAGAGAGAGAGAGAGAGAGAGAGAGAGAGAGAGAGAGAGAGAGAGAGAGAGAGAGAGAGAGAGAGAGAGAGAGAGAGACAGAGACAGAGACAGAGAGAGAAAGTAAATGATAGCGAGAAAGAAACGTTAAAAATAAATGTTAACATAAAATGTTAAATTTATGTTTATAAATAGGGTCGTTTTACCTGTATGGGAGATAGGCCAATAATAGAAGCCATATGTTCTACCCAAGTTTCAGCAATAAACATTCCTTGAGGTCCACCAAATCCTCTGAATGCAGTGTTGGAAGCTGTGTTTGTTTTACAGAGATATCCTGTTACTCTTATATTTGGCACGGAATAACAAGCATCACTATGGAAAAGTGCTCTATCCACAACCTTAAAAACATTAAAAGTATGAACCATTTCATATATCATGCTGTAAAAGCATATTCAGACTTTCACATACATAATTTCATAATTACATAAGCATTTGTCATCATCTATTGATAAAAGCATACACAAAAAGATCTCTCCAATAACTTCTGTATCAGGCCTGAAGCATTTCAAATGCAAATACAATTGGCTTACAGAAAAAACATTTTTTTAAAAGCACATATGTACTAGACCTGCATGCTACAAGTATACTAAAAGGGGGCCATCAGCTGGGTTTTTTGTTTTGTTTTTTGTTTTTTTCAAAACATTTTCTTTCCATTTTACTACTTAGATTGATATACAATAACAAAAAAGAGATAAACACAGGCATATAATTCTTAAATTCCTATATATTTTGTGAAAATTGCTTGAGAAACCCAGCTTGGCAGTTATTCTCTTGCAACTGATTAATTCAACCTTACTATTTGTATATGCATACCACACTTAACCTGACACCTTATTTTCACAAAAGACAGGAATATAAGATTTTTTATACCTGCGTATAGCTCTTATTTGTTAAGATATGTACATCAAGTACAAGTAGTAAAAGTAGAAAAAAATTTTTTAAAAAACTCTTTTTGGTAAACACAGCTAATACCCCTTTAATCTACAAAACACTCACTTTAGAATCAACATGTTTACTACAAATATCAGAGCTCCAGATAAGATTTTCAGGTAAAGGGTATTTCACTCCCAGAAATAAAATTTAAAGGGTAAATTAATATTCTTAAAGAGTACATTTAAATATCTAAAGGGTGTTTTACATAATTATATATAAATTGTCACTATTACAATTTGTAACTTCAATTTTCAATGAGTAATTTAACCCCCTGTTCTAAATTCCAAAGCTGATTTTCAATTTTTTAAACAGTAAATACCCTCTTACTCCCCTTATCTGGAGCTCGGAACACACTAGTATGATTAACTGCCAATATACCATACTGGAACTTTGTGTTTACATGAATATGTCTTAAGGAAAATCCTGTAACAAACACCATAACTTTAACTTACAGCTGATGACAAATCAATGGAGTTTCCACAGTTAGCGTACACATCAACCTCCACTGCCTGAATCTTTCCACTGTTCATAAAGCCAACCTGTTGATACGAAGAAATCGGAATTGAAGTATTCATGCAATTTAAACAAATCTCCTACAATAATATTTTCTCAGAGAATTATCCTAATTTCTTTTATCTTATGTAATCGATTAAGATGACTCAGACATTAAATTAAGAGACCCCCAAAATTCCCTAAAGAGAATTTTTTATAGACACGGGAACATTACAAGCTATATAATAAGTGTTATATATCTTAACCTGTAAAATGGACTTATTCCAATGGACAGAGGGATACTGGATGTCTTGTCTACCCTGACACAAGACACTGGTTTTACTCTTATTTGGAAGACCCTTAAAATTTACTTCATATATGTATTAGGTGAACAAGCTGTCACTACCACGACGAAATGTCAAAGTTCACACTTAGATCTTAACCCAAATTATTCAAATTCTGAGGTAGGGAATGAGATATTTATTCCCAAAAAGAATTGGAATAGAACTGTTATATCTCACAGATCCAATACAAGAGTTTCTAGTTTTTCATCTGAGAATATCTCAAAAATGACATTTTACATTTCAAGATGTGGAAGAGGTGAGATGTGATGTCAGTATTACATATCTTTCTGATCAATTATCACACTACAAGAAATCATTCCTAACCAGTATTTGAATTTATTTACTTTGCATGTTACAGATAACTATCTCCAAATATTTTGAAAAACGTTTGTCATATCTTCTATCAGTAAACTATTGACATGCAAATATCACATGGAAAATTTAGAATGAAAAAATCAGCTAACATCAACAATCATTTGAAAACTACACATAACAAGTTTGTTTCTTCACACAAGTTTATAAACAACCCTGGTTGGGAAATATAGTCTACTAAAAACAGATATGCTTTAGCAAAGATACCTTATATTTGCCATAAAATGGATGCCTTGTTCCTGAAATAAGCATGTCTTCGTCTCTGTCTAACATACACCTTACTGGTCTGCCGTGCCTGTAAAAACACACACAAAATGTACACACCACTCTGTAGGATTTATTGATATGGATAAAATAGGCTTCAAAATTAATTCAGTATGAATGGAAATCAATGTCTTTGTGCATGAAAAAGTTGCTAGCCATACAAGGCTATCATCATACAACATTTACTGGTCATCACGGGATGCTAACTAGTCTGTTTCACTTGATCTCACCCCTGGATTTTTTGAAGGCCTGTGTTTGTCCAGTTTTCATCATGTTTGTGTATTCCCTTACAGACTTCTTTCACTTAGCATTAGGTATCTATACTTTTTACATGTATAAAATGTAACAATTACAGTGTATTGATAATTGATAATGACCTGGAACTTTACACAACGAATATAGATTTACTCAACAGTTTACTAGCAGGTGACCGCAAATGTACAAGAGATTGAATCCTAATGTCCTTATTGATTGGATCATTCAAAAGACTGGCAACATGTTCAGTTATAGTTAAGGAGAGGAAAAAATACTCAATCTCCTCATTGAGGTATAACAACAGATTTATAATACTCAGGGTAAATTTCTTGAAAGCCAAACCCTTGGCAAGCCTCATGTTCGACACTCAAGAATATTATCCCGCTAATTGAGTTTCCTTTGTCATATCCTCAAAGTAATGATTTAATCAATCTTGTACATGTTGTTAGATGACAAGAGATCCCAGAGGTATCTTGGCGCCCACCATGGAATGTTCTATGTCTGATCTATGACAGACTGTTCTTTCCTCTTTTTTTTTCTGTCTAAACATTGAATTTGAACTTAAATCCATATTTCTGTGAAATACTTTTTTCACAAGTTTATTGCAAAACTGAACTTTGAACTGGACATATTACATTTTCAGAGAGAATGGAATTCAACATGGCCAACAGGTGTCCATCTTGGATTTTGATCTCTCTGAAACTGTAATATACACATCTAGACCTCAGAGGGAACCTCCATAATCAATTTTGAAAAAGATTCCTTCAGTACATTTTGAGAAATAGTGGTAACAAATTTCAAGTGTCAAATTCCAAGATGGACACTTGCCAGCACTGATGGATTCTGTTCCTTCTGAAAACATAATATGCACAACTAGACCTCAAACTTCAAAAGCAACCCTCATGTCAAATTTCGATAAGATCCCTTCAGTCCTTTGTGAGAAACAGCAATAACAAATTTCCTATGGCCACCTGTCGGCCATGTTGGATTCTGATCTCTCTGAAAATGTAATATGCACAACTACACTGCAAGGGGAACCTTCATGCCAAATTTAAAGGTGATCCCTTCAGTTCTTTCTGAGAAGAAGCGGTAACAAACTATCCTTTGGTCAAAATCTAAGATGGTCACCTGTCAGCCATGTTGGATTCAGATCTCTGAAAATGCAATTTGCACAACTACACCTCAAAGGGAACCTTCATGCCAAATTTCAAGGAGATCTCTTCAGTTCTTTGTGAGAAATAGCAGTAACAAACTTCCTTTGGTCAAAATCCAAGATGGTCACCTGTCGGCCATGTTGGATTCTGATCTCTCTGAAAATGTAATATGCACGAATAGACCTCAAGGGGAACCTTCATGTCAAAGTTCAAGGAGATCCCTTCAGCCCTTTCTGACAAGGAGTGGTAACAAACTTCCTTTGGTCAAAATCCAGGATGGCCACCTGTCGGCCAAGTTGGATTCCGATCTCTCTGAAAATGTAATATGCACAACTAGACCTCAAGGGGAACATTGATGTCAAAGTTCAAAGAGATCTCTTCAATACTTTCTGAGAAATAGCGGTTACAAGAATTGTTCAAGACGGAGGGACTGATGACAGATGGACCAAGGATGCTGGATGATTTGAATAGCCCACCATCTGTTGATGGTGGGCTAAAAAGTTAGTTACAAATCTACAATTTGTGGTGAGCTCATGCAATAAAATTCTTTTTTTCAAAACCATTACCCAACATCTCAGCAAAATATTATATCAAATATTGCTCTGTCATATAGTCACTAATATATTTATGTTTCAATAGAATAAACAGAATTTTGTTATTTTGTAAACAAAATAAATAATTACTTTACAGCTCAGACGAGCACTGCATCCTCATTTTGTTGTGTTACATGTTCTAATTTTTAAATTTGCTTTATCATTTGAGACACTGATACAATAATATTGCAATATATACAACAAACATGCATTAGATAAAGTTATGAATTAGTTCTAAAAGCTATTACCAAGTTGTTGATCAACTATTAGCTACATTTACCATATATTCTGATATTTGTGTATTGTGCTTCATTTACCGTAATTTATCTAATTAAGGCACCCTTTTTCCAGTGTTTCAAATCTATAGGCACCTTAAATTGTGTCCTTAAAAGGATTTTCAATTTACATGGCGCCTTAATTAGAGTCACTTCTATTTGGTATCAGTTTACCGCCCGTAAATATTTTTTTTAGCTTACGTCTGACATCGTAATACAAGTTATCGACTCGGCAAGTATGCATATCAAACAGTCCGAAATATACACGATGTCATACTTATTTATCATATAACTGATTATCATTAAATGCAACCTTTATAAATACTTTATAAATACGGCATCTCTGATCTTTAAAAGTGGAAGAGTTTCGCAAATTAAAATCCCTTTAACAGTGAGCCGATTGATGATTGTCCTATGCTAATGCCCCGCTGTTTTTACAGCTTGAAGTAATCAAGGTCAAAAGAATTGGGAGTGTTATAACCTATTCTACAAAAGTACCTGCATGTGTTGAAACTTTTAATTGTATTTAATAAACTGTCGAACTGTCGTATTTGTGTTGTTATATGTGTGTTATTGTGTATGTATAAGTGTGTATGTTTGGTTATTTACTATTATATGCGCTGGAATTACCCATACATAAATGTATTTTCATTTTCAATATGTATAAGAAACAGACTTTAGTTATCGCATGTCTCTTGGTGAATTAGACCTTCACAGCCACCTGTATCTTTCATTTGTCTAATCTCCGTGATAATTATGTTATACTTCTTATAACACCAAAGCTGCATCAATAAAATAAAAACCAACATTTAAAAGTTGCAGAGAATTTTAATCTTTGATAAATCTCATTTTATTTTGAATGTATTAAATTGTACATAGATCTGACATTTAACATATACACTTGTTTTTAAGAAAATGTTCACATATAATCAAGCGTAATTTAAAGTCATAAAATAAAAGCTAAGATTTCTAGATCACAAATCACTGGGTTAATTTAATGTTTATGGAAATTGTATCAGGTATAATTGTGTACAGTTCATGATAAGTCAGAGCGGCTAAATCCATGGAATTCATAGTCGTCAGGAAGATCGTCTGAAAAAAAATTAACTGCAAATTCTCTGATAGCATCATCATCCTCAATAAAATCATCGTCGTCATCACTACACATGTCAGGAGACAATTCACTATCTGAACGATAATACGCATCCTGCGAACCCATCCAAAGAATTTGAAATGCCTGTCACTAAAAATGATTTCTTAATCATATCCTGTCGTTCAGATATATCGGACCATGCCTCTGAAATCCAATTTATGAGCATTTGTTTAGTTGGAGGCTTTATCTTCACTGTGTCGTAATCAAAGTTGCTGATGTATGAAACCCATTTATCGCGGATAAGGGCCTTAAATGGCTTGTTGATTGACACATCCAGTGGCTGTAGTTTTGAAGTACATCCCCCAGGAATTACTACAGGCACAGTTTTTGCTTGTCTAAAATCGGATTTTGCATCCTCCGAAATATGTGCACGAAAACTATCTAATACCAGCATGGCATCATTTCCTTTTGTATACTGGTGCCAGATTTTCCGAGTCCAAAACTTCATTTTTTCTTTGTCCATCCATCCTTTTTCCTGAACAGATACGATCACATTTTTTGGCATGTTGAGTTTTAGCTCACGAACTCCCTTAAATATCACATGTGCAGGCAAACACTGTCCATCTGCTGTAACACACAATGTAACTGTAACGTGACGTTTTTCAGAGCCAGTCGTACGAACTCTCACACTTTTAACTCCTTTCTTATCAATTGTGGTTCCTGGTACTAGATCAAAATACAATGGTGTCTCGTCCATATTCGCAATGAAGTCCAATGAAAACTTTGATTTGCGGCGAATTTCCTGAGTGAATTTGTGAAAACTGGAAATTTTGTCCTCAAGATCCCGCAGGAGTTTCTGTGCCAATGATGTGCGCATACGTAAAGACAAATTGTTTCTAAGCATAAACTTCTCAACCCAGCCTCGTGATGCCTTAAACTTTGGGTCATGCGGTTGAATTAGTGAAACTGCGCGAAGCTGTAATGCCTGAACTGTGACGGGTAAATGTGATTCCCTTAGTTCTAAAATCCACTGCACAAGTGTGTCGTCAATGTATGTCGGGTACGACAATTTTCGCCCTTGTCCTGGCTTGTTACCAGTTGTGGAAATGGGTTTAACTGAAAAAATCTGTCCGCATCCATCGGTAAACATTTTTTCCGAGGTACACTGAAATGTCTGCTAGCCACATTAATTCCATTTAAACGGGCATATTCAACAACCTTCCTTTTCTGATCATGGGAATATCGTGTGTGTATTTTTCCTTTAGTATTTGTCAGAGAATCAGGCCCATCATCTTTAGGAACTATTCCAATTGTGGATACAACTTGCACTGGCATTTCTGGTTTGTCAAACACAGCGAAGTGTTTAGGCCTAGGTGGCACAGGCACATTAACTTGTAGTCGTTGGTTACCAGGCTCCGGAGTTTTCGGATCATTCTGAGGTTTACGAAAGTAATCACTGATACGTTTCATTTTGAAGACTGATTCTGACTTTAAAATACAGTTCAATTTATCTAGAAACACCGCTTGGTATACTTATTACTCAAGGTGTAAGGTTTCTTTTCTAGTTTGATTTTTCTTTAGTTCTCCGTAATTTTGAAAAAAAAAAACTAAACATTTAATTACCACTTTCAAACCACTTTGAATAAATTGGGGGTAATCATAATTTCTGCCCATAATTTTACGACCCTTGATTAGTCTTTATTATTGTTGTACAAACAATAACAGGTACCCCAATCCTTACAAACATAATTAACTCCGAGCACAGGCTTAACAGCGTCTTCATAATCACCTGGTCTTTAATCACGGTCGGCTACTAAACACGTGTCTTAAATAAACAAACAACAAAATTGTTCACTTCAGTTTTATTTCATTTATTCTCCCCCCTCTCCTCAATATTTGTACATTATTTTAGTCGTCCATTGAGTTAGATACGCATTTGGTCAAAGCCTGCGAAAAATACTGCCGATTAAAACATTCCGTTTTTAAATCGGGATCGCGATGTTCAAAAGTTTTGACAAGTATGGCGGTATACAATGATGACATATCATTTTCGCTTGAAGCGGACAAGAGAAAATACGATGTTAAAAAATAATAAAGAATGAAAGAATTGAAAATAAAATTAAATAAAGGTATACACGAGTGGATTTGAAATGCGGACACCACGCTATGGATTATTCGTAAGTAAATACACTTCCAGCTGAAGGTAACAACCCAGGTAAAACCACACAACCGGACACTCATTACGTGTGGCCGTGTGGGATTGAGTCCATTGTACATTGATCAATAAAACATAATTGGATTAATTAGAACAAATCATTGGTCTTTGCTACACACGAACTCCTAGATTTAGATTTGTACTGTTGAATATTTCAATTTCAATAAATATATATATGTTATTATGCATATTTTTCATCCCAAGGGGCGCCTTTATTTAAAGAGAAAAATACGATTTCAGACTGGGCGGCGCCTAAATTAGAGCAGCGCCTTAATTAGATAAATTACGGTAGCTTAATTTGTATCAAACAAAGTACATACTTCTGAGCTGCCAGGGCAACTGGAATACTTAAGATTGTAGTACGTGTTTCCTTGCCACCAAATCCACCACCTGATATAAAAATACATGCAAAGATTCCTTGGAAGTAATAATAAAAATTGTTTGGCGATTAATTAACATGCATAAATATATATATACAGTCCTTCCCAATATATTGCCCTCAGTTATAACACCATACTCACACAACACCATTATTTCTTGAAGAACAGAGTTCCTCCCATATAATTCCCCCGTTACAATGCGGAAACCCGCATATCGCCATCTGCCACTGATTCCCCCTTACAAATGGTCTAAACCTCTCAACTCTATCGCCAATCCAGGTGAATAAACATGTGTGAGAAAAACTGTCTGGCCTACAGTCGCTTGTTTTCATCATTTTATGACCGCAAGGGTTCAACTGTTATTCCACCAACTACTACAGTACATAGAAGCAGAAATACCAGTTTAATTGAGTGTCACAATTTTCAAATCTCACTTCCGTGAGAGTCGGAAAAATACTGTCCCATTGTGCGTTTACTTAGCTGGAATAATTAAAGCACTCCCTTACACCCAGGGTCCTCCAGAGGATGCATGATGTAGTGATCAAAGTGAGCAAATTATAACGACTGCATTATTTGGGTTAGTGTTTACACAGCAATTATCACACCCCAGGAAATAATTATGACTAGATTGGCGATATAAACCTAAAGCCTTTGTATTAACAGCCTATTAAAGATTTATTCTAAACAAAAGCGATGAAAGTTAAAATTATAAATACTTCCAGGTTAATGTAAAAAATGTTATATAAATCTAGATTTTCCGCCCGTCAAACATATTTTGGATGGTTTAATTTTGGCAATTTTAAAAGGCTGGCCAAATTAGTCAAACTGGAACAATGGCCAAAATATCCCAAATTATGGCTGTGAGTTGGAAACTTAATATGATCAACTACACCTTAAAAGTTGTAAACATTGATATACTGCAAAACCTGTTATAATGCCAAAATTAAGAAAAACAAAAGGTGAAGGTATATCAGGGGAGAACTGTATATATACATACATATATATATATCGTCAAAAGGCTCACAAAATGGAAAATTCAAAACTTGTATCATAAATGTGATATGAATGGAAACTAGTGACAGATCCTATATATATCCTGAATATTTGTTCAAACCATAATTAGGTTCCACCATCACCATCTTCACATGCGCTTGGGCTCTTTATAGTTAGAATTGTAAACAACATGGGTAAAATGAACCACTGTAACTCTACAATGGCATCTCTAAACTTGATAGTATACAGTCAAACTTGTCCATAAAAGTCACACAAGGGAATGGGCAAAAGTGGCTGTTATAGACAGGTGAACCTTATAAAGAGGTTTATTTATTATAAAAAAAAGTTAACAAAAGTTATTTTTATATGGCCTTTATAGGCAGGTACCCTTTCATACAAGTTTGAATGTACATGCAAAAACAGCTGCAGGTCACTCAATTAAACCTCAAAAGTATCATATTTAAACCTTTTTATTTACAGAGTTGTGCCCCTTAACATATCTTAAAAATAATTCAAACAGGTCACAAGTTACTGAAAAAGAATTAAAACTTTCATTCTGGATATATTATATTTCCTATCAATACTTTTTGTAAAACTTTCAAAATAATGGACCACAAGAAATACTTAACAAGCAGAAAATAAATGATGACTTACCAAGTCTTTTAACTCGACATACAATTTTATTTGCTGCAACTCCAAGAGCTTCTGCTACAAGATGCTATGAAAATTTTAAAATTAAAATTAATAAATTCCAAAATCAATGTCTCATAACAGCTTAGGCTTATTTTTTTTTTATCCAGTATCATTTTTTAAGGAATATTTCATATGAGCATAATATCCTAAAGTACATGATTTTTCAATCATTAAACATGGGGAAAATAAAAATGCTGAATTGCACAGCAATAAATCTGGAATTTGAATTAAAGGTCAAAGGTGAAGATTCAAGTAAATAATAATCATGTTGTATCACCATGTGAAAATCACACAACAGAGATAAACACAGCTAAACCAAATTGTTAACGCAGACAGACAAATAGACAGACAGACAGACAGACAGACAAACAGACAGGTGGAAAGAGAGAAATTCAAAAACAAGAATTAGTTTTGTTATCTAGCCAATTAAAAAGTAAAAGACAATCTAAAGTCACGTGAATCCTGACCTTGTCTAAAGGACCCCTGACCCTAAAGTTCAAAAGTTTGCTTAAAACTAACCACCTGAGGTTCTGGAAGGAATGAAGATAACAAATCACGTCAATTTCAGGCTCAAGTAACAAAAAACTGCTGACATCAGCAGTGTAAATAGCAGTTTACAAGAAAAATATCATGAAAAATTAATTGCACATCACCCAAGTCCTAAACCATGGCTGACATGTGCATCAGAGGATACAAACCTGAATTTCCGTAGGATTTTGAGTTGATACAAACATTTCCATTTCACCGTCTTCATTTTTGGGTAAAGCAAGTGCAGCAATTGTCTCTAAATAGAAATGCTCCTGTCCACCCATATGAACCTCCCCTTCGATGATGTGGTCAGACATTTCAAATCCCTTGACAAGATCTCCTTTCTTGATAGTATTTTGTGGCTTGTAAAATGATCCCTTTTCAATGGCTTGCTACAATGCAAATACAGAATAATGTCTAAATAGGTGAATCAATATTCTACATAACAAGTTATTAAACTTGACAAATTTTGTGTGTGTGTGTATATATATATATATATATATATATATATATATATATATATATATAAAAATAAGTGGTGGTAAGAGACTTCATAAAACAAGATTCAATGTTCTTGTCATCAATGTTAATAAATTTAATGATTTTAGGCACTGCCTATTGCACAGTAGGGTTTATAATACTGTAAATCTGGAAATTTTTGCTGGACTTAATTTTGGCGATACACAAGTTGTAAATTTATTCGCAAGATAATATTTGTGATAAGTAATTTGTGTCTTTTAGACATACATGTGTAATTATGGTGCTCTTTCACAGACTAATTGGCAAGGTCAACACTTAATTTTCACTTTTTTGTTATTAATGGATGAGTTGAACATGATTACATAGATAAATACAAAGAACTACAAAATTCTATAATTTGACATTTTCTTGCATTGCTTTTATATACTTTCAACATGTTCATCAGAGATTTTAAATGGTAAACTCATCAACCCATGAGAAACAAGGAACTCTTAAAAAAGCAATGATTTAAGCCAGTCCATATGTGTCTTCAGGGGTGAATAAGCCAAGTTATATTTCACCCTAATGCATCTTAGCTTGGGATGCTAATAATATTTTTGCAATTTTCAGAAAATTTATGATAGAAAAAATTATAAAAAAAAATTTCATGAATTTTGTTGACAGAGTACCTTTAAAGCCAAGGTCACAACAAGCATAGCTCAAAGACATAAGTCCTTAACACAAGTCTACATTTCTGGAATTACACTTACTGCTAGGGATGTCTCCATATAAATGACACATTCCTGATAGAAAGTGGAAAACACAAACCTTGATGGTAATGACTGCCTCTAGCTCTTCATATGTAATCTTTACTGACTTTGCTGCTCTCTGAGCATGAACCTGATTGTCGGCAATAATCGCTCCTATTACCTGTCCCATACATGTAACCTGTAGTCAAAAACATGACATTTGATATTGCTAAACGACAAAGACACACAATGAGTACAGGTGGGTTGTATATTTCTTATTAAATTTCACGAGTTTGGTAGAAGGCTTTATGTCTCTTTCAAAAAATGTATTCAGATTTTCTTTATATTTCACAGATATAGAGAAGAAGATTTCTAAAGACTAAGTATATCATGACTAAATGTCTACATTGGCCTCACCATAGTCCCCCTCTCCCAGGGTAATAAATTTCACAATTTTGGTAGAGGGATTCATGCTCTTTCTGAAAATGTATTCAGATCTTCTTTACAATTCAACAAGTAGAGAAGATTTTCTAAGACAAAGTATATTAAAACTACATTGTTCTATTGGCGCCATACTTGGAATTGAACCCTTCAACCTAGGGTCATAAACTTTACAATTTTGTATTTGTATATATAACCTGGACATCCTGAAGATTTATACTTTGGTATCTGAGATTGTTCTATTGGCGCCATACTTGGAATTTTAACAATCATACAATTTTGTATTTGTATATATAACCTGGACATCCTGAAGATTTATACTTTGGTATCTGAGATTGTTCTATTGGCGCCATACTTGGAATTGAACCCTTCAACCTAGGGTCATAAATTTTACAATTTTGTATTTGTATATATAACCTGGACATCCTGAAGATTTATACTTTGGTATCTGAGATTGTTCTATTGGCGCCATACTTGGAATTGAACTCTTCAACCTAGGGTCATAAATTTTACAATTTTGTATTTGTATATATAACCTGGACATCCTGAAGATTTATACTTTGGTATCTGAGATTTTTATATTTAGGTAAAATTTTACTACCATATTTGTAGCAAAAAATTCCTCATCATCTGGGAAAGCAGCGCCCCATTTGTTGCTTCCAGGAACATCTTTATGACAGATAAAATCAACAACTCCTGGCATCTTCAAGGCTTCTGAAGGATCAACATTCAGGACCTTGGCATGTGCTTTTGTGCTGGTGACTAGGGCTAGATACAGTTCATCTACAATAAAGTTATAATGGAATCATAAGTGAATAACACCATACATTACGCTTTATTTGGGGCGACAAAATAGTCTTTTTAAAGATCAAACATACTATGCCAAATAATTTTAACAAAATCTATGACTCAAAAGGATTTTTCTGTTTAGATATACAGTAGAACTTCGATGAGTCGAAGTTCAAGGGACCACCTAAAAAAGTTCGAAATATCGGGACTTCGACTCATGAATGGTGATCGAGAAATCTAAAATTTACTCAGTGCACTACCCCCATAACAACATGCCACACAAAAAATCTATTGTACGTGACTGTGTAAACGTATAGGTGCTGGGATCATGACTTAGAATCTAATCGACTAAAATGTAGATACAATGTATTTATTTTGTATTCAGAGAATAAATCCAAACATTCTGCAGAAAAATCGTAATCCAAGCGCCTATATGACTGACTAGCTACCCCCCCCCAAGCTACGAGATGGTAAACAACCAACACAGCCGCCGGTAATTTGCATATTTGAGTCTGACACAGTCGCAAACAATCAATAATCAATTAGCGTCTGCTTATTACTTTTAATTACTTAAATCATGTTGTTATTTTTATACTGTCCTGGGTGTTTATCAATAAACACGTGTCCATTGTTCAACGTAGTCGGATGGGTGTGAAAATCGCCACGGGGTAATTTACATCTTGTATACAGGTAAACTTCGACTTCGATTTATTTGTATGAATTTTCAATGTTTTTACAGCGATGGGACTGCCAGTTTTGTTCGACACACCGAGAAATTCGACTCATGAAAGTTCGATTTATAAATAGTTTTTTTAGTAAGAATATATAATGAAATAAATCGGGACTTTGTAAAAAGTTCGAAACAACGAGAAATTCGACTCATTGAAGTTCGACTCATCGAAGTTCTACTGTATTAAAGCTATACTAATTTTTATGGATCTTTGTCATATGAAGTGAGAATTCCTTAGCATGATATGCATAAAGAGACACACAATCATGGTTTTAAGATCAATTTGAATTTTATGTTTAAAAAAGCAGATGAAATGGGCATCATTTTGTGTTTTCATATATGAGCTGAATAAACTTGTCATCACCTGAAGCAATATACAACTATCCAACCAATGATTTCTTTTTAAACTATCAATCAGTCCGTTTTACATATTTGTTGTATTACGGACAATACATACTGGTATATTTCGGCATATCATCAACATAAATAGCTTCACCAGACGCTTGCTTCATCGCTGATAAATGCGACATTGGTCTGCCTAAAGCATCATTATCTTGCTGGCTCGGTGCCACCTCTTCATAGAGCTGTGTACTCTTTGTGGAGTCTCTTTGGAAAACTGGTGTGGCACTTTGGTGTGATTGTGGAACTTTACTCTGTACAACACCTGAAAGCTGAAAACAAAATATCCATTAAATGATTTTTACAATGACAGTATCAGTTAAAAGATGTTGCTGAATAATCCCAAAAGAAAATGAAATTTATCTTTTTATCTAATGAATGTCATGACTTAAAAGACATTTTTGTAGCTTAATTTCCTGGAATACATTTATGTACATCTAATAACATTTCAAGCAATATTTTTACTCGACTAATCTCTGTCATTTTTGTTTACATGTAAGTAGTGTCATATATTTCTGTTACATAATGCAAGTTATTCATGGCTTTAAAAAAAGCAGTATATGCACATATATATATATATATATATGTATAAGCTGAGACCAAAAAAGTTCAAAATCAGCTAGACAGTTGTGATGGAATCAAATGCAAGTTTTCATTCATCTAGACACCCACCTTTACAAGGCCACGTACTAGAGGGAGGGAGGGAGGGAGAGAGAGAGAGAGACAGATGCTGACAGTAAGAGCGAAAAACAAGAGTTGTCAGAGGACAACAAAGCTCTCTTGAGATGGATGCAAATTTTCAAAATAGGTATTTGATCCACAGCTGTCAGGTTTTAAGGTCAAGGAACAGTAAATGTTTTGATTCCTTCAGCTCAGGTTTAAGTTTTTGAAAAGTAGGTCAAACTCCAAGGTCAAGGTCACTACAAATAGGTCAAAAATCAAGGCACCAAATGAAAGCTCTAGTCATAAGAAATCTATATGTGGAATATCAAAGCCCTATTCCTCATGGTTTAAAAGATATAGTCAAGGTTAAAGTTTTGGAAAAGTAGGTCAAAGTCAGAAGTCAAGGTCACTAAGTCAATAGTCTAGGTACCAAATGAAAGCTCTAGTTATAAGATATCTATATGTGGAATATCAAAGCCCTATCCCTCATGGTTTAAAAGAAATAGCTGATGTTAAAGTTTTGGATGAGTAGGTCAAAGTCAGAGGTCAAGGTCACTTGGTCAAAAGTCAAGGTACCAAATGAAAGCTCTGGTCATAAGAAATCTATATGTGAAATGTCAAAGCCCTGTACCTTGCGGTTAAAAAGATATAGGCCAGGTTAACGCTTTGTCTAAGGATGCCAGGGGTATGGCATGAGCTTTCCAGACTTTTGTCCCGGCGAGCAAAAGAAAGAGAAAAGAGTATCCACAATGGCTTACGCAGCATGTTTCAATTTAGTTTTTTTAATTCATAAGCTTGTACTTTTTCCCTTCAATTCTAAGATAATCAGGATGTAAAATACATATCAAATAGAGGTTATTTTTGGTATTGATACTTGTGATCATGGTTCAGAAGCATATTTTCAAGCAAAGTGGACTAAAGGTGATTCTCCATTCCAATGACTGTTAACACTAAAGGTCAACGGACACAAATTTTTTTTTTTCGTATATACTTTTATATGACCCATATAACCAATAATTAAAATACCACAATGTCGAAAACCACACAGATATCGAGATATTTACCTTTAAAAGACTAAAAATACCCATGCCCCGATTGACTGCCTTCAGTAACAATCGACAAATCTCGGAGCACTTGGAGTGTGACGCAAGTGTGGTGGTGTCCACTATTCTTATCGGTATCAAAATATTAATACTGACTTAAGTATGTGAAATGTGTAATTTTTTACAGCGTAGCCTTTAGATGTAAGAAAAATTGATAGAAAAAAAGAGGTGTTTATTCTTTCCAAAAATATTCAAGTTTCTTATGTTTGATAAGTGACAATAGATAAACGCATAATTATATTGTCCTCAAAACACTCTAGGCACATAGAGAATTTCAAAAGTCGCCGTTCGCCATGATTTACTTTGCCACTTATTATTTAGCATGATATTCTTTCCAGACTTAAATGGGAACTTTTAAGGGCCATCTCCTACCTGTACATGTAACTCAGTTTCACAGTTAATCACCTGTCAATCACTGTATCAATTCAATTAGCTTTAGTACGAATACTCTGTGGGACGCCTGTCTGTTCAGTCAAGTGAGAAAATACAGCACTCATGTATGTCCATTTCATCTACTATTTTGGTGTTTTGATAATGATTTTAGCAGCGATATATAAAACTAAAATGATAGGGTTTTTATATCTTATTCTCTTGATATCAGTTTAAATAAAATGTATAATTTCAAAATATAATCATTTTATGCGGCCTATTTTATCATCTGTTAACACAGGGGAGTAGTTTTACTCATATCAAAACCCATGGTAAATATACACGTTAGATGTACAATTTAAAACCAGGGACCGGTAAAATTAAATGATAAAAAATTGTCAAGTTTTGCTTCAGAAATAAGACTAAAATGAGATATTAATTCTAGAAAAAAAGTTTCAAATAGACAAAGTTTTGAAGATGTGTGATGTAAATGGCACATTTTGCCAATATTGCTAGGAACGGGCTTGAAAAAAAGAAAATTAATTTTAAAAATATTTTCTCGATATCGATTTTAATAAATAAAATTAATATTTCTGAATTTCATGTATAATTTCGAGTTATTATTATTTTACGCGGTCTATTTTATCATCGACATAAGTTACGCACTTTTAGTATAATGACTTGAGTTTTAATCATTTCAAAAGCCGTGGTAAACACGCGTGTTGGATGTACATTGTAATAGTTCGTAAAACCAGTGACGCTCCAGGTAAAACTAACGAAACAAAACAAAAATAATAAAATAAAACAAAAAATCATGAATTTTTTTTTCCAGAAATGAGACTAAAGTTGATATAACATATACGTATGTCCACACAAAAAAATATAAATACACAGACAACATATCCATGGGATTATATTTTACTACCCGTAGCACCAGAGTTCACTTCAAAGAAATTACAGCGGTGACTGGAAGACCCCGACTGAGACGTCCTGTAAATCTTCTCACAAATAACTTTATCAGGGAGGTGTGAAAACTGATTACACGATACTTGATTATAGGTATAGATCTACTTTAGGCTAAATGACTGTTAAGTCACATACAAAGTAGCGGTAGCCTGTAGAGCCAGAGATGTATGTTAGGCTTTATATATCACTGATAGGTCTAAAATAAAACTAATAACCGGGTAGAAAATAAATAAATCAGCTATTAAGAATGATATTCTAAAAAGAAAGAAGAAAAACACAGTAAATCTAGGCCTATAATCTTACAATAGTAAGCCTTGCACCAGACTAGCTATACAATGTACATGTATATACATTTTTTTATCTTAATACTGCTGACCACCACATTTACATCACTTCCTGTTTAGCAGACCTAGCGGAGTATTTGGTAAAGGGAAACTACTCTTTCTAACCTAACATTTTGTTACCTTTTTCCACCTGGTATGCGTAAACGGTGGGTAAAAAAAAATTTCTTTGTACATAATACTTAGGTTTTATGTATATCTAACCAAAAATGTAATAAAATCAACATCGAAATTTCGTGTCAGTTGACCTTTGATAATTTATAAAGGACTTACCCTTTCTGCCAGATGTGAGAGTTAACTGTATTTGATGAACATCTATTAGTTAACTCAATGTTTTGGTGTTATGCAGAACAATTCTGAGTTTCAAGAACTTGTAAAAATATCTTCAGTTTGACTTTATTTAGGATACTTTACTTTTTGATAAAGCAGGGCTCAGGAAAACCACTTGTCCACACATCCGTGACGAGTGAAATTCAGATTTGGCAAGTGGTTTAAGAATAGCACTCATCCGACAGACGAGTATTTAAAAAAAATCAAAAGTTCAAATTTGTAGATAATGGCCAATTTCTACTGTTTTAGGCTAGCAATCAAACAATTTTAAAACAGAGAGAGAGGAAGATAACAGAAAGAGAGATGATTTAAAAAGTGAGATATAAGAAGAGATCAGATAGAGAGAGAGATACATGTATGTAGATTGGAGAAAAGTAAACTGCTTAATTTGTATAAACAGTTAATAGCGTGGGCGTCAATGAAAGCTTGAAAAGTATAGTATTTAAGTTTTTGAAAGAGAAAGTATCATTAATGAGAATTCCAAGGTAAGAAGATGTCTTTCCACTTTATTTACAGTTCATTTACATTCAGGGATGAAACACTTAAACCCCACAAGAAATAAGAGTGTCATATTAAATATTCAAGGGAGTGGGAAACATATGTCAGCACATTATGCAGAGTACTGTTGTGAAAAAAAAACAAATTTAGTAAATTAACAAGGAAAACAATTATATTTTTTAGTTCATATCGCATACCATATTGCCAAACAAATCATCGATTTTTGTAAGTTTGAAAGTTTGTGTAAATTATAAAAATGGCTTTGATCTGCGGTCTATAATATTAAAAATGCTATTGATGTTAAGAATTTATAAACTGAATTTCTAAAGTTGAAAGTAAAAATAGGAAAAAAAATGTTAAGTACCGTAGATTATTTTCAGTTATTGCAGAAAATTAAACAAGAAATTGTGTTATAAGTATGTAGATACAAATTGAAAACTTTGGACGAGTAGTTTTTTATTTTGGACGCGTACGTTTTGTGAAGCACTTGTCCATTGAATGAGTGGTTTCAAAAATGTTTCCTGACCCGTTAAGAAAATTTTTGGGAAAAAATATGTCAAATTTTTTTTTGGATAAAATATGTCAAATTTTTCCATCATTTTTTAAAAATCCTTTGGCTTTCAAAAACAACATGTTACTTGAGC
This sequence comes from Atrina japonica, assembly GCA_030159075.1. NCBI lineage: Eukaryota > Metazoa > Mollusca > Bivalvia > Pterioida > Pinnidae > Atrina > Atrina japonica. The sequence continues at coordinate 1,443,849 of BROG01000090.1, read as the reverse complement.
GATATAGGTTCAGAAGACCAACACTTCCTTTTCTGATGACTTGTTTTGACCATACGATGTTTGTTTACATTAACAATAGGGACAGGGTAAATTTAGTCCAGTAAATGTATCCCAGTGTATGTCCCAAGTCATTCATCTTATCTAATGTACTTATACGAATTTACTTGTATCTTGAATATCGTTTATTATTTATATTATACATATTACATGTATAAATTACTGACTTTGGTCATGTATTATGATTTTACAGGGTGTTTTTAAAAAAAGTATATATCTATTCCCCTTTTTATGCCACAAAACGTGCTTCCTATTTGATTTATAATGCGTTTTATACATCGTAATCATAGATTATTGTCAGAATGATGTTCAAACAATGAAGTTACGTGAATTGGGACATAAATTTGGACATATGTCCTTTACTAGATTCACACTGCCCCTTAACACTCTTACATCTGTTGAGAAAATTTTTAAGTCGTTTTGTGGTCCACGAGTTTTCACTTTTTACTCAGATGAGTAAATTCTTAACTTTTGAGAATAAGATTTGTCTTGAGAATTTTCTATATTTATGGTCTCGAGCCCTGATGTAGACAACTAGTCTTTGCATCGAAGATGGAATCTAAGTCAAGTGCTTGTATATATATAATATTCATGCAAAAAAGAATTATCATACGTGAATAGGCAATGTAGCTTTGGACCATATATTCTGACATTGCACCAGCTTCAACAAATATTTGAACATTCATTGTAAAAATTTGAAGTGTTTGACTAGGTCATTTGCATTTTACAATAATCTACAATTTTACAATAATAATTGCAATACAGTATTTATTTCATGCCTGAAAAACTATGCTTAAGGCCTTAAATCATGCTAAATGTAGGTGATTTTATCAAGGACACCGCATATTGCTTTATTATCAAATGATGGCTGTGGATCTAGATTTTTTTAAAGAATCTTTCTTGTACAGTTGGTGGTTATCCAGTAAGGCTACTAGCATATCTCAGACATCATTAAAAATTATTCATTTCATAGGCCCAATCAAGGTTTGTCAATATACACAACTTTTTTACTTTTTTTTCCAATTACAAATGTAAATCAGACAAATTTCCATACTTTTGGAACAACAAAAAATGAGAGGCTGAAGTATTAAAAATATTTAGAGGTTGACACATCTTTGGGAGGTTCATTTGGGCCAATCAAATTAATTTATTTTCACTTTTTGTCTCATGTAAACTACACTTACTGTTTTCTGCAGCTGTAGTTGTACACCGAGATAAAACTTGTAAAAGAAACTGACACACAATGTCCTTCTGTACTCAGTCATGCCACCTGGTGAGCCTGGAGGTAAAGGGAGATCATCCATCAACCACCCACACATGTCCTGTACCAAGTTATCTTCCCATTGTCTAAAATTTAATTAAATTATCATATGGTTAATATGATATGAAAGAAAGAGTAAGTTAAATATAGAATGATTTCAATGAAGAGAGTTTCATAACATGTAAAATGACTTTTGTAATATGAACATTAAAAAAAAAATTGGTTAAAACAAGATGTAATTGTAAAAATACAAATGCCCATGGTCCCAACTTTATATATAAGTGGGATGGAATTACGGACAGACAGACAGACGGACAGATAATCTAAACACTATATGCCCCCCGGCAGAACTTTCAGGCTAGGGGCATAAAAATCAAATGGCCAAGTTGCTTGTATTAATGTCTAATGAAAAATGTACAAAGATGCATTAATTGTATGATACAAACATGTAACCTTGGAATGAAGTCACGATAAGAGGTGCATAACTTGAATATACTTAGAAGCCTGTGAACATGAAGTTTAAGCCTATGACATTGATATTTGTCACCATGATCCTCAAATGATTCCTAGGAACTTTCTGAGTTAATACACAACAGGAGGCGCACAATTTAGATATATTCAACAATTCTACAAAAATCCAAGGTTCCAAATCCAAAACTGTAAGAGAAGTAGGGTTCGGGATTGCAAGGCTCCAGGTTCGATCACCAGCAGGAGCACAACGGTTTCCTGTCGTTCAGATGAGAGAGTAAATACCGAGGTCCCATGTCAAGAACAGTCTTGGCATGTTAAAGAACCCCCACTGCATAGGATTAAGTCTTTAGCATTTGTCAAAATTTCCGAAGCCTGCGTCAGCTTGATGGCGCCACAATATTGCTGAAATACTAAGTTGATTACATAAAATATGTACCTTCAGTTACTAAGTTCAATACCCTGGAATATTTACAAAATGTTCAGAATATATAATACACAAAAGAAGATGCACAAATTCAATATATGTAAAGCCATTCTACAAACATGATAAAGTGTGAAGGTCTTCAAAAACTGTAGGTGGCGTTGGTTATAAAAACTAAATATTCTTGCATTAAAAGCAACCTGGAAAATAATTACTGATGTATATTCAAAACAACTTTAGGCAACCATAGAGAATTCCTTGGGTAATATCCAAATAGGAACCACTAAGCTACTAAAGACACCATTCCATCGAATTTTAGTTTTAACTATGTGCAACATAAAGAAACCATACCTTCCAATGACATTTTTCATTGTTTTGGTTGCCATAACAGTAGTGGGGGCCATTCCACCAAATGCTAAAGCCATGTCCTTGACAACATGGCTATCGTTTGCAAACAGAACTCTGATACCAGCATTTACAATAGCAATGTCATCCTCCCTTCTGTTTGCTTGTTTGTATCCCCAGAAATATTCATTCTAAAACAGAAGAGACCATTTACAATAAAATTATCATGGGAACTGGTACTTTTGTAGACATATGATAAGGATACATAGGAAAATATAGGCAAATTTTAAACAATTATGAAATTCATATAAAAAAATCTGTAAGGATCTTCATGTTCAACTCAAAATAATATACACAATATGTATGTACAGCATAATTTATTACTTATTTCCAATTTACTATATACTTCACTGCAAAGGAGATAACAAACAACAAAATCAAATCAAATAGACTCAAACCTTTGATGTCTTATAGGTAACCTCAATCATCTTATTTATATGTTAACTGTAACATTAACCTTTGTTTAAGATAGTAAATTAATTAATGTGTGACAATTCAGTAAGCATATTTGAATTTGGTATATTTACATCAGGAATAGATTATACAATCTGGAATTCTCATTCAATCTGGAATTCTCATACAATCTGGAAGTTGTAAGTAAATTTACATGGGATTTCTTTTGGATTTTTTAGAATTAGATATATTTCATTACCTGCTGTGTGTATGGGAGTGTAACAGAAATTAGAACTTCTTCTTGTTTTACTGCAGTCTTCCTGTATCCAAGAAAGAATTTGTCATCCATGATTATAGTTCTCCTTCCATCACCTGTACAGAACAAGGTATCCACAGTTATTGACAAGTTTGTGATTGCACAGTTATCTCCCTTGGTATGAAGACATTTTTATCTTACTGTTTGCAAAACTCATGCATTATCCATATGGGACAACAAAGTTTTTCAGGTGATGAAAAATAGTATGTCATATCCAGAAAAGACGTCACACCTTATATAATTAAAGAGAAAAGTTCTTTTCAAAAATTTAGTTCAAGACGCATTAATACATATAATAATCAACCATTACTGAAACTTCTTACATCAATAAATTAATATCACTTTGAAAATATTATCCAAATTCAAAGAGAAATCTGATCTTCTATTGATGTGAGACAGTCATCCTTGAACTGGTATCTTACCTTTTGATTCAACTTCCAACTTTGCAGTGGCTGCCAAAAGCAGTGGATTTAAATCTGATATTGGACTAGCAGTAATTATGTTCCCAGCTATGGCCTATAGAAATTAAAAGATCAAATTAAATCAGAGGATCCCCAGAGCCTTAATCGTTCACCAGGCAAATTAGCAAAAACTTTGAAGTTTTTCTCAAAATGAGAAATATCTGTGATAAGTGACTACCTAACAAGAGAACTGTATGGTAAATTGACAGAAATTGGGAAAATATATTTGATTTTAATATGGGAAAATATATTTGATTTTGATATGAGAAAATATATTTGATTTTAATATGGGAAAATATATTTGATTTTAATATGGGAAAATATATTTGATTTTGATATGGGAAAATATATTTGATTTTAATATGGGAAAATATAGTTGATTTTGATATGGGAAAATATAGTTGATTTTAATATGGGAAAATACAGTTGATTTTGATATGGGAAAATAGAGTTGATTTTGATATGGGAAAATATATTTGATTTTGATATGGGAAAATATATTTGATTTTGAATTTGAAAAATATGGTTGACTTTGAATTGGGAATGGATCTGAAAACCATACCTAATAAAGCAGTACAGAGATTTAAGTTAAAAAATTTGACTTTTGATAAGAAATTTTTTAGAAAATTCAACTTAAAAACCAGGAAAATAAGGTTGAGTCATATATCTACGGACAGGGGAATCAGCCTTGTTGCCTTGTGTTTACAATTTACTTACAGACACATTTCTTATCTGATGTCCAGCAAACCATCTCAGAATTTCTATCACAGCTTGATACATTCTTGTTTTGTATTCTAAAATGATAAAAAGCAGCATTTTATACAGTTGTACAAAACAATATTACTTCAACTGTCCTTTCATCACAGTACATGAAGATATAAATTCAAAATTCTAATTGTACCAAATCTGTGTTTAGTTATTGAGATCAAGATGATAAAAATAATGTGAAATAAAAAATCTTTTTACAAAGGTATCAATTATTCAGTCATTTATATTAAAAAGTATCATGTATTCAAAGCAATATAATAAATTTACCTGGATTCTTATCAACACTGGCCTTAAGTGTTTCTTCAATCTGAGCCAGAGTGACAGAAGCCCCAAAAGTAATCCCGTTGTCATGGTGACATATCTGATTCAGTTCAGATATGTGTGTTGGAGCTATCACAACTGGATAATGCATATTCTTCAACTTGACTTCAACACCTATTAAAATCAGTGCGCAATTTATTGTCTTTACACTACAAACACTTTAGAATGGCAAATACATCAAAACTGACAATGTAAAGCAGACTTTTAACTTATACTTACCACTAACTTAATAATTGCTTTACTACAATTATGGCGATGATAAGGAGATATTTCCCAAATATTTTACGTTGTATACAACCGTATAAAGAAAATAAACAATGCCAAAATAAACTCTTGTTAATGCAAGTGAAAGTATAAATCTGGGTGCCAAACTTGATGCATGAAAAAATCAAGTTACGCAATGTACAATTTGTAAATCATAATTTCATCACCAAAGCTAACTTCCATTGATACATGATCAACCATACACAAGGCTCTAAGGTATATTGTATTATTATTATTTGGGTGAAAAGTCTTTAGCTCCAGTAGCAATGCTAGAAATGTTGGTCTATACCCTGTGACTCACCTATCTCAGTATTCCCTATTACAAGTCTAGCATTTGGCTGAAGTGTCTTTAGTTCCAGAATTGCTAGAGGTGTTTATTACAAGTCTAGCATTAGGTTGAAAAGTCTTTAGCTCCAGTAGCAATGCTAGAAATGTTGGTCTATACCCTGTGACTCACCTATCTCAGTATTCCCTATTACAAGTCTAGCATTTGGCTGAAGTGTCTTTAGCTCCAGAAGCTGTGCTAGAGATGTTTATTACAAGTCTAGCATTAGGGTGAAAAGTCTTTAGCTCCAGTAGCAATGCTAGAAATGTTGGTCTATACCCTGTGACTCACCTATCTCAGTATTCCCTATTACAAGTCTAGCATTTGGGTGAAGTGTCTTTAGTTCCAGAAGCTGTGCTAGAGATGTTTATTACAAGTCTAGCATTAGGGTGAAAAGTCTTTAGCTCCAGTAGCAATGCTAGAAATGTTGGTCTATACCCTGTGACTCACCTATCTCAGTATTCCCTATTACAAGTCTAGCATTTGGGTGAAGTGTCTTTAGTTCCAGAAGCTGTGCTAGAGATGTTGGTCTATACCATGTGACCCTCTCTCCTTTATACATCAATGTCTGCTGATCGAACTGGTTTGTCTGCATAATACAACAAATGAGAATATTTTCAAATGTTTAAGTTAAATTAAAATATGTAATTTTGGTATCGTCAAATTGTAAAATAGATTGGGTAGGTTTAGGTGGGCAGGTTTATCGCAGTACTTGTTTATACATTTACATGTATGGTACTGGAAATAACAAAAGCAATTTTTTTTTGCAAATATTGTATGCCACTCTTGAGAACTGCATGAAAGGATTTCCCAAATCAAGATGATTTTTTTTTTCTATAAATTGGATACCTTTCGCATTACTGGAAAAAACTGCTTTTAAGAATTTTTCTAAAAATTTACCTAAAAAGACTTGAGCTGGCAAAATGGTGAGTAAAAATCTGAAACATGCTTATATTTTGTTTGGACTTATAGGTAAAAGAATGAGATCAAATACGGTTATGCAATGATGATATTACCCGCAATTCAGGTGGGAAAATTGGATCTTGTGTACTGTCCAAAGGTAGAAACTCGTTTGGTTGACTTAGTTCAGTTGAAAGCTGCCAACAGAAGAGTAAAAATATAAATAAGATAAAAGATAAATACATTAAAACAAGGAACTCCAAGAGCCTTTTCTGTTACCTCAAGTCACTGAACTAGTGATCATGAAATTCACACTACCAAACCCTAAACATTTACACATTCCAATACAAGTGGCCCATTGGGCATTAACGGTCACCTGAGAAAAACTGGAGTCAAGTTTGGTTAAAATTAGTCCACTGGTTCTGAAAAGAAGTCCAAAATGTCTAAAATTTGACAAAAAAACTTATACTTTCTGTTTACTTAGGTGTCTGTGACCTTGACCTTTGATCCCATGACCTTGAAATTTTGTAAAAATTATCCTTAGATAATTCCTAACACTTTCTCACATGTCTTTGTATACAAAAGTCAATCAGTTTTGAATTATTAAGCCATATGTCACACAACTGTACCCTATGTTATTCAAGCACCCTGGACTGTTTATGGACAGATTTCCTTTTAATTTGCGAACAATGTAGACACTGACTGTATAATCATGCATACAAAATTTGAAATTCATATGATCATTGGTTCATGAGAAGAAGATTTTTAAATATGTACCAAGTTTTGGTCTTTTTTGGGGCCCCTATGGATCCTAGCCCCTTTTCATCTGCAAACTTTAAGCGGCTTCATATGGGGATGATACATGCCTAGTTTGGCTAAGAATGGCCCACTGGTTCTTGAGAAGAAGTCAAAAATGTCTCAAATTTGACAATAAAAGGAGAACTAACTCCCATAAGGTGCAACCTGATAATTTTGGACCTCTTAAGACTTTCTTGTAGATCTAAGCATGCTGAACATTTTTGCTTCTTTCTTTTTCTCTCTATCTATTATACTTTTCAAGATAATAGGACAAAACTGTCCAAAACATGAGAAATCCTCTTAAAAGGGGAAATATCTCCCATAAGGGTCGACCTGACAATTTCGACCCTGTTAACTTTTTTTAGATCTTTGCATGCTGAACATTTTAGCATCTTTCACTTTCTCAGAAAAACTCTTTCGCCATATCAAATGTGCTTTGTAATTCAGTCAGGAGGATCTCGGTCAATTGAGTGTGTTAACATCAGCCGATTTTTATGTGTTTTATATTTACTTTTAAAATACAGGACGTGATTTTTATTGGAACGTACATGTATTATGTAAAATATGTGCTTTTCAACGCTATTTTAAGTACCTGAAACAAATCAGATCAATATATGAATAAAAATATCAGGTCACTAATAAAAATTTTTCCAGTTTTTAATGTTACCCTCAAATGAATGCTGACATTACCAAAATCAAAATAATATAACTGTGAAAATTATGCGTACCACATGTTTTACAATCATGCTGCCATGTCTGGTTGAGTTAGTCAGTTCATATTTGTCAAGAATGAGAAAGCCGAGTATGTAATGGGACGAGTAAAAAATGGGTCGAGATCACCCGATATACACAGCACGTGGACAATTTCAGAAACGAGTGTTTTGAAACGGTGGAAAAGACCAACTTTGATTGATTTAGGTATGAAATGATGATGTACGAGAAAAAAAGGAAAGGGGTAATGTGAATAGAATATATATTAAATTCAAATAGCACGTCGTTATTGGACACTCGGTAATCTTCATAAGAATTACCGAAAGTTAATGTGTAATGGCCAGAATGATATAAAACTAATACTACGGGTTACGTTTGGCAAGTTTGGGGCAATTATACGCATGCATTTGTTATTCTAACCACCAGATGGACTCTTTGGGATATATAGGAGGTAAAATATTACATAAAATGGGCATGTAAATTTTTTCATCTATGACAGCTCATATCGCTTTAACCTCTGATGACCTAAAAGAGGTAGATTCACACCTCCAAAGCGGTAGCATTGCACACAGCATTTTTCGCAGTATTTCGGTGACTATATTTTTTTAAAATATAATGGTCAAACAGTGTTAGCCCTGAAAATATATTGCTCAAATTATTGGCAAACTTAATGCATTGGCCAAAATAAAAAAAATCCTAAAAAAAAATATATTTTTTTTTACATCTTATTTATTTAGTTATTATCATTACAGGTATGAGGTTGTTTTTTTTCTTGTGTTTTATGCATTTTTCAAATTAATCAATAATTATATAAAAAAAGCAACAACAAAAAATTAAAAGAGCTACATGTAGTTCAGTTAAATAGACATGACAAGTACATATATAGACAGATTAGTAACTTGCCAAAAACATTTTCTGACCTAAGCAAAATTCTGCCTAATGTGCAATTTAGTTACAATTTACTTACGTTGCTTTTATCCATTGCATTAAATATTTTCAAGACCAATTTATTGTTGATAAACTATTTTTCGTCAATGATATAAGCAGCAATTAATTGTTGTGAGCTGCATATTCATGTACCTGTCAAACCATGTAATACTCATTCTCTCTTTCTTTTGGGATTAAATTACAACTTTTTTTAGTTTTCGTTCACATTTTTAAAGTGTAATTGGGGTGTGGAAAATTATTTTTTGATAATGTGAGATGTGGCCGTTAACGATATAAGCGGCCTCATATCATCTGTTCTTCGTCTGACATATCAACAAGTGGAGAAGTTTACCAAGTTCTAATCTAATTAAAGGATTATCAGTAATTAACTGTCATACATTGATGATGATAGGGGTCTCACGAGAAATAGTATTAATTGCAGGTAACGTTAATTAGGCATAACGAATAGCCTAGTACGAGTTAGTCTGTATATGGCTGGAGGCTTGGGTATCGTCAAAACAATGCACATGTGTGAAATAAATTAGAGGATTAAGTGTACCCCGGCAGAATAGAAAAGTATATTCAGAAAATTACTGCACTTTGGCAGAAATGTAAAGAAATCGGAAGTTTTGGACATAAAAGCAGTAGGTGGAAGGTCGTTCTTTAAAGCGGTAGACTACTGCTGAAATCGGTAGAGTTAACATGTTTGTAATAGGACAAAACTGGCCAAAACATGAGAAATCCACTAAAAAGGGGAATAACTCACATAAAGGTCGACCTGACAATTTCCACCAAAATAATATATTGGTAGATTTTTGCAAGCCGCTCATCTTAAGGTAACATTTTTTTTCTAGCTTTAATACTTTTGGAGATACATGTACATGTATTAAATCAAAAATATCTGCTGACTCATTTGTTCTATATTTAGCCATGGCAACCATGTTTGGTCCTAGCCCCTTTTCATGCACAAACTTTATGCCGCTTAACATAGTTATACTTCCTGTCAAGTTTGGTTCAATTTGGCACAATGGTTCTGAAGAAGTAGTCAAAAATGTCGAAAATTTTACAAAACAAGAAGGTCAATATGTTTCAACCATGAATTCATAGCACGCAGGGCGACCATCTCAGATTTTTTAATACACTCAAAAAATAACAACACGTATGCATGACATTGTGAGGAACACTTGCAGTACCAATTAATTTTGGACTTCATCTGTCTACCCATTCTTGAGTAGAGGTTCAAAATGTGTCAACCAATCAGAAATCAGGGCCGCCATCTTGGTTTTCAAATCCACTCAAAAAGTAATAACATTTATGCAGGACCTCATAAGGAACATTTGAACCAAGTTTGGATTTCATCCTTCCAGCCATTCTTGAGAAGAAGTTCAAAATGTCTCAACCAATCAGAGGCCATGGCAGCCATCTTGGATTTCCCATGCCCCCAAAAAGTCAACACTTGTGTGGGACCTTGTGAAAAAAATCTCTACCAAGTTTTAACATTATCCATTCAGTCATTCTTCAGAAGAAGTTCAAAATATCTCAGCCAATCAGAGGCCTTGGTGGCCATCTAGGATTTCGAATGGCCATGAAATGTTACAACACTTGTGCAGCACCTTGTGTAGAACATCTGTACCAAGTTTTAACATGATCCATTCAGTCATTTTAGAGAAGAAGTTCAAAATGTCTCAGCCAATCAGAGGCCATGGTGGCTATCTTGGATTTCACAAGGCCCCAAAAAGTAACAACACTTGTGTGGGACCTCATGTAGAACATCTGTACCAAGTTTGAAAGCAATCCAACATGTGGTTCTTGAGAAGAAGTCGAAAATGTGAAAAGTTAACGCATGATGACGGACAATAAAAAAAGCGATAGCAATAGGTCACCATGAGCAAAGTTCAGATGACCTAACAAAGGAATTTGCCATGGGATTTTTTGAAGAATGGAAAATGATCATTAAAGAGTACAGAGTGGAACCTCACAATTAAAACCACCTAACTGACTGACTCAATGTGGTGCGATTGGTAAGGTGTTACAGTGGAACCTTGCTTAAAACCACCTAACTGACTGACTCAAAGTGGTCTGATTAGTGATGTTTTACAGTGACCTTGCTATTCAGACCACCTGACTGACTGACTTAAAGTGGTCTGATTAGTAAGGTGTTACAGTGGAACCTCACTATTAAAACCACCTAACTGACTGACACAAAGTGGTCTGATTAGTGATGTTTTACAGCGGAACCTTGCTATTAAGACCATCAAACTGACTGACTCCAAGTGGTCTGATAAGTGAGGTGGTCTCTTAAGCAAAGGTCTGTACTTATTTGATGTTTATTAAGAGACTGAAAATTTATGGTCCAAAATGTGAGGTTGTCTCCTAATCGAGGTAGTCTTTCGGTGAGGTTCAAATATACATAAAATAAAGTAGCATAATTTACTTGCACAGCAACAAGCAAAGCAGCTTTAATTAAGTCATAATTACAAACAATAACCATGGAAGATTAAAGGCAAGTCCACTTAAAATTTAAATAATGACCTTATGGATTATATCATCATTCAGCTTGTTAGTTTTTAGTGCATAGAAAGGAACTGACCTATCCAGTATAATGGTAATTACAGATAATACCTAAAGTAAGATTCAGGTCACAGTAAAGGTCTCGTTATCTACAGGTAGCTTGCAGGTGAAGTTCATATGTTTTATGATAATGAATCAAATTACGTTACCCCATCTTCCATTTCTCCGTTGCATTGTACAAAGTTTTTGTTTCTACAGCATTGTTCTCCCATCTGACAAAATTCCTGTATTCAATATAAAAAATCAGTTATTCATGAAAATTCATTTTTTTTCCTACAAGACTAGAAAAAAATTATTTTCTTTTAGATTTACAGTGAAGTTTTATATTCAAATAACATGTTCATGAAGCTTCAGTAAATAATCAGAAATACTGTAGATATCCTACTTGTTTAAGATCAAATGATAAAATGTTATGAAGATTAAAAAATTATAATCAAATTATGAAGATCATTCTGCCAAAATCATTCTCCAACATACATGTAGTTCAATGTCCTATTTTCTACTTTCATATAATAATTAAATATGGCCAAAATTTTTTTTCCAAATTAATTTCCTATGATTCCATGGAACTAGCACATTTATATTAAATTTAAACAGCTTTTTAGTGATCGTTGAAACTGATGGATATAAAGTATGTATTAGTCTATATCTGAGTGAGGGTCTTCATTGGATATCACTGTAGTTACTCAGGGCTTAAAGAAAATTTTATTATCCACTCGGCATGGTGCACAGTGGCTTTGGAAATTCACTCAACACTTGGGCAAATTTACTCAACACCTACCACAAGTGAAAATTATTTTTGAGGAAAAGAATACGATATTTATTAAGATAATCATTTGAAACTCATGTTCTCAATAACGACAAAAAGCAAGGATTTTTTGCATACATACAATGTCTGTCAAGTTGTTAAATTCAAACACACTAATTTTAATATTGCAAAACTGAAAAATTCAAACACTGAAATAGTAGCTCAGTCACTAGACCAAAAATCCTGTCAAGATTTTAAGCTACTAACTAGATTTATGTACTGTGGTAAATTCGGGTTCTGTCATGTTTTGTTACGGTAAAATATGAATTTAAGTAACTTAAAATTGAGGCCGAAATTCAGCCAACTCAGTCATGCAGCACATGAAAATAGCCCACAACAGAATCCCAATGCCAACACGGCAACAGTCACAAATGTATCCCCAATTTAACTTTCATAATTGGGCTTGAATCCGAAAAGATGACAACTTTCTTTGAGACATTGTAGTGAATGTTGACCTCGTAGATATAGCATATACTGCATTTTAATAAAAATTCTCAGAGCTAAACTGAAATCGTTCTGGGCACATATTCTGCAATATTCACCTCAGCACTGAACATCGACGAGCAGTGTACTTACGACGACACAACTGTAAATGCGTATGCCGATGCTGACTTAAAATGCAATTATGAATACTTATGGATGTACATTATACAGAATGACTTATTACACTGCGTGGATTTTGCGTAAAAAGAATTTATTCATACAAAATTAAACAATATACATTTGGCAGTAAAGTATTAAGATTACATGTTTTGGGACTACGTCGAATATGAATCGGACTCGGAGTTCATTTTCAGTCAGGACATCGCGCATGCTCTGTAAGTAGTAAACTATAAACATTAGTGTTGTCCTATGTTATGTCTATCGCAAGCCTGACAAGCAAGGTAGCTGAAGGTACTGAACGATTTCCTTGAAATAAATGGTTATTTATTCACATCAGTGATGTACGTATCGTAAATATTTTTGATAATCGAGTGATGCATTGTTTTTATTAAAAACACGACTGGTACAAAAAATTGAAAATCAAAAATAATTTTGAGACCCATGAAAAAATACTCGGCACGCGGACGAGTGAAGGCTCAAATTTACTTGGCATTTCCGAAAAATCACTCGTCTGGACAAGTGGACGAGTGTTTTTTTAAGCCCTGTTACTCTACACACAATTCTGATATCAATTTACCTTGGTGAATGTTCTAAAGCCATCCAGTATTGGTCTATACCCAGTACATCTACAAAGATTACCTGTCAGGAAAAAAGGATAGCTTAAAAAGATGTGTAATAAGATTTGTATAAATAAATTACATAAAAGACATAGAATTGGAACAAATATAAATCTACCAATTTACTCTCATACATGTTTTTAATCAAGCATAACTTAAATCATACAGGTGATTACTGTGCTTATGACTAATACCATGTACAAATTGTCTATAGGGGCCTCCACAGCCGAGTGGTTGGAGCATCACACTTTAAACCATGAGGTCACCTTTAATCAGTGCAGGGAGCCAGCCTGGCTCAGTCGGTAGCACACTCGACTCTTGATCGTAAGGTCGCAAATTCGAGTCCAGCCGGTGGTAGGTTGGTTTCCTGTCCTTCGGATGAGACAGTAAAAACCCAAGGTCCCGTGTCACAGTAGGCGTCGGCACTAAAGAACCCTCACTGCTCAATGGTTGTAAGTGCCCAGCATAGGCCAAAATTTGAAGCCCTTCACCGGCATACTCCATAAGAGTGAGAGATTCTTGAGTGGGACGTTAAACAACAACAAACAAACAAACAAATCAGTGCAGGTTCGAGCCCCAATGGAACCTAAGCTGATTTTGAGAGAATGTTCGCTGGTGTACTTGCAGAAGGCTAATGGTCTCTTCCCGGGAACATTGTAACCAGATTCTCTCCTCCATCATTTAAAAACTGTAATAACAATTAAACTTTTAAAATGTACAAATGAACTTTGAAGCTGGAAGTAAATAGTTAACTCTGACCTTCAAAAGCACTCTCCATTTCAGAAGATGTTGGTTGAGGGTTATTTCTCAGCAAGGTGTACATGGACATGACAATACCTGGTGTGCAAAATCCACACTGTGACCCATGGGATTTAGCAATTCTTTCCTGTAAATAAATATATTGTACTTGTAACAAAAGAAAATGAAAAAAAGGATAGATGTCTACCATCATAACACAAAGATCACAAAACAATCTTAAGTTAAAAGTCAAAATTTCTATACTTGAAATCAGACGTGTGACCTTGACCAGGAATCAAACTCATTACCTTGACCAGGAATCAACCTCATTACCTTGACCAGGAATCAAACTCATTACCTTGTCCAGGAATCAAACTCATAACGTATACCTTGACCTGGCATCAAACTCATTACGTATACTTTGACCTGGAATCAAACTCATTATCATAACCTGGAATCAAACTCATTACCTTGAACTGGAATCAAACTCATTACCTTGACCTGGAATCAAACTCATTACCTTGAACTGGAATCAAACTCATTACCATGACCTGGAATCAAACTCATTACCTTGACTTGGAATCAAACTCATTACCTTGACCTGGCATCAAACTCATTACGTATACCCTGACCTGGAATCAAACTCATTACCTTGACTTGGAATCAAACTCATTACCTTGACCTGGCATCAAACTCATTACGTATACCCTGACCTGGAATCAAACTCATTATCATGACCTGGAATCAAACTCATTACCTTGATCTGGAGTCAAACTCATTACCTTGACCTGGCATCAAACTCATTACGTATACCCTGACCTGGAATCAAACTCATTATCATGACCTGGAATCAAACTCATTAACTTGACTTGGAATCAAACTCATTACCTTGACCAGGAATCAAACTCATTACGTTCACCCTGACCTGGAATCAAACTCATTATCATGACCTGGAATCAAACTCATTACCTTGACCTGGAATCAAACTCATTACCTTGACCTGGAATCAAACTCATTACCTTGACCTGGAATCAAACTCATTACCTTGACCAGGAATCAAACTCATTACCTTGATCTGGAGTCAAACTCATTACCATGACCTGGCATCAAACTCATTACGTATACCCTGACCTGGAATCAAACTCATTATCATGACCTGGAATCAAACTCATTACCATGACCTGGAATCAAACTCATTACCTTGAACTGGAATCAAACTCATTAACTTGAACTGGAACCAAACTCATTACCATGACCTGGAATCAAACTCATTACCTTGACTTGGAATCAAACTCATTAGGTTTACCTTGACCTGGAATCAGACTCATTGCCTCGACCAGGAATCAAACAGACTCATTACCATGACCTGGAATCAAACTCATTGCCTAGACCAGGAATCAAAACTCATTACCTTGACCAGGAATCAAACTAATTACGTATACCTTGACCTGGAAACAAACTCATTACCTTGACCTGCAATCAAACTTATTACATATACCTTGACCTGGAAACAAACTCATTACCATGACCTGGAATAAAACTCATTACCTTGACCTGCAATCAAACTCATTACCTTGACCAGGAATCAAACTCATTACCTTGAGGCAAAAAAAAAAAAAAAAAGTGTGTTTCCGGTTTCCCGACCGACCCGTTATTCCCCTCTGACCCTACTTCTTTTTATCGTATCAAAATCTGGAACTTAGAAGTTACATTTTCGATTTTAATTGTAGTGTGGCATGGCCTGTCTGACTATCGGTGTCACAAATTCTTTTTTGTACAGGTAGTTCATTCAGTTTTCAGAGCCATATGAACCTATAGGTCTACCAAGGTACAATGTAGTGGTACATCCAGGTCAAGTCAAAATCCAAAACAACAGTCTACTTTCCAAAAATAGGTTGTACAGGTAAAACATATTGCCTTGCATGGACTCCATGCATTACTGAACCTCTAATACCTTTGTGACGACAAGTAGCATGTCATCCCTGTTATGATTTGATTTAGACTCGTTGTGTTTGTAAACATGTGCCAATTTACCTTGGTAGACCTATACCTTAATCTTTTCTTCAAATTTCATTCTGGAGAAATTTACTGTCAATTATGCATAAAATGTTTAACACATTAAATCATTTGATGTTTGATTAAAATGTCCATATTTTCTACAATGTCAGAATTATTTGTAAATAAGTATACTTTGATCAAAAAAGAAAAAAAAAAAAAAACTGTTTGCTTACCTACCTACCCTAATTTTTGTGGACATGTAAGTTGTAACTGGAAACACATGTATTTTTGTTTTTTGCCTGATCAGGAATCAAACTTGGACCTCTCACTTGCAAGTTAAAGGCTGTACTCCTAGTTTATCATGAGCTGTAAGACATGCAAGCCCATCACTCTTGAAAGGCAACTTTTACATGGAAGATTGAGTGTGTCTCAAGAAAAGTAAAACTGTCAGGGGAAAAAGCTGCCATTACCACTTGAGACAAATATGCCTACACATTAACATTTTGTCACCATAAAACAACAAAACAGTTCTTGACTATGGTTGATATATAACATTTTGAATATCTACATTAATATTAGCCTCAAGTTGCACTGTAAACAGGAGTTCCTGACAATTTCCTATTCAATGTCTTTTCTAATCATTTGATTAACATCTCCTTTGGGACTCATTGATCCATCTCACCCTCAACTAGGGCTGCAACGATACACTGTAATGATGATACGATACATTTTGCGATTCGTACCTGATGATACGATACATTTACGATACACAAGAATAAAACAACTAAGTTGAAAATTCAATAATGAAATCATTGCACTTCTGTGCACTTTTAAAAATAAATTTTTTGTTTCACATATCCTGTTTATTCTGTTTTGTTTACTTTTAATGTCAACTACATGAGATTTATCCTGTTATATTTGAGAAGGAACATCATATTTTGGCTCTAAAATGTTAATCAACTTTCTGAAACCATCAGATTCCATTGAACTGAAAGGTCGTAAATAAGTCACAAGGAACTTAGCTTTTGAAATAGCCTTGGCCCTCGGCAAATTGATTGACAACTATGTGTTCATTGATTGTTGCAAACTACGTTGCCCCTGCGAATCTACGATTTATTTTAATTTTAGACTTTGATTCATAATTAATAATTTATGCTTGGATGATGCCATTTCATATCAAGGGACACATTCATGATTTTATCAGTTTTGTAAGGTATAGCCGTGTTACAAAGACTACAAGTGGTGCCAGGTTTTCAAACTTATGTTGAGCCTCCTGACATCTGTAGCTTTTTGAACCCCGAGTAAGCACATAACGGTGACTTGTATGATGACTGTGACATTAGAGCACAAGTACATCCATTTTCCTCGTGGGTGAACTGCTTTTCACCATGTTGTTTGTTTACTGGTAAACCGGAAATAGATTATACAAAGTCTAAAACCTGAAATGGATAAATCCGGAAAATATCGAAGGTGTATCGTGGCATAAAATCAACGTACCGTGTATCGTACCAAAGGTAAAATACCGCAATATATCATAGTTCGGTATATCGGTGCACCACTACCATCAACTAATATTTTACAATCTGGAACTCAAAGTGGGGCTAGATTCTATTATTCTTACACTCAGTTCTTCACCTGGATACATCCCCACCTGTAATACATGACAAGGACATTTACCTGGACAGGGTGTAACCCATTCTTGACACTCCCAATACCTTCCACTGTCGTGACTGCCATACCATGCATTGAACAAACTGGTGCCAAGCAAGCATTGGCTGAAAAATGTCTGAAATAAATATATAAGAGATAGATGTGATCACCTGTAATGAAAATGTGTAATGGATGTTGAAATACATGAAATAATAAATGCAGAATACTCTGCTATTACAAATGTTAAATATTCACAAAGTCTTAATTGCTGAGTACATGTATGACAAACCTACATGAGCACATATCATATTTTCATGTATCATATTATGTCAACTGACTCTAAACTTTCAGTATTATCTTGGTTCCCGGAGCATTCACTGTCAGACATACGTGATACCTGTTTGTTTTTTTGTTTTTTGATTCCTACATGTACATCTCACTCTATCTGAAAGATGTGGTTAGTAAAGCACATTGGACATAAATCACTTGTCATTGACTTGATTCTAAGATTATATACTGTACTTAACAGACTAAGTTTATACTGTCAACTCTTGTTATAACAGCCATGTTGGGATCTAGTAAAATTGCTGTTATATCAAATATCTGTTATATAAAATTTCCAGGATTGGCACCAAAATAAGATTGCATTAACATCCTTTGTCAAACCCCTATTATATATAAAACCTGAATTCAATATGATTGCATGAATGATATAAAATGACTACAACAAATAAATCAGTTTTTATTGTTATTTCTATTCTATCAATTTAATAAGTTATGGCAACAGTTTTTCATTTTTGATGCTTTGTCGTTATAACAAGTCAATTCTACAGGTAAAATGCACGTTTTTTCCCGAAATCACTACCAGTTCCGGAAAGCAAATACTGGTATGCTGTTATATCAATCAAATTAACATGGATGTAAATTTGCTCCCATGAAATTTCTGCCAATAACCGAAAATGCTTTATATAAAGTGCTATTATCACAAGAGTATTTCATACTCTACTTGACAGACTATATAGCTAGGTTTATATATCATACTCTACTTGACAGACATGGTTAATATTTCATATACTTGACAGACATGGTTTACATTTCATACTCTACTTGACAGACATGGTTAATATTTCATATACTTGACAGACATGGTTTACATTTCATACTCTACTTGACAGACATGGTTAATATTTCATATACTTGACAGACATGGTTTATATATCATACTCTACTTGACAGACATGGTTTACATTTCATACTCTACTTGACAGACATGGTTTATATATCATACTCTACTTGACAGACATGGCTTATGCATGTATGTATTTCATACTCTACTTGACAGACATGGTTTACATTTCATACTCTACTTGACAGACATGGTTTACATTTCATACTCTACTTGACAGACATGGTTTACATTTCATACTCTACTTGACAGACATGGTTTACATTTCATACTCTACTTGACAGACATGGTTTACATATCATATTCTACTTGACAGACATGGTTTATATTTCATACTCTACTTGACAGACATGGTTTACATTTCATACTCTACTTGACAGACATGGTTTACATTTCATACTCTACTTGACAGACATGGTTTATATATCATACTCTACTTGACAGACATGGCTTATACATGTATATATTTCATACTCTACTTGACAGACATGGCTTATACATGTATGTATTTCATACTTTACTTGACATACATGGCTTATACATGTATTTCATACTCTACCTTGACAGACATGGTTTATATTTCATACTCTACTTGACAGACATGGTTTATATGACCAGGCCATTTTCTCTCAATTTTGGGAAAATGCCATTGGCAACACATCTGGGAATTTAAATGTGACTCTCTGTCAAACTGGGAAAATTTCTTTGCTCACATGAAAATATAAATATAATGGAATCTCTTTCTTAAATCCTTCATTTACTTTTCATTACAGGAATTGTCTGTACACCAAATTGGGAATTTTTTTTATCAAATTGGGAAAAAACACATGTACTTTGCAAATGGTAATGGGGCCAAATTTCGGTCCCATGGAAACTATAGAACAAGAAGCCCAAGAGGGCCTCAATCGCTCAACTGAGAACCATCTACAAATGTGGATCAAGAAGAATATGTACATGTAGGCTGATCTGGCCAAGAAACATAAATATTGCTGTTTTAAGAAATTCATAAAAAATTCTCGTAATTAAATTTTGGCAAAATTCTTGCATAAAAATATTTCTTCACCTAATTACAAGTAAAATACATAAAATGAATGCATCAAAGAGACTGCAAGGGGAGATAATTGAGGAAATCATGCAAAAATGAATGAAAATGACAAAGTCTTAAAAGACCTCAAAAATGCGTCAAAAATTAATATTCCGATTTCTATGAAAAATACAAACTTGAATCATACATCCATGTAGATCACTCAGAAACAATCTGTTTTTCAATTCATGTAGTGGTTCTGGAGAAGAAGATTTTTAAAGAGGGTACTTTTTGGGACCTACATGTATTCTGCCCCACCTCGGACCCACCCCTGGATCAATCTGGCTGAAAACTACAAACTTGGTAAAGAACCTTGAGCACTTGCTTCCTGTAAAGTTTTGTCAAAATTTCTTCAGTAGTTTTGAAACAAAAGCTGATAGTGTGAAAAATGCACACATACACGCCCCCCCTCTTTTTTTTTTTTTTTTTTTTTTTTTTTTGCAGTCTTAAAAAAGTTTAGTCAAAATTTCTTCAGTGGTTTCAGAGACGAAGTCGAAAATATGAAAAGTTTACGGACGGACACCGGACACTGGACGATGGATGGGGAGTGATCACAATAGCTCACTTGAGCCTTTGGCTCAGATGAGCTAAAAAGGCCTGATAACATATTGTACAAAACAGATTTGGTTTATATAGAATACTGTATTAGACAGACTTGGTTTATGTATCAAAACCAATCTGAGAGACATCTACACGCTGTGGAGAGTATAACAGATGGATCATACAGAATTGACAGACTTTGTTCCTGAATTATACTTAACAATCTTGGTTCCTGCATGCAGCTGGATCATACTCATTTTGATATATTTGGTTTATCAATCAATTTCATCCTCATAAATTTTCATGTTATTCTCTACTGAATAATATTGGTTTCTGGATTGCAATTTATACTCAACATACCATTCTTGGTACACAGATCAAATTTTACCTAAAAGATTATAATGTTAGATTATAGTCTACCTGACAGTCTTGGTTTCCGCATTATACTTTGACAACATCACGGTGCACGCACCACATCCTCCTTCCCCACATCCCAACTTTGTGCCACTAAGACACACTGATAAATTTGATCAGGAAAATTAAATCCAAAACTACCAGGATCAATAGTATAAAAATATATTTACAGTATAACTTCCTGAAATTGAACCTCACAAGTCAATCAATACAGTAATTTTGCTTGGTTTGTGGAGGATTCGGTTCATGGAAGTTGACCGTAAGTCAATAATTCCAGTCTGTTCCAGTTTTATACAACGATAGATTTATAATAACTCAGACTGATCCAGTTTTTATATACAACATTTCCTAGTTATACTGCCATCTTTTGTTTTCCTTAATTTTGGTGGTACAATGTATATATAAATGGGTTTGGCAATATATCTTGAGGTTTGCCATTTTTTTAGGTGTAGCCATTTTCAAGTCTATAATCCCTGCTGTTAATGATACTCTGTTTAGTTCTCACTATATCAAACACAGGACATATAAATCTAAATACCTGGACTAGTGGATGATGATTACTCAATGTTAATTACCAACCTGTACTAAAGAGTGTCTACTTACACCTGTTTATTCACTTGGTCTGGATCAAGGGATTTAACATACATAAATGACCTTTTCTACTTGAGAATCAGTGGTGGATGGCGGTATGCAGGTTTACATTATAATGGGAGAATTATACAGCAGGGATTTTCCACACTTTTTTGGGAATGGGTCCCTGGCCTTTTGAATCGGGAATTTTAGCAACATTTTATTGAAATTGGGAAATCTAAAATACATAAAATTGTTTGAAAATACAAGAAAATCTTCAAATCTATTGTCATTTGATTTCAATTGGGAAATTTTTTATGCAAATTTGGGGAAAATGCATTTATTTTGCTAAAAGGGATTGGACTTTATTTGGCTCCGAGTGATAGGGTAGAAAATCCCTATATAGGGAGATGTTCTTCAAGAAATAGTGGCAATATGCAAGTTTGACATATCAGCATATGGAAGGGGGGGGGGGGTAGGTCAGGAAGAACTGTGTACTGTTTACTTGTCCTCATATTTTAGTAATGTTGTTCAAAATATATACTACAGTATTTTTATCATTCACATTTAAAATATTCATGGAGTTTGACTAATGAAAATGCCAGATGACTTGGTTAAGCAGTGTTCTTACACAGGTAAGACTGAAAGCTGTTTTAAGTACATAACTACATTTTCATACCATAAAATTGGTCCAGTGTTCAGAATAAAGAATGATCAATATTCATAAGTTAATATAATCTGAAGTGAAATAGAAAAACAATGAAAATCAGATCAAGGGGAGGTAACAAAGGATACAGTTGGCACGTAGGTAATGCAAAAGAGTTGTTTCTGGGTCTGCATTTCTCTCTATTACCTGTAATTACAATATGAAATCAATAGTCAACATTTACCGTTTTAACATAGCGTTTATTTTAACATAAGGTCATCACTTTATTCTATATATATTTCATAAAAAATCTCCTATCTTAGACAGCTTAATATTTCTATTCTGTTTTAAAAATTTCTTATACATGTTAATTTAACACCCATTAGCTTGTTTACATATGCAAATAACTGTTTTATTACCTAATTATGAAATAAATGTTATGTTTTTATAGCGACGTTTGTCAAATGAAAAACTTCCAAATACTTGGAGACTGATACTGATAGATCAACACAATATATATTCTTGTACATTTGTAAGTTATATACATTGTAGGTCATTGGGAAATAATATACAGTTGTGTGCCATAAGTATTCGTAATTTTACAACGTCATAACGTAAACACAAAACCTATATTGCCAGTCTCTTCTACTTTGATCGACCATATCTCGGTAAATATGTAAGAGTTATCACTCATAATACACACATAAATTCAACAGTAATCTATGACGTCACAGCTCGCACCACATGCCTTGTTGTCGTCTGCAAACATGTGCTGGAACTGTTTACAAACATAGAGTTTGCACTTGTTGTTGACAATATGGAATTGACTAATGCCGAGAAAGACTTCATACGAAAATTACATGCAGAAGGAAATAGACCAGCCGAGATAGCCAGATGAATTGGAAAGCCTTTAACTACCATTTACAGTTTTTTAAAACGATTTCATCAGCGGGATTCTACAGAAAATGCCAAAAGACCAGGAAGACCCAAAAAGCTGTCACTGCATGACACTCGTGCGTTGTTACGGACTGTCAGAAAAAATCGTCAGCAACCTCTCCAGGAAATTTCTAATGTTTTCAATGAGAATAGACAACAGAAAGTATCTAGACGAACAATACAGAGAAAATTACACCAGGAAGGTTTCCATCGCAGGGTTGTAAAGAAGAAGATCGTAAGCCGGAAATTGAATTTGAAAAAGAGAGTCGCATGGTGCAAAGCGAACGAGCATAAAACTGTGGATGAATACTGGAAAAGAGTGATATTTTTAGTGATGAATGTAAAGTGGAAATTGGAACCAATCACTGTGTGTACATCTGGAGAAAGGCCGGTGAAGAATGGCAGCCACCATGTTTGAACGTAGAAAGAGGGACACCTCGAAGTTTGATGATATGGGGTTGTATAACTTATGATGGAGTGGGCACAATGTGTGTTTTAGATGGAAACATAAATGCAGAAAAATACGTAGATGTGCTAAATCTAAATATTTGGCCTGTGATTGTGCGGCATTTCCCTCAAAACAACTACATTTTCCAAGATGACAATGCCCCCATACATCGTGCTAGGATTGTAAAAAACTTTGTGGAATGAAATTAACTTAACGTGAAGGAATGGCCTGCCCAGAGCCCCGATTTGAATATAATAGAAAATGTGTAACATAAACTGAAACTAGAACTTCAAAAACACTGCCAACATCTGGTCTCAAATTTGTTGTTGTTGAAGGACGCCATTCAGACTGCCTGGGAAAATATTGATGTTGGATTTATTAGGAAATTATATACTTCAATTCCAAAAAGACTACGAAACATAATAGCATCTAAGGGATGTATAACCAAATACTGGGGTAAGTGATAATTTTATTTTTCAAGATATAGCATTTACAAATTACGAAGTGAAGCACGTCTAGTTTGGTGGCCACTTTGAAATTACGAATACTTATGGCACATGACTGTATATTTAGTCCAATGCCAATGTTTTGCGGGTCCCATTGTATAACAGTATGTTTATTTTCGGAAATCTTTGTGCATGATGCCATCAAGTTTGAAAGTCAATTATTAGCAGCATATCATTGCAGTTATATTGCTTTTCAAAAGACCTTTTTCCTTGAAACCTAAAATGTTGCCTTACCCTCAAATGTAATTCACATTATTATGTAATCTAAAAGTACTGGGATACAATAAGCTACCTACTATATCAATATATACTGGTCGTGAACCAGTAACCGACTAGGACCAGAAGCCAGCTATTATATTATTTTGGCTATATAACACACAATTTTGTTAGATTTTTTTGCAGATCAATCATGAGATGATAGACATTTTTCTCAAACAGAAGAAAAAATATTGTCGTGGTACATAATAAAGACGAAATCAGTCCATAACCGGCAGCTGGGCCATAGCCAGTACAGTTATGACCCAGACAATCTCGGGGACAACTAGGAGCTGTTAAGCATCAAACTAGATCTACCCAAAACCTTAGTATTTCCCTGTGACTTTGACCAGTGATATATAAATCCTAGTTACTTTAAATGTCATTCATTATAATTCTTGGCTCGATCATATTATTTCTTTATTCATTGTTCTTATTAGTGTTTTATAACCAGTTCAAAAACAAATGTAATGAATCATTACAACTCTTCATTATCAATATGACAATAACAAACAGGACGCTTACAAAATAACTAGTGGTGTTACAATACTTATCCAACTTTGTAAAGCAGATCCCGTTTTCTATATGAATACTTTGACCATTTAATTTTAACCTGCGGTTAGAATTACGACCACTGTCATCAATGATCTGTTGACACATGCTTACCTTTTTTCCGTTAACGAAAAATACTAACTCAGACGTTTCTGTAAACGACATGTCGGATCATGACATTAAATTCAGGACAATTTGCAAGATAGATTAATGCAACTGCAGTACTATCCACTCTTGTTTAACTTTATAAACTCCACTTTTCCCTATGTACTCTATTGACACACTTCGCAAGTTTTTTTGGAAAGCATTCAGAGAAAACAGAACGAGGATTGTATACTATAATTGACAGAACCTATAAACGCCCCGTAACGGACGTGTATCAAGAATCCGGAAAATATGCCTCTAGATGAAACAAATCATGTGTGATTGTGATCCATCTTCCGCCACAATATCCGCATCGTCGGTTTACGGTCAACTCGTACCATGACCAACTCACATCAAAGTCAACTCGTACCCAAATTGGAGAAGTCAACTCGTACCCAAATATCTGTCAACTTGGGATGCGTCAACTAATACCCAAGAAAATAATTGGGAAAACCAAGTCGTACCCACATCTGAGAAGTCAACTCGTACCCAAAATCGGTCGACTCGTACCTAAGAAAATTAGTGAAATAAGATGAAGTGCCCGAGAAATAATATCATATAATCAGAGAGGTCAACTCGTACCCAAGAAAATTCATGAAATAAAATGAAGTGTCCAAGAAAATTCATGAAATCATATCCTAATCGGAGAAGTCAACTCGTACCCAAGAAAATTTTTGAATTTATACCAGCGATATATAAAGCTAATATTAGCTTTATATATCGCTGTTTATACTAAGTTTTACCGTAATCAGAGAAGTCAACTCGTACCCATGAAATCAAACCTTCTACACACCTTGTTAAAAGATTTTTTACCAACCCTTTCTTTCGGGAGTTATACAAGAAAGAAAACACCTAAATGTTCTATACATGTTTATTTAACAAATACAGTAATGACAAAAGGTTAACTGGTGTGTGATTGTTTATTGTTAAAAACTATCAGGTTTATATGCATAGCACATGATATAAAACTCTTACGTTACATGGCGCCATTTTTACGTGTTCCATATGAAATTACTTTACGATAATATTCACAATGTGTACATAGGCTATAATACCCTTACGCTGCATGTGATCAATGTGTCTAAAATTTAATTGCATTTGATAATTTTCCTGGCTTGTTTTATTAGGGTAAAACTTTAACTTATTTCATACATTTTCTCTGTCACAACTTCATTCTGTTTGCAAATTTGTCTTGGGTACAAGCTGACTTCTTCGATTAGGGTAAAACTTAGTTATACTTCATGAACTTTCTTGGGCTCTTCATTTTATTTCATGATTTTTGGGGGATACGAGTTGACTCTCCGATAACAGTGAAACAGTTCGTTCTATTTCACGAATTTTCTTGGGTACGGGATGAGCGATTTTGGGTACGAGTTGACTTCTCCGATGTGGGTACGACTTGGTTTTCTCAATTTTTTTCTTGGGTACGAGTTGACCGATGTTGGGTACGACTTGACTTTTTGGGTACGAGTTGGTCAGTGTACGAGTTGACCGGATGCCGAATAATCCAGTCGTTACATTCCGCCGATCTGCGGTTTCCTTAACCCGAATAATTCAGTCGTTATATTCCGCTCACTACGATCACTACATTAACCTCATTGGTAGAGGGCCGCCGATCATTCGCGGTTTCCTCGGGAAACGATAGTGGATAGAGGGCGCTGCAATTATTCGAGTTAGCACCGTCGTAAAACCGCGGTCCGAAATCACTATGCTCTTTCCTGCAGAGCATAGTGATTCCGGACCGTGGTATATCCGTAGATCTGTTGGTATTATCATAAGATCACTGTATTTAGATCCGGCATGTACAAAAACAAGCTCTTGACAGAATATATCAAATATATACACAATCATGCATGCATATAATCAACATAAAAGAACTTGGACATATATGGTGAACAAGCTAAGAAAGTCATTATGCAAAGCTATGCATTAAAAATTGACTGCGCAGAAGCAAAGTCATGCATAAAATTAAAGATGCAGATAAAAACAGTTATAAATTAGGAATGAGTCATAAAATTTCGACATAAAAAGTATAATTAGCAGAGCAAATTTATATACATTTATATACATACATATATATATATATATATTATATATATATATATATATATATATATATATATATATATATATATATATATATAAAGCATCTACACCCGAATGATGAAAATCATCTGCAAGTTGAACAGCCGCAATCCAAACCATTCCAGGGCTGTAACAAACTTTTTTAAAATTGTAAGAAACTGTTTTTTTTTCTCCGTAATGTTTTGAGAAACTGTTCCCGAAAATGTGACTGCGACACATTTAAAACATTATATACCATACCTTGATGTTCTTGCTTGAGGTACATATAAAATATTTGGATATTGAATTTTTATTATGCACGCATAAAGGGGGCAACTTATTAATTATTTTGAAAGAACCCAATACCATAGTTCCCATCCTTCTAATATGCAGAGAAGGCACATTGACACATTTTCAAGTTGTTTTATTATTATTATTATTATTATTATTTTTCTCTGTACAGAAATGCCATGCCAAAAGGCAGAAATAAAAAATTACCAAGAATAAAAGTGTGAAAATAGTTGTTTTTGCTGCAGTCTATAATTGTATATATCCGAGTCATTGCTAGTTGAAACAGAATTCGTTATGTAAAATAAGTTCAATAGCAGTGCGCATGCGAAGTCTCAGCTTAATTGCATGCGACTCATTACCAGAGATTGCAACGTATATAGAATTAAACAGACATTTACCATCGTCTGTAACTGATACTTGGAGAGAGTCTTTCCATTTACCCAAGAAGTGATTAAGCTTGTCATATATTATATTTCCAGTATTTTATTGAAACGTTTTGTTGCCACGAAGAAAGATCAATTCAATCTTTGCAACTTGTTTCAAATTCTCCTCAACTGATTTTTAAGCCTCTCAAGTGATGTTTTATTGTCAAATGTGTTTGGTGGCACAAGTTGAATTGTTTCTGCTGCATATGTATGATAAGGGTGAAGATAATTCCTATGTTGTGTACAAATCAGTAAAACGATGGGTACGACTCTTTCAATTGTTTTGGTTACGAGTCAGTCAACTGTAGGCATGACTTAGCCGGAGAGGATACGAGTTGAGATGGGCACGAATTGAGATGGGTCCGAGTTAATCAAAATTCCACAAAGAAGTAAACACGTTGACATACAGGTAGCAAATATACAAAACACAAAGGACAGAAAAAAAGGGAGATAGAATCGATAAAGAAATTTTGCTGTGCGTTTCGGAACAGAAAAAGAGCGTTGAAATGCTTTGAGAAGGAAATGAAGCTGAAAAAAAATAATTTGCCACCCTTCTTTGAATTTCCCCTGAAGAAACCTCAATCTGTCAAGGCTATTTATATAAAACTTTTGTTCAATCGTAGAGTCTCAAACTGGTCGGAGAATATCAATATTTTCTTTTGTTTTTATTTGTTTAACTTGAAATTGGTAAAAGTATATGTATAGAAAAACAATATTTTCATTTGGAAAAAATGAATAATTGCAGTTATCAGTGAAATACTTCCCACAATTTGACGTACATTCACGTTTGACATGCTTTCCGTATCGATGTAACAGCAGTGAACGGTACACGTGCGATCGCTAATTAGGGTTGTTTTTATCAATTTCTGACTTGTTGCAGTGTAAGTGTGCATTAGTTTTGATAGGTATGTCTTTAAATTGTATAATGTGTGAATCGGAGAACTTTTAAAGATATTTCATGTTATTTAATTTAAGCGGTCATGGGCCTTTAAAGATTACCTTAGAATCTCTCTTCACACAATCCAAATGGAAATATTTATAGATTTCTAAGCCGACAAAAGCTGATAATACCCTTTTTTGCATTTTTATTAGAATAATTATGATCTTGTGTTGTTTTGTTGTGTTATTTAGGCAAAATACATCATCGATAGCTTACTTATCGGAATGGTTATAGAAGTATTGGTTACTAATTTCCAATATTGATAGTTGAAAAAAGATGTGTATGTGTAGATATTCGTAAACACAGCTTCCATCTCCTCTGTCCGCTGTGTAATTGTGTGATTACTGGTTCAATGGAGGTTGTGAATTAAAAACCAATATTTACATTTCCCGCAGCAGTCTCCCATAGACACAGTGTTAATCTAGACGGCGTTCATATTGGATATAAATGAAGTTCCTCATATGACGTAAAACAATTATGTAGATTCATTCATAGCACGACAACACACCAAGATATAGTTCATTCTAAGGAACTCTATACTTTCCTGTTCTACCTTGAACTTCGCTGTTCTATCATAATGAGACTGATCATGTATAAGGCCGGATATTCAATTCCATTATGTTGTTTTTGAATTTGAAAAATATGGTATGTAAATATAACGAATGATCGTTTGTCAGAGTGCATTTATCGTCAATATGGATGCCATTTGGATGACAGATAAATAGAATGGCGCCCGGTAGGCATCCATATTGACAATAATTGCACTTGGACAAGCGTTCATTCGTTAACTGTGGCCTTCTAAAATCTTTCCCGACTTCTGTGTATCAAATACGGCCATCGATAGATAACATACCATAATGTTTTTAATCTCTCCTGATTATTTGTGTTCCTTGAGTCCTTTTCTTATTGTCATGTTGTTCATTTTCGAGACGTTGTACTTCTATTTGATTTAGAATTGCCATGAACATAGCTGATGCCTTCTCAATATTCTCAAATATATTTGAAAAATGCAATTATTCATAGAGATCGCTTTCCAACCACGTCACCCTTTTCTTGTTATCAGTTGCCTACGTCGTATGTTTACGTTAATTTTTTTAGACTGAGATTACGGAGACAAAGGTACATTTCCTTTGCATTCAATTCGAAATATATCCCCTGTTCCTTACGAATAGATTGGAGGCCGATCTGCGTTTCTATGAAATGTTCACAATCCACAATCGTCTGGATACTCGGACTTCCTACCTATGTCTCGCTTTTTTATCTTTCTGCAATCGTCAAGCACATACTAAGCATTTTGTTTGACTCCTCTCGGAATATCTGTTCTTTTGTGTGTAGAATATTTAAAAATGTAAAATTGCTGAGTAGCTGCTAAGAACATTTCAATGAGGGAAATCATTTTTTGATTTCAAAGAAGCATCTAAAGTGTTTGCAATTGTCTCTTCTTTAGGGAAATGATATGTATCATTATTCTTTGGACTCGGTTGTGGAAAGGCCTCCTCGTGGTCAATATCGAAAATATCAGTTTCATTTACCGGTCATTCAATAAATGGAACAAGGTGATTGGATACCCATGTGCTGTTTGTTCTCGAACCTGTCCCCATTATGCTAACTGGTTCCTTGCTTTGTCCATCCCGTTAGATTTAAAGTTCTGTTTAAACTTTCATTAGATTTATCTAATGGTCCATTTACAACAAGGTAAACAAACTTTGTTTGGTTTTGAATGACACTTGCAGCTGCATGTAAGGAGTACGTCGTTTTGTGCATTTTTACAGCAGAGTCTGGTGTCAAAATTTCAGTCATTACTAGCTGAAACATAGAATTCTTTATGTAAAATAAGTTCAATAGCAGTGCAAAGTCTCAGCTCAATTGCATGCAACTCAAGATTGCTAACGATATAGATGTATAATTTAGGAGTCAGTCACCATCGTCTATAACTGATACTGGCAGCGGGTCTTTCCATTTTGTCCAAAGAAGAGATTGAACCAAAGAATCCACACAAAGTGACCGCCTGTCCTATCTTATTTTTCCAGTATTTCATTGAAAAATTTTGTCACGAAGAAAGATCAGTTCAATCATTGCATCTTCTTTAAAGTTCTCAACAATTGATTTTTAAGCCTTTCAAGTGATATTTTATAGTTCAATGTGTTGTTGTCACTAGTTGAATTGCTTTTGCTGCATATGGATGGTAAGGCTGATGATTTCATGGAAATAAGATTACTACAGAAATGCACTCACATTTGTCGTGGAACCATTGCATACATAGGCCACACCTAATGTCGCTTTGGTCAATACAATCTTCTTTGCAAACTCCACAATGATAAATGGAGGATGTATCAAAGGATATGGCTGATATATCGTCATCAAATGAAGTCAAGGCAGGCATTGGTCTTTCCTTAGTCGTTTGGCCTCCTAAAATGCTGCACCACCTGTTGATGTTTGTCTCTGGTTGGTTTCCAGAGCATGGTGACTCTGTAGAATATGAAAGTATAAGTATATTGTTTTATTTCGTAAAGAATAGCCCCCTGATACTTAATTACTATATATGACACAGTTTCATATTACACAAAGGTTCAGGATACTGGTTGAATAGAACTGTTTTTTATTTAAATCTAATGATTTCAAAACAGGATGAAATAACGTTCTTGAGTTATTCTTTCACAGAATATGAAAAATTTCAGATGCCAAAGTATAAATCTTTAGGATGTCTAGGTTATAGATACAAATCTAGTAAAAATGGACAAACACGAACGTCTTAAAACCAAGAGGTAGGATAAGGTGCCATGGAGGAGTAAGCATCCCCTGTCCACCGGTCACACCCGCCGTGAGTCCACAGTCAAGTCCAAATGTAATAAGGGAACGAATCATCGTCACAATTGTTAAAGATGTCTCAACAAACTGCCAACCCAACGAAAAGGCAACCTTAACATTTCACTTAGTGAGACAGAGTAATCGCAAACAAGACTTTTATATCGAGCGTAAACTTTGCGGAACGTTGATATCAAACTCGGTTTTCGATATCCCTGTGTCAATAATTCGTCAGTGAGTAGTTTACATCTGTATGTGAAATATGCATATGTTGAACACGCTCTGGCATATCGGATATTTTGTGAAATATAAACTCCATATGCGGGTAACTGTGGGATATTACTAGTTAAATGTGGAAAGAATTTACGATGGGAAAGCCGAAATCGTCCCATTTGTCGTATAGCTTAGTAGCCAATTTCCCGTCTGTGTCCATAGTTAGTAAAATGTCTAATTACGAAGCGTGTGTGCTAGATGCATCTTGCATTTCTAGTTCGCTGGGATATATCGCATTGACATATGTATGAAAATTGTCTTTATTAATTGACAAAACGTCGTCGATATATATTAAAGTCAAATTAAGGACACTGCTAGCTTTTTCTTCTTTTGATTCAGCAGTGTCTGAATGAAGTCTGCTACGTATGAATAAAGAAACAGGTCGGCCAATAAAGGGGCACAATTGTTTTTCATGGGAATGCCGACAGTTTGTTGAAAATCCGAAGATTACAAATATATTTTCTATTAGAAATTCCGGCATGATATTTGCATCAACTTCAGTGTATTTATGTGTAGAATCAGAATGTTGTTGGACAAAATAAGTATCATGATAACCAATCACTAGATATTTAAATTTTCGGGTACCACCTTAAGTGAAAAACAGTTGTCTATGATGAATATCAGAAAACTGTTAATGTCAGATTTCATTTAAAACTATTTATCGTTATCAAAATTACATCACATTCTTTATATTATCCATTTAAAACCCGGGCAGAAATGAAGAGTAAAGAGCCCATGTAACAGCAATATATTTTACATTATTTCTAGACGTTTCGGCACCCCATGTAAAACATGTATAATATTTGGAAGCTTTACTAGAAAATCGTTTATAAAGTGAAAAATTGAAAATGAATGTTTTGCTATTTATTACCTGTTGATAACTAAATCACTCGATAATACACTTAGAATCCGTAGAGTACAGTATTCTAGCGTACTCTAATTAGTAGGACTGATGATCAACTACTGATAAACTATACTAGTATGGATCTAAATAAGAAAGCAAAACTGACGCAGCACCAATTTTACACTGTTAAAGATTACCTTAGAATATCTCCACACAATCCAAATCGTCCATTTTAGATAATGATTTGAAATTTCATATTCCATATTTCCATAGACATTTTTAGATTTCTAAGCCGATAAAAGCTAATACTACCGTATTTTATGTACTTTTATTAGAATAATTATCATCATGTTTTGTTTGGTTGTGTTATTTAGGTAAAATACGTCATCGGTAGCTTACTAATCGGAATGATTTTAGAGTTATCGATTACTAATTTCCAATTTTGATAATTGAAAAAATATGTGTATGTGTAGATATTCGTAAAGACAGCTTCCATCTCCACAATCCACTAATAGTAATTGTATGTTTACTGGTTCAGAGGAGGTTGTGAATTTAAAACCATTAAGTACCAACTGTGTCAACAACCTAAAATCTTTATTTGGTATTGATTCAGATTTGAAAACAGAAATCCAAATTTATTTGTTAGAAATCAGAAGGTTGCAAATAGACAAATAGATTAACAGACCAAAATAAATACCACAACCATGTTTGATCTCGGGGAATGGGATGGGGATCATAAAAAGTACGGGAAAAACGATTGATACAAATGAAATATAATTATGACCCCTGAGACCATTGAGAAATTGATTGCCTACATTGTGTAAATTTTTCCGAAAGAGTTATTTTAAACCGGTTCTTGTATAAATTAAATGGAGTGTTTGTTACAAATTGTTTGTATTTAGTGTGTAAATCTGCATTACAATTAAGGATGTCTGATAATTGTTTACTTTACTCGTTAAAGATATGGGTTATATGACCATTTTCTCCTTTGGCTGCACTAATGCTGCATCTGAGTACGGTATTTGATAATCACGCATACAGCAAAAGAACCACAAAAAATGAATACATAACTTAGACTAATCATGTCGCTGAAATTCTTACACTTTTGTAGTACAGAAATTGATAGTTTACGATCATAGTATCTCTTTCATCCCGCGAACTGCTGTATAATCTACGAGATTATACAGCAGGTAAATTAAATTCATGTACGTGAAAGTTGATATCAGTCACAAATGGATGTAAACTTTAGATTTATTTTTTCATTCAACAGTGATAAACTGATTGGATCATAGAAATGGTTTCGAGACTAATCATCAAAGTGAAATGCTACATCACGCCAGTAAAAACCATTTGATATCATTATTTGAAGTTTGACGTGATTTCGAATTAATGGTTCCTGTTGGTTTTCTTATTGTGCAACCTATTAAGCCTATATTAATTAGGAATGGATGTTCAATCTCTGTATTGGACGCATATGCTCAACTGAACTTAAAAGAATGTTCTTGATTTCTGTAAGGATTCCCGGTGAGTGTACCCATTCGTCCGCGACATATGATTCCACTTCTGTATTTTCCAGATTTACTGTTTCTACACAACTCCTTCTTTTGTGTATTCTCAAACGGATTCTCTGCTGTAAGCAATTTATGATCTATGATATTTGCCTTGAAGAAAAATTAAATATGATATGATAAGAATAATTCACTTCTATCAGAAGACAAAGTTCTCTATTTACCTAGCTAGCACCGTCTTTACCTGATCTGTAGAGAGTGTATACGTAGATGTGAAAGTAAATAAGTTTCTTTTTCCTTTCCAGAACAGAATAAACCTGATTTGTATGTCATTAGAAAGAAATATCTGTAAGTTGTACGAGTTTATATTACTTAACCATCGATAAACTTGTAAGATCTTGTAAGACGTACTTTAATTGGTCGAACAGTACATACCTATGAGAGGTCACTCACATTTGACCCCATATCGGGCTTCAGTAAATCTCAGAAAACGGGATTGAGAGACATTCATCATGGTTGCACGGTAAACACATGAAGCTACTCGGGTGTTTGGCATGGTCTTTGAGTAGTCACTCCGCACATTAAATCACCTCTGATTTGACTTGACTTCATAAATTCGTTTTTAATTAAATTGACCAAAATTATACGTGCAAGCAGTGATAACGTTCCTCACAACAGTAATAGCTATGTTAGTTCACCCACAAAAGTCTCCCCTCCTTCAGTCTAGTTCTCCAGTGATTATTACCTGTTTAGAAATTTAGATCACGTTCCTCACAACAGTAATGGCTATGTTAGTTCACCCACAGAAGTCTACCCTCCTTCAGTCTAGTTCCTTAGTGAGTATTATCTGTTTAGAAATTTAGAGTAGAGTTCCATTTAAGTGGTTGGATTTTTTTATTTTGGATACTGTTTTACGCCACAGTCGACAATTTGTCGGTCATATGGTGGCGGTCAGTTTTTATTGGTGGAGGAGAGAACCCGGTTACAATGTACCCGGGAAGAGACCACCGGCCTTCCATATCTGGTGTTGATGAAGTGAGGTAAGTGGGGGCTTTGTTTAAATGTTATAGTACAATCAATGACGTTGAGCTGCGATACATCCTTCAATGAACGGAAAAGGAAATAGATTTTGAAAAAGAAGTTAGTTTCCTTCCGTTATATAAAGGTGATTTCCTCAATTAAGTGTATTTTGATATAAAGTGTCGTCAACATGTTTATATTTTACACTGTTTAAAAATCTCTAGCATCGATTTCAAGTAAATTTATTACTTGTAAAATATTGTTCTGCGCTAGCCGCTATTTCATAGAATTTCAAATAAAATGTTGATACGTGTGGTCTTTACTGAAAACATAAGATGATCGCATTGTTTAAAAACTAACCTAATTCAGATGAGCCGGCCTATCTCAGTCGGTAGCGCTCTCGGCTCTTGATCTCGAGGTCGTTAGTTCGAGTCCTGCCGGCGGCAGGTTGGTTTCCTGTCCTTCGGAATGAGAAAGGAAAAATCGAGGTCACAGTAGGTGTCGGCACGTAAATTTGAAGCCCTTCACCGGCTTTTGGTGACGTCTCCATATGAGTTAAAGACTCTTGAATAGAACGTTAAACAACAGTACAACATCAACTTAATTAAGATTAAATGTGGTGAAAACACGGACATCACAGAAGTTATATACGACTCATACAAAATGTTGGATTAAAAGGTCTTTTAGTTATTTTGTGTAGTTACCCCCACAAGCCAAAAGTATGTCGATTAATGTCATTTCTCTTTTGTTTTCTATGTTAAATGAACCTTTTTTACAGTAACTGTCACAAATTAATGCTCAATTCTCACAAAATGTCACATGTTTAAAAGAAAGTCCATTTACATTCATCTGATTTTTGTTTAAAAATTCTTTGAAGATTTGTGAGTAGCAATAATTTTTCTTTGCAATGATTATTTTGTTGATCCCACTTACTATGAACAAAGAAGGAAATGACTCTGCAATTTTTCGCTTGTCACAAAATAAATACTTACAGTTTGCATAAAAACAAATTAATACATTTTAAACAAGTTGTGAACAAAGAAAGCTAAAAACTGATAGTAATTGACATACTTTTGACACGTGCGTGGGTATGTTCAACCCTGGATGTTATTTCCAAAGTAAAAAGTACATGTCACGTACATGTCTACGTGACAAAGAACGCGTTAAAAACTTAAAATGTCGTCATTAATGTTTGGCCCAAGGTTATAAAACTTATTGGACCCAAATGTCTCAAATTGCCCTCGGGGTCAAAATTTTAAACATAATTTACTTTCAATTATTATCAAATATGGAAGTCACCAGTAATGTACATTGAGATACTTAATGTTACTGCAGTAAAACGTGTGTCTTTCACGCATTAAACACTGTCTGCGTTTTAGTCTAATGAAATTTTGAGTCATGTAAAGAGTATTTTAACTCCATAAACTTTTTAAGGTAAATAAATTTGCGGGGAAAAATTGTGACATAATGTATACTAAACGTAAATATACATAGGCCTTTAATGTGGCTTTCTCAATTTATAGAATTTAATCCTATAAATTATCTTATATCTCTAACATTTAGTCAGCGCAAAACTTTTTTCAAAATGGTCGATCGCCTAATAACTTAAGTTTTCATTTTATGAATTTTCTTGATTATGACCATGAAAGACAACTTCATTAGAGTGAATTCTGATACGAGATATACCCATGTTAGATTGCAAATTAAGGTTGAAATTTGATAATTTCTATGATTAAGTATCCATTGTTTTTGTCGA
Source organism: Atrina japonica (assembly GCA_030159075.1). Classification (NCBI taxonomy): domain Eukaryota; kingdom Metazoa; phylum Mollusca; class Bivalvia; order Pterioida; family Pinnidae; genus Atrina; species Atrina japonica. The sequence goes on along the minus strand of BROG01000090.1, from coordinate 1,406,858 downwards.
TCTCGGTGAGAAAATGTCGTTCTCGCACTTCTGTATAACTATGCTCATAAGACAAAAAGCGAAAATATAATCAGTGGTTTTGAAATTTACAACAAAGACTGAAATTTATATAATGACGGGAATTATGATATATATAACAAGAACTTTGGAACAAATAATTTCCTGGGATAATGATATAAAAATAGTGAAACATCATTCTGCCGTTTTATTCATGTTGTCGTGTTTACAAACTGAATGTGTAGTGATCATCTGGCCTACATGAGAGTATTCTAATTATGTTATCACAGCACTGTTATTTACAGATCAATGTGTCATTGATAAATGTTATATTTATCAATTCGGACAACTGTGTGCCAACTACAGTCATCTTTAACTATAGTTTTTTTTCACTTCGGTATTTATTACATTTGGCATCAAAAACATTTCGTTAGAACATGACAAGAATCATCAGCCATTTTCCAAAGTGTCTCCCTTTTATGGTTTGAATATTGACTGCAATAATCTGATTGGCTATTGCTAAACACTAGCATTTGTGAAGTTCACGCCCACCTTTCATGTAGCCTTATGGTATTCTCGATGCCTTGTCTCAATTAACTACAACAGCCTTTTTCATTTTCTCGATCGTTCAGGAAAAGAAGTGATATTTGTATCGTCCTCCGTGTTTATATAGTATCTTTATTATCCTGTACGTTGATGGCGGTAATTTAAAAAGTTTGTAACTAGTAAATGGTTCATTATCCAAACAAAACAGAGATTATATATATATCTAACATATTTTACATGATGGATAACTCTTACGGGCTTAAATGTATTCTTGTTGTGGATTCTATTACTTCAGTTCAAAGTCAATGTTTTAGCTTTTCTTCGTTTCTTTTTCCTATCCTGAAGACAACAAGGCAATGATAGTTATTTATTTATTTCCTTCTCAATATTGTGTAAGTGTTGGTACAAGTACATTTTTTATTTTATGTAACCGTTGAATTCTGTACATTTCGTTCAAATCTTTCAGCATACAAACTACATTCCCATGCGTACGAACACTATATTTTCATAAGTTGATCTATTCCTTTATTGAAAAGAAGCACACTTCATTCGACAGCTTCTGAATCAGACAAAATATACAGTTGTGGCATTTAGATATGTCGACGACGTTCGGTCAAATAGCAATGACAATTGTCATACTTATGAGAAGGAAAAATCATCCAGGTTCTGGAAATTGAATTAAATATACTTCTGAATCAAACAGATATACTTCACACTTGGACAGTAATGGGCATGAAAATAATTACTCAACTTTAGGAAAAACGGTTTAAATTTGCATTTTGCAATTTTTCCGGTCGATATCATGACTGTGTTTGCATTTATATAATGAAATATATCTATCAGCTTTTTGCTCAAAGTAAGTTGTTTAAAAGTCTTTCCATATTGTGATCATAAGTTATTTATATTTAGATATTATGGCGGACTCACGGTGGGTGTGCCGTCAGCAGAAGATGCTTACTCATACAGGACACCTGACTCCACTCCTGGATCTTCTAGATATCTGTGTTGTCCGCTGTTCACCATATTTGTGTATTATCTTATGCCCACCCCTCTATCTTCCATATATCTGTGGTGTCCGCCATATTTGTGTATAATCTTATATACTTCTTACGGTGTAGTCTTCAGTCTCTTTAGTATCTACCTTTACGTAAAATACCTCAGTTGCCTTCATATTTAATGTTTGTAGAATATAATTGATAACATATGGTAAAAGGACTGAATTTTCATCAAAGCAAAACAGCACAATGTATATAAGTCATGTATAGTATTGATGCAGAAAAACACAAATGGAGAGTTAGAACTAAAACGAATTCATAGATGATACATTTTTTCTTTTCTTTCATTGTTGATAAACAGTTCAAAATTTTGGGTTACCGTTTTCTGATATTTAGGTGAATTATTTTTAGGGAACTTAAAGCAACGTTAAAACAAAGATGTTCGATTTTTCTTATTTTTCTTCCTCACCATCATCATAAAAACAAGATGCCCTTAACAAACTCAAGAAAGGCTTCTTGTTGACACAAAATATATGAGCTTCAGTAATGCATGGAATCCGTGCAAAGCAATACGTTTTATCTATACGTTCTATTTTTGGAAAATAGGCCATATTGCTTTGAGTTTTGACAGAACACGGATGTGCCAGTATACCTAAGTACATACACACACACGCACAAATAAAATAGGACACACATATGTGTATATAATGAACTTGATCAGAATATTAAGTATGTAAGCAGTAATCTTATTTATGTTTATTTATTGTTCTTATATTATGGGTTTCTTGTTTTCCCAGAAGGCTTATGTGATTATGATCCCAAGTAACACATGAATGGCAATGTCAGCGGTAATAATGTTGCAACAAAAGATTGATAATATACTTGCATTTTTTATAATACGTGTACATGTCTATCAAACTGCATGTTGAGGCATGTTACTTAGATTTTATTATGCATGTATATGTATATTAAACTGCATGTTGAGGCATGTTACATAGATTTTTATTATGCATGTATATGTATATTAAACTGCATGTTGAGGCATGTTACATAGATTTTTATTATGCGTGTATATGTATATTAAACTGCATGTTGAGGCATGTTACTTAGATTTTTATTATGCGTGTATATGTATATTAAACTGCATGTTGAGGCATGTTACTTAGATTTTATTATGCATGTATATGTATATTAAACTGCATGTTGAGGCATGTTACTTAGATTTTTATTATGCGTGTATATGTATATTAAACTGCATGTTGAGGCATGTTACTTAGATTTTTATTATGCGTGTATATGTCTATCGAACTGCATGTTGAGGCATGTTACTTAGATTTTTATTATGCGTGTATATGTCTATCGAACTGAATGTTGAGGCATGTTACTTAGATTTTTATTATGCATGTATATGTCTATTAAACAGAATGTTGAGGCATGTTACATAGATTTTATTATGCATGTATATGTCTATTAAACAGAATGTTGAGGCATGTTACATAGATTTTATTATGCATGTATATGTCTATTAAACAGAATGTTGAGGCATGTTACTTAGATTTTATTATGCATGTATATGTCTATTAAACAGAATGTTGAGGCATGTTACATAGATTTTTATTATGCATGTATATGTATATTAAACTGCATGTTGAGGCATGTTACATAGATTTTATTATGCATGTATATGTATATTAAACTGCATGTTGAGGCATGTTACTTAGATTTTATTATGCATGTATATGTATATTAAACTGCATGTTGAGGCATGTTACATAGATTTTATTATGCATGTATATGTATATTAAACTGCATGTTGAGGCATGTTACTTAGATTTTATTATGCATGTATATGTATATTAAACTGCATGTTGAGGCATGTTACTTAGATTTTATTATGCATGTATATGTATATTAAACTGCATGTTGAGGCATGTTACTTAGATTTTATTATGCGTGTACATGTATATTAAACTGCATGTTGAGGCATGTTACTTAGATTTTATTATGCGTGTACATGTATATTAAACTGCATGTTGATGCATGTTACATAGATTTTATTATGCATGTATATGTATATTAAACTGCATGTTGAGGCATGTTATTATGCATGTATATGTTACAGTATATCACAATGGATGTTGAGGCGTGTTACATATTCTCATATTGAAATCGAAAATAGTTTTCACAGTCAAGTTTTCACAAAGAAGACTAGATAAAGGATAGGTCTACTTGCTAAATACAAAACATATCCATTGAATTGTACACGAACTGCAATAAAACTACATAATAAATATAATACTTCTATAATGTTATTCTTTTTCGCACAGCAATTATATGTTTCTTTTATTTGATGTCTTCATGAGGATAAACATCATTTTACCAATGCGATCATATTGTTTCACTGCGTAATCTTGGATTCTGAGCCGATTGATTTATAAATACAGCAGATGTTTTATTCACATTCATCATGCAAAATTTATGATTACTTACTTTAATTAACGACTATGTCAATTTTGCAACAGATAAATTTTGTTCAAGTAGGACACGATTGTAATAATATTTCACACAGCTGTTCATATGTAAAATATCAATAAACTATTTGTTTTTCTGCATTGACAAACAAAACTTTACACCGTATGTAATGAAATCGATGTTGATGTTATTTTATATATAACAGTTTATGGAATGTCCGTGTTATTTACGATTTTTTGCCGGTCTATAGTTCTTATGTAACCACGTATATTTCATTAAAATTCCATGTGTATCGCTGTTTTTCGCCACACCTCACTGTTCGTTTACTTGGGGTTCTTCGCTACGTTAAAGGCCCATGACCGGCTAATATTGAACTACATAAAATATCGTAAAAAGTTATCCGATTTACACATTATACAATTTAAAGACATACTGATCAACACTAGTGCACACATACACTGCAATTACTCAGAAAATGATAACAACAAAGTTATACAAACACCCCTAATTAGCGATCGCATGTGTACCGTTCACTGCTGTTACATCGATACGGAAAGCATGTCAAACATAAATAAACGTCAAATTATGGGAAGTATTTTATCGAAAACTGCAATTATTCATCTTTCTAAATAAAGATATTGTATTTTTATCACTTTCAAGTTAAACAGATAAAAACAAAAGAATGTATTGGTATTCTCCGACCAGTTTGAGACTCCACGATTGAACAGAAATAGCCTTGACAGATTGAGGTTGCTTCAGGGGAAATTCAAAGAAGGGTGGCCAATTATTAATTTGTTTTCAGCTTTATTTTCTTCCTCAAAGCATGTAAACGCTCTATCTCTGTTCCAAAACGTACAGCACAATATCTTATCGATTCTATCTATCTTCTTTTTCTGTTTTTTTTTTTCCTATTTCATTTGTTTGCAACATGTATGGCAACATGTTCACATCTGTATGGAATGTTGGTAAACTCGGACCCATCTCAATTCGTGCCCATCTCAACTCGTATCCTCTTTGGCTAAGTCATGCCTACGGTTGACTGACTCGTAACCAAAACAACTGGAAGAGTCGTACGCATCGTTTTACTAATTTGTACACAATAACGTAGGAATTAACACCGATGACTTAGTTTTCAAGCATTAAGAAAAACTACCCGGTCTCGGTCATTTTTCTACGTAGGAATCATGAATACCCATTACGCTTTTTTCGTTTTTTTCCCATTTCGTACAGTTTTGTCGGAATAGTTAGTGTTCATATCATGTGACCTCAACGGAATGTCAGGCAAGATCCCTTCCGGTTTTGTAATATAAATAGTGACAACAGTCAATAATATCGTGTCTAAGTTCTTCTCCTGGGATTTAATTGTTGATAGATGTTGGAATCCTTTCTTGTAACGACTACAAGTGCCGTCACTTCCTTGTAGTCTGCTTTTCACATCTGGCATCTACCACTGCATGGTAGCTAGATTCCATTAATTAAAATTATGAACCTTTAGCTAGATTCATATATATAAGATAAAATGTTTAACAAGAATTCTATGAAGTTGCATACTATTATGACAAACAGTAACAGAAAGGTCTATTGACCCATACCAGTAGGAAAAATTATCCGTTTTCCAGATAACTTTTTTTACGGATCTAGACAATAAAAAATGACCCAGGATTTTCTGCCATAGAAAAAAAACCCAAATGTATTTCAGAATAGAAAAAAATATATTCAATAGTTAATAATGACACCATGTCGGACAAATTACGCGTGTTTTAGTCGGCTGAAATTACTTTTTCCTTCCCGTAGTTTCATATGCCCGAAATCAATCGGGCATATTTTTTTATTATTCATGAAGCCTCAACCAATGCGAGAAAATGGTGCCCGCGCATTCGTCAGCTAATCAGATCGAGGCTATTCAAAAATTTCAGAATTGTATTAGATCATGAAACCACGGGTAGGCAAGTGCATAGTGGTTTACGACTATGAGGGCGCCCATCTATATAAACATCTATGCACATTCGGGGATTCTAAATTTCTTTGTTTTCGGAACTAAATAAAATCGCCAAAAGCTCGAAAATTGTAACGACCCCTTTACCTTATATCTATAAAACCTGGCGAGATGTAGTGTCGTAAAAATAAAATTGAGTAGAATCACCCGCAAGATAACCAAAAAGTTAATCAGAGTGGTGTCGGACAAAATAAGTATTCTGATAGCCAATCACTAGATATTTTAATTTTTGGGTAACACCTTTAGTAAAAAAAAAAACCAGTTGTCTATGATACAGTGGATACGAGATGACAATAACCTATATGTTGAACTTATTCATCTGAGGTTGCCTTGAATATTACGCAACTCCGTTTGTATTTATTGTCGCTACGAGTATCTTCACTCTCAGATTACTAGAAAACAGAGAATCACTCGGAAGGGTTATTAATGGGAAGTAAACATTTTGCAAACCATATTGCCATTTAAAACAAAGTTAAAAACCTTACCGAGCGTAAATCGCTTTTCATGGGGCTTTAAAGTCTTACACTCAGCAAGGTTGTTAATGTTATTGTTGAAGTTATCGCGAAGTCCATTAATCTAATGCAATTCTGATATTGTTTAATAGCCTCGATCTGATTAACTGACGAATGCGCGAGCACCGTTGAGGCTTCATGAATAATAAAAATATGCACGAGTGATTTTGGGCACATGAAACCACGGGTAGGAAAGAGCAAAGCGATTCCGAATCGTGGTTTTGCGACGATAGGGCTCCCTATACTGCTTATTTACAGATCATGGCAAATTTAGGAATCACTATATCGGATTTTTCAATTTTTTATATGACAGGACAGAAAATTGTTGTGTCAATTAGTAGTTGTTTTAGAGGAACCTTTAAGGAACATACTATCAGTAAGATCGCCATTGCTCGTGGTAAACCGTCTTATGGGGATATTGAAAGTATACTTTGAATTATAATTACATAAATAATTACATTGCTATGCTTATGACATAAAGCCATAAAGACATATTCGCATAAATTTCGTATAGCGAAAACCGACAGAAACATCTCATGCCATCGAAAACGTCGTAATTTTCAAATGAAATTGTACTGCTTGCAAACACCACACAATTGTATATATCTATAACTTCAACCTACTAACACACGTGTAACTTGTACGACATGGTCATTAGTAACTGTTGAATATTTTTTTTCTATGTGAAAATATACTTGGGTTATTTTTCAATGGTAGAAAATGTACTCGGGTCATTTTTCTATGGTGAAAATATTTGCGTGCCTTTTTACATTCTTAAAAATGTTATCTGGAAAACGGAAAAAAATTTCCTACTGATATAGGGCAATAGACCTTTTCGGAGTTGATTCTTTCTGTTACCGTTTGTCATGATAGTATGCAGCTTCAGAGAACTTCCTGTCATATGCATGTGCATGACCTGGAAGTTAGACACCATGCAGTGCTGGAAAGAATTCCAACATCTATCAACAATTAAATCCTAGTAGAAGAACTAAGACAAGATAAAATTATCATTGAATATTGTCAATGTAAATATTACGAAACCGGAAGCGATCTTGTCCGACATTCTGTTGAGGTCACATGATATGAACAGTAACTATTCCGACAAAACTGAACGGAATGGAACAAAGCGAAAAAGCGTAAAGGGTATTCATGATTCCTACGTAGAATAATGATCGATTCCGGGTAGTTTTTCTATGTTCTTGAGAACTAAGTCATCGGTGTAACCATAATTCCTACGTTATAGTGTACAAATCAGTTATTGTTTTGGTTATGAGTCAGTCAACCGTAGGCATGACTTAGCCAAAGAGAATACAAGTTGAGATGGGCACGAATTGAGATGGGTCAGAGTTTACCAACACTCCACAAAGAGGTAAAACATGTTACCATACAGGTAACAAAAAAACAAAACACAAAGGACAGAAAAAGATGGGAGATAGAATCGATAGAGAAATTTTGCTGTGCGTTTCGGAACAGAAATACAGCGTTGAAAAGCTGACAACAAATTAATAATTGGTCACTCTTCTTTGAATTTCCCCTGAAGAAACCCCAATCTGTCAAGGCTATTTATATAACACTTCTGTTCAATCGTGAAGTCTCAAACTAATCGGAGAATACCAATACTTTTTTTGTTTTTATCGGTTTAACTTGAGAGTGGTATTGTTTATTGCTGTTTAACGTCCCACTCAAGAATATTTCACTCATATGGAGACGTCACCAAATGCCGGTAAAGGGCTTCAAATTTTTGGCCTATGCTCGGCACTTACGGCCATTGAGCAGTGAGGGTTCTTTAACGTGCCGACAACTACTGTGACACGGGACCTCCAGCTTTTACTGTCTCATCCGAAAGACAGGAAACCAACCTGTCGCCGGCGGGACTCGAACTCACGACCTCACGATCCAGAGTCGAGCGCGCTACCGACTGAGCCAGGCCGGCTCTTGAGAGTGGTAAAAGTATATCATACACTATATGTATAGAAAAACAATATATTATCATTTAGAAAAATACTTCTCGCAATTTGACGTACATTCACGTTTAACATGCTTCCGTATCGATGTAACAGCAGTGAATGGTAAACGTTTAGGGTTGTTTGTATCATGTTTTCTCTCTTTTTTTCATTTTCTGACTAATTGAAGCGTATGTGTGCATTAATTTTGATTAGTATGTCTTTAAACTGTATAATGTGTGAATCGGAGAACTTTTTACGATAATTCAAGCGCTCATGGGCCTTTAAATGTTGTTGCTGCATTCTCTATCCCAGTAATTAGCTATTATCTGTGTGTGGACTTCTGTTTTCCAGACTGTATTTTCCAATAGTCATTAACAATCTTGGGAATTGAATTAATATTTGGTTTGTATATAAAAGGCAACAAAGGAGGACATTGTGTCGTTTTGAAATGTTATTTGGAATTCTGAATAGCTTACCATCTATCAAATATCACAGATGTCACAAATTCTAACCAATAATTAATTATTATCATTCATATATATATATATATATATATATATATATATATATGTGTGTGTGTGTGTGTGTGTGTGTGTGTGTGTGTGTGTGTGTGTGTGTGTGTGAGAGAGAGAGAGAGAGAGAGAGAGAGAGAGAGAGAGATCCTCATAGAAATGAACGAAAATCGTACTGCGTAAAATAATATGTGGCTGGCTAATCATATAATACCAATGTCATCAAGACATTATTTCTGAATATACTTATCTGGTTTGATATCGGTATCAACAATGCACCATCATCGATTTGCATGCATACTTTGAATAGCACAACGTACATATGTTTTCTATATGTCACTCCTTGACCTTTAAAAGACAGCACGTGTAAGATTAAATGCACCAGAAAACATAATAAACAGACGACATATGTTCTATCTATTTAGTATTCCATCATGCTCGAGAACCGCCACCTTACCGCTGTTCTTCGTGTTTTTAAATTCTAACGAATCCTCTGAAACCTGTACTTATTGTTGAAAGAATACAAGCGTTTCCCGCGATATCTGGATATATTTGAAACTACTCTTTGCACGCAGTACACCGAGGAGAATACCAATTTTAATATAGTTATTTGAAAAAAGAAAACATTTCTTTTCTGGGTGTACATGTTTTCATTGTATGTTTCACTTTTCATCGCGATTATGATGCAGATTGGTTGTGACCAATCTTGGTGATCTAGCGAAAGAGTTTCCACCTAACAGGTGGAACGTTCCGGGTTAGAATTTGGGTTCAACCGTAGATACTGTTTAGCGATTGTAGGTTTATTCATCAAACAATGAATATGTTCTTTTGTGCTAAAATTAACTTAATTTTCGTAAATCAAAAACATTATTGGATCGTATGTTTTGTATTCGCCCCCTGCCTCCGAAAAACATATGAACATACTTCAATAGCAAATGCGCAAATACATAACTACGTAAGTATGGGGCGCCGCTTTACTTTTTAATACCAGTTTATGATATCACTCTTTCGAATAGGTGATATCACTTATTCGAATAGGTGAAATCACTCATTCGAATAGGTGATATCACTTATGCCAATAGGTGATATCACTTTTATAAATTCTTAAGTGATATCATTCAAACAAATGAGTGATATCGCCAATTCGAATACACAAATCATATTTTTGTTAGACCCAGCAATATATTTTATTTTTGTGTAGGGAGCATTCAATGACATTGATTCATAAGTGATATCACCTATTCGAATAAGTGATATCATTTATTCGACTAAGTGATATCACCTATTCGTTTTGTAAAGTGACATCACCCATTCAAATAGGTGACTTCACTTATGAATCAATGCCATTGAATGCTCCCTACACAAAAATAAAATATATTCCTGGGTCTAACAAAAATATGACTTCTGTCTTCTTGGGCATTATAAAATATTTTTTATATGTTTCCTTACATTTGGTCCAAAGAATTATATAGGGTGTTTAAGTTCAACCACTTTTAAAACAATTTTGTGTGTAAATCGGACACTATCCAAAATGGTGGAAGTCGGCGGTATGGTTTCGGAGCCTCTGTCTGCTTTGAATGCTGAATCCCTTCCGAATCCTACAACAGGCACGGGAGACGATTCCGATTCTGCAGCGCTGCGCCTTTACCACGATACCGTTATATTCTTTTTTGCGCTTTGTTCTTCCATGGATATAGGCCTAATGATATTCACTGCAGATCTACATTTATGGAAGAAATAGAGAGCATAAAGTTTTTACTGTTTCCAAATTTATGGGGCGCAAAAGTAATGGATGGGAAGGTGGTGCTTTTGCTTTGAAAGAGATGTGATCGCTGAGGTAAGTTTGCCTTGGAAATGAAACAATATGTTTATATAGCCAAGCAAAATATACAAGCTGAACGAGATATTACTTTACAGTAAGTACATAAAGTTAAATCTTCATGATATTAGAATTGTACAAAAGTTAGTATCATAACAATTAACTGTACTTCTAGACCACGATATTGTGTATACATGTATTACTAACTTAGTAGACTGGCAGCCCAGATCTTTTGATTATATAAACGAAGTACCAATATCTTATTATATGATCATACTAGAGGTCACGTAACTTGCACGTAAATGTATTTCTGGCAGTCACCCTCTGCTGCATGTGACCCTCTGGGTCCTCCCAAAAGTGCAAAAATGGGCTATATATTGGGGATACCAAATAATCCCAAGTGGGATAAAACTCACATAGCCCATGGATTACTGCCAGAAAAATTGCGATCTGCAAAACGTCCGCCAGAAGGGCTCAAATATTGTTCATAGGTAAAAAATGCTTAAAATGGTCTACGCCAAAAATTGAAAGTACCACATAAAACCGATTAGAAATTGAATATTATATTATACCGAGTACTGAATGATCTTTCCCAGAAAAAATATTCCTCTGTTTTGGTCCCCCCCCCCCCAGAAACCTCCAAAGAGGGGCAAAAATGTCCTGGATCAAACAATGGAGGTATCAATCAAGACCATTTTAAATCATCAAGTGTATATTACTGACTATTAAAAGCCATCTGCCAGAAACATTGCCCTCCTCAGATGCCCGCAAGAAGGGCTCAGATAATGCCTGTCAAAAATGCTTAAAATCGCCCATATCAAAGATTGAAAGTACCACATTAAACTTATTAGAATGAATAAATCGTTATATCATACCGAGTGTTAAATAACCGCTCCCAGAACATTGCTTCTGCACAATGCACACTAGAAAGCCTCAAGTATTGTCCACAAGTCAAAGATGCTTTAAATGCTTTACCTCAAAGATTGAAAGTACCACATAAAACCAATTAGAAATTTAATATTATATCATACAGAGTATAAAATTACATCTCCCAGAAAAATACTGCTCTGTTGTGGTATCCCCAGAAACCCCCAATACTGCCAACAGCTCAACTTTGATAAATATGGACTATAGTCCATTGAAAGTACCACACGAAACCAAATCATGTTTACGTACAGATCTACCAAGGTAAATTGGCACATCCTGGTTCAGCCAAAACAATACGGTCTACTTTCCAAACATAGGTTGCACAGGTAGAACATATTGCCTTACACAAACTCCTTGCATTACATATGTGATGACAATTAACTTGTCATACCTGTTGTGTTTTTGATTTAGACTCGTTGTGTTTGTGAACATGTACTAATTTACCTTGGTAAACCTGTATAACCTCTGACAGAAAAAAAGTCTCTAACATAATACCCGGGGAAAGATATGAAATTACCATACAAAGATAAATTACGTTCTCACACTTGAACTAGAAAGGAGACATCAGCGTTTAAGTTGTCCGACGCAATATTTGTATGAACTACTGGATGTACATTGGCTGATTTGTGCCATTTCGTTGTTTCGACATTTTGCCCTGAAAGGACGACACTTAGTGCATCTTAATTGTCGACATTTCGTTGTATCTCCCCGAAAGGACAAACTTTAGTACTTCTTAATTGGTTACCTATCGTTGTTTCACCCGAAAGGACAAAATTTTCTTTCTCTTAATTGGCGACCTAGTTTTGCGAAAGGACGACAATGTTGGTCGCTAATTATCGACCCAAAATTCTTGTCATTTCACATAAAAACGTGTAGCTTGACTATGTACCCCATCTTCCATTCTTCTGGCACTCACTTCCTCTCCTTCCCTTACAGCCGGAATATCTGCTGTGGTCTCTGGGGAATTCTCCAGTGCTTCTGGTGGAATTCTCTCTTGACCCGGAGCTTTCCTGCCTTTAGCTTGTAAGATTTCTTGCTTGGTAACGGGTCCTGTGTTGACATCTAGGGTTGATCTGGCCTCTAGCTGTGGTGGATCAGGTGCCGGTGAGCCATTTAGAACTACCTGAAAGTATTATTTCCACCTATTCATCTGGTCTACTGGTATGGACATGTTCAAGCTTCTCAATAAAGGAAACCCTAGCGACTGCTAGAACTGGAGAGGAATACAGCTTCTCTCAATACCAAGCAAGATACTCTCACGTGTCATCTTGTTGAGGATTAAAAGGGCGGTGAACACCAAATTGCAAGTGGAACAAGAAGGTTTTAGAATATGGAGGATCTTGTACAGACCAAATATCTACACTTCGAATCATCATCGAACAGTCCATTGAGCCGCAATCTTCATTGTATGTAACTTTATAGGCTTGGAAAAGTCGTTTGACATGCTTGACGGGACGGTCATCTGGAGCATATTGCACCATTATGGTATCCCAGATAAAGTAGTAATACGGAGCATGTACAATAATACAACCTGTCAGTAGAGTCATGAAACTTAATACAAAGTTACGGATCCTTAACTCCAGTGTCAAAACAGTGCTTTTATATATGGCTCAGAAACCTGGAGGTATTCCAAGAACCTAGATAACAAACTGCAGGATTCCATTAACACCTGACTGAGGCTAATTTTGCACATTAGATGACCAGACCGGATTTCCAACCATAAGCTGTGGCATAGAAAAAAGCAAGTCCCCATCTTTGATGTCATAAGGCAACGCAAATGGAAATAGAACACACACTGAGAAAAAATCAGCTCAACATAGCAAGACACTCCATGGAATGGAATCCACAAGGAACCAGGAGAAGAGGCCCTGGCGTGTGTATACGCATGTATCCTCTAGTACTCAGTCAGTATAATATAAAAGTGAATTTCTACTTCTTTTCGTAGAACTTTTGATTCCGTCCAGTCTAAGCATATTTTACCTATGGTCAATATCTGCGCCCTTCTGGCGGGCATTTTGTAAAAGACTTTTTTTCTAGCAGATGGCTTTGAATAGTCAGTGATATATCCTTGATGATGTAAAATTGGTTTTGAGTGGTACCTCCTAAGTATGTTCCAGGACAATTTTTTCCCTCTTTGGGGGTTGGGGAGGGGCAAAACAGAGGAGAATTATCTGGGATAGATCAATTAATACATGGTTTAATATAATATTCAATTTCTAAATGGTTTTATCTGGTACTTTCAATTTTTGAAGTAGGCCATCATAAGCATTTTTGTACCAATAGGCAATATTTAAACCCTCCTGGTGGGCATTTTGCAGAGAGCAATTTTTCTGGCAAATAGTTTTTAATAGTTAGTGATATATCCTTGATGATATGAAATTGGTTTTGAGTGGCACCTCCAACGTTTGATCCAGGAAATGGGAGGGGGCAAAACAACAGAGAATTTTCTGGCAGGGTGCATTTAGTAAACCATGGGTTATGTGAGTTTTATTCCACTTGTATTTATTTGGTATCATCAATATATGATCCAGCCCATTTTTGGGAGTGACCCAGGGGGTCACATGCAGACCGCCAGAAATACATTTCTGTGCATGTTATGTGACCTCTAACATGATCATATAATCAGATATTGGTACCTAATTTTCATGATCAAAATGCTCTGGGCTGCCGCTCTATAGGAGAAAGAGTTCAATCTTACTTGTTTATATCATTGTTCGTCTTATATTAATTAGCACACACCCGATAACGCCATACCTTCAAATTAGATGAAAGCCAAATAAAAAAATGTAATGACGTCATAAATTCGTGTATTGTGTTATTTGATTTTATCATGGTTATTATTAGCTAAAGAGCAAATAATGAGGTCGAAGGATATATTACTTACCACAAGATAAAACATGACATTTATCATACACTGTGTGCATATTTCCATTATGATAAAGATACTTTCTTTGTTAAACGTTAGGCCTATTTTATATCAAAACGAAGCATCTGTAATGTTTCACGCTCAAAATATTTAGTCACATGTGAAACACAATACCGGTATATTTTGAATAAGGGTTCTCGGTTGACGCTTTCGGTTGCAGATTTCAGGACAATACCTTTCAACAAAAATTAATAAGATAATCAACTTTAGACACTAAGTAATAATTTAAAAAGATCAATAACAAACTAACATTAAAATGAATGTTGACTTTCTGCTATATTGTTGTCTTCAGTGCTAAAGTAGAACAATTCGCAAGGGAAAGGATCTTATAATAGATACAACGCATGTCAAACTCTTGCTTTAACCTACAAACATTCAGGACATTTGACTAATTCCAATGCTTTTGACATTACAAGTTTTGCTAGGCTTAAAAGCAATCCACGCTGTGTGCATGTTTGTTGTCAATAGGGCAATTATATTGACATATAGGGTTCGCTTTTTTAATAATACAAATTGCTTCTTAACCCAAAAATGATCGGTGACCAAGCGATAATACTTTAAACCAGTTTTTCACCTATAGTCTACGGGTTCAAGTCCCGATGGATCTCAAGAACCAAATTTACTGAAAAAATTGCCAGTATACTTGCGGAAGGGCGATGGTTTCTTCCCAGGTAAATTGTAACCGAGCCGGGTTCTCTCCCCACAATTAAAAACTGGCCACCAAGATATAACAGAAAATAATTAATTGTGGTGTAAAAAAATTGACACAAAAGAAATGATGTCAATTGGGTCAAAGGCTCACTGGACTTATTGCAATCGTGTATGTCGAATCCATAGAGTGTCGCCTGTTATCAATCGTTAACATATTCCATATCTTTTTTCTTTGTTGTTATAATAGAAATCCGAATTCGGGGTTGGGTCTGTATCGATAAGAAATGGTGTTTTAAAATGCATGTACATGTATGTCTTTTAGGCTACTATATAAAAGTAATCATTTAGCCACAATTTGTATATCATAGCATATTTCCTTTCCTTTACTTTCGATTTGAATTTTTTACACTACAATAGAAGTCCATTTGCAATATTGTAAAGTTTACCAGATATTTACATGTATTTTGCTGTATAAATGTGTTTACGTTGAGAAATCGATCGTTTCTTTTTCGGAGACTATTTATAAATTGCTGTCATTTGATAGCTTATTGTTGTATGCTGATCTGATTGTCAGGTTTTAGTCTTTGCTTCAGTACTGAGCATGATACCAAATAGAGGTACATTTCAATAACTCCAACAGAATGACTCTTTTATCTACTTTTTGTAGAACAAAACATAATTCACAGAAAGCTGACGTTTTGTTCTCATTTGGTAGAAAGTTCATTGAAATTTATTTCTAATTTCATGATAATGACGTCATTAAAATGAATGGATCGGTGATGTAATTCATAGATGCCCAAATATAACCATAGACACCTTAGCAGTGAAAAATAGTGATACTATTATCAAAATTAAGCCATTTTCATTTATTTTGAATTATAAGTAAATTCAGAAGACAAAATCAAACAAGTGCAGAATTGCTAAGTTTATTACTTTTTTTAAAATTAAATTTATCAATTAAATATAATCTATATTTTTCATTGATATTTTTAACTGATTGAAACTCAATGCAAAGTAAATGAAAAATGCTGTATTTCCATTTTTATTCCACGGGTCAATCAAACAAGCAAAAGAATCAAATTGATGTCATCTGACTCTTCAGCTTCAGAGAGCAAATAAGATGCTGCCAATATCCATTCCTAACATGTGATTGACAATACACTTTAAGTCATGTTAAATATTCCTATTCCCGCTTCGCTCCGCCTCAGTCTATTGTTGTTCAAGTTTGTGTAAATATTAATACGCTTTTATTATTTCAGAGTTTAGTAATTAGCAGAACACGAATTACACAAATGATTTATTATTTGTAATAAATGTTTGTTCGTGTGATGTTTTTTAACTTCTCTAGCATATATTTTCACTATTTCAACGCACTATTTTCTTAGTAGCGGAGTGATAGATTTCAACCAACATGTGAAGTGGTTTGTTAACATGGAAAACTCTCGTGTTCGGTGAAACGGTAATGTTGGTGAAAACATTTTATGAAGTTTTTGATAAGGCCATCAAATGAAATGGGTTGATTTGGTTTGTGAAAATTTTATTCAATATCTTAATTAATTTCAACTTTGGTATTATGTTTATAATATTTAAACTGGAATCACTGTGCAGGTAGTGAATTTTTGTTTTGTTTTGAATTGATTTGTTTTTGGATTTTTTTTTGTTGACTTTTTTGATTTGATTGACTTTTTTTTTTTTGTGCAATTGTTGTTTTTGTTGTTGTGTTTTTGTGATTTGTGTTTTTCTTGTTTTTTTGATGTTTTTTTCTTGATTTTTTGTGGTTGATGAGTGATGCTTTAATGAGAGACAATTAACAATATTTAGTTTTTCTTTCATATTCTCCTTTCTCACTACTGTGTGTATGGGAATATAGTACAATTAATTTTTGTGCCCTCTGAAATCTTTAGCTTGATAATAACTACATTTCAGCAAGTGTACATGAAAAATGGCTATTTCGTTATTTCTATCTGATCATAGACATAAATATCATTTATTGTAACTGATAATTGGCACAACAATTAACTATGTAATATTTTGTATATTTCTCTGGCATCTTTTTTGTTCAGATTTTTTTTCCCAGTTTGTGATGATTTTTTACACCGAAAAAAGATAAAACACATTCAATGAACATTCACTAGCGAAAAACTGATGAAAATTTTGTTTGAATAATCATTGGGAAAATTATTGAGTGTCCCTAAATTTTAATTACAATATAACACCAAAAACCATGTCCATTGTTTTCAAATGCTTAGCTATGCAGTCCTGGAATGCCAACCTGATAACTTTAACAACGTTTCAATCGATCATGATAATTTGCAATGATAAAGTTTTTGCTATAAAAATCATTATTTTAGTTTTTTCTCTGACTGATCTATATGATTATCTAATAGGTTATTTTATTCCCTAGTAGTTGTGGTAACAATATGCCACCATACAGATCCATAATCGATCGATTTCCTTCATTGCAATATTCAGTAATCATGTTTTTCATTGTCCGATCCTCCTGGCTCGTATTACACTTTCTTTTTTATCTCGGAGCGACTGGAAAATAAAATTAACTTTACCAATATACTGAATGTCAGATACTTAATGAATTGCCAGATTCTATTTATCAAATTATTGCATTAAGTCACCAATCAATCAAACGCACTATTACTTGAAAGGGTTGTAAGGTTTAGTTTCCAAAAGTATGCGGTATTTGTCAGTCCATTGTTCAATATATTGATAATAAATTAGAGATCCGAACTAGCAGTGAATAATGCATTTAAGCAGTAGTTTATGTTGATATATAAATAACTCTGAAAACATTACTCGTTTTATGTTCAACAATCGACAAATAAACGAATAGTAAGATTTTAAATCGACATTTGGAAGAAATGTCTTTAACATTACAAACTTCTACCATCTGACAGCTGTATAATTTCCGGTGTTCCGCAAATTTTATGGTCGGTAAAATAGTCTTGTTTGCGATTACTCTATTTCACTAAGTGAAATGTTGAGTTGCCTGTTCTATACCGGCTGTTGAGACGTCTGTACAAATTGGACTTGTTCCTAATGTATTTTATTTTGGATTTGACTATGGACTCACGACGGGTATTACGGGCCAACAGGGGATGCTTACTCCTCCATGGCACTTGATTCCACCTCATTATTTCCAGAGGTCCGTGTACATCAACTAATGGATTACTCAAGATATGAAATCGACACATTTGGTTAATCTATATCCACGACCCAAACATCGATTTCACTGTTATTTAAAAAAAAATTTATCCGTTTGATGGTGCAGCTGTCTTTACTTCCAATACAACAGTTTTACTTTCAGAAATTGTTTGAAATGTAAAAGTCTGAAGACGCATATTCTATTTCTGCTACCAGACACGAAACTACACCTGTTTATCCGCTAATATATCGCATTTATTATCTATCTCAAAAGACGGTTGATTCGGACAACATAATCCATATAAGATTTTTACAAGAATATTTTGTAGCTTCCTGACACTGAATTTGAACTTTTAACCCTCAAGAAAATATTTCACTGGTAGATTATTTACGCCTGAAAACGAAGGAAAATTCAGCAAACATTTAAGCTGAATGCAAACATGCTACATGCTCACACGGTACATTTTCGAATTTTGCAAGTGACAAACTTTATCCTAGGGGTCGAGATATTATCGGAATTGTTTTTAGTTTCACAAGTATTAAATAGTCTTTTTATAGCTTCCAAACATTGAATGAGGATACACATTTCTTTTCCAAAGTATTTCATTCGCTACATAAAATGATATTCAGCGATGGCTAGAATGTTCGAGTGAATGGTCTTTCCCCCCTCCCCCAACCGAGAAACATTTTGAAATTATCTAATTCGGAAGCCGGATTGTGCTTTTTGTGCTTCCAGACACAAAATCACGGTTATCACCGAGGTCCCGGGCATGTACCTACTTACCTACAATAAATTGAATTTCAGAAAACACAACCATCTTAGCCCTTCATGCATGTGTCTAGAAATTATTTGAATTTTAATAGCTCTGAGAAACCCTTTCTGAATTCTGACACCAAATTCAAGCTAGATCACTGATTTAATTCTGTGTTAAATGTTTTAACATTAATTCTTATGCAATTCATTATTTGGAAAGAAATTACGAAATTAAAAGGGGGTTGCAATCCCCTCTAGATCCGTCAATGCATATACTGGGTTTTCAGCTCTCCGAATAAATTGGGATTCCCCATACATGTATTTGAAACGCCCGATATGATTGGTCCAGTTACTACGTGCGAACGTAGTACCTAAGTCAATCATATTGTGCGTATCAAATATCTATATGTGAAACGCTTAACGCGATTGGCTCAGCTAATACGTGCGCACGTACTAGTAACAGAATATTTTGCATGTCACCTCCATGCACCCTTACTGGACGTATTCTAATACGGTCGATATCAATTCAGCGAGTGTTACATAAAGACGTGCATCGTATTGTACATTTATAGCATAGATTTCATTTATTGAAATCTGGAAAACAAATTTATTATTTTTATTTTGTAGTTTGAATTAATCTGATGATATACCCGTATGAAAGCTCTCATACAATTCTTGATATATAATATACGTTTTGTCAAATGTCAATGTGGTCTAATATCACAAAATGTTTCATTATACAAGAGCAAACAAAGTCATTTCAACGAAATTTGACAATGCGCAAATAATGAAACGTTAGATGAAAATGACATTCAAGCTCATAACTGTTATTTTGAAACTTCAAAAACCATTTTACGACACAATATCATTTGTTTTATCAAGACTTTATTTCAATATGTTTGAAATTCGACTTTGTAGTCAAGGTGGGTGTGAACGGTCAACAGGGTATGTTCCTCCATGGCACCTGAACCCACCTTTGGAGGTCCGTAGGTCCGTATTTGTCAAACGAAAATCCTGATGATTTTTAGTTTGGAGACTGTGAGTTTTATGTACATGTATAATGATTCAAATCTCAATGGTCTTGTTGTTAAAACAATTATATGTTTACAACATTTTAATACAAAATTGAAAAAATGATAAATATTTGTTTCAAACCAAACTTTTGACTTGCATGAAGACGTCACCCACTGTGTGAGATAGTAAAATCCATACCTATATTATGGTCCACGGTTAAAGGTAATATAGAAAAAACAGTACAGGAGCTGGTTTTACTCAAAAATTAATCAAGTCATTCGTTATTATTCTTATTATGTTTTCCTTTTTAAATTTACCAGGGGTTATACCAAAAGGTGAAAAAATGATAGTTGATTAGTACCTTATTTAACCTCTTGGTATCATCCCTGGTAAATTAAAAAGTTTGAAAATGATATATCATATAAACCCCAGGAGGTTTGAAATTCAGAATATATTCATGTGGATTAAAATGTGACCATTTTTCAATATGACATATTATTGTTTCACTTGGTTTTGAAATAACAAAAAAAACGGACTAGGTGTCGTTTTAGGACAACGAAACACCTTAAAATATGCATATCGTCATCAACACATGAAATTTTGCGCTCAGTCTGAATATTTATTCATTGCCGTGGATAGTGTTACATGTTTGACACTGAGAATATAAATCTCACCAATCTCTCGCAATTGAGAAGTCAGTGAACCTACAACGCCATTATGACTCTTTGGGCGATTTTTAATGTTTTAATACAGATATGTTCCAGAAACAACATATGCTAACAATGCATGGATGACTGTAATGTAATAAATCTAAGTTATACAGGACATTAAAATAAGCTGACATTTTGACAGAATTTTTATACATGTGTGAAGCGATACGCCAAAATGTAGGCAAGTATATAAAACCGTTTTATAAATCTTCCAAAGATAATGCACCCGTCTCTCATTTACATGCATAACCATCAATGTTAGTATAGGTTATTTACGAGGTCTAAATTCGAATCTGGTTTCACCACATTGACTACTTCTTTCAACTCATTTTGATTGTTCCTTTATCATTTTTTTTTTAGGGGGGGGGCAGGTGAGGTGACAGCCGAAGGTAAATAGGACTGATTGTCGTTATAAGTGTCAAAGGATATCAAAGGACTTCACTGCATCGACATGCGCCCGTGGTAATATCATCCGTATTCGACCATATAATCACGTTAATCATAAACAGCAGGAAGAAAATTACATTAGAAGGAAGAGCAGAAGTCATGACACATAACTTAGGAGAACCCTTTATTTAAAAAAGTATATGATAAATTCAAAAGCTGTTTTAAGGACTTAAATATATTGTTCCTCATGAAAAAAAACCAATATTTTTCATTTCATCATAACAAAGCGAATACTAAACACTTCAAACAGAACAATTTATCTAACTATAAAAGTCAATATAACATATATACTGCATAAATGTTCGATCTTTGCGTCGCCATTTTGAATACATTTATACGACGTTCTGTCGTCTGTGTTTGGTGTAAGTATATCCATCCGGTATGACACGACACAGAACTGTTTCGTTACGTGTTAATATTCAGTAAATTAAAGAGTTAACAGCTGTTTAAATGTTAAGTTTATTGATCCAAGGTTTAAAAATCACCGGAACAGCTGCAGTAAAGCTCCAGTAAACAAGGCTGGGCTATTGAAAACCTCTTTCAAACTGAAACGAATAAAACAGTAGTATAATCAGTGATGACAACGATGACAATGTTGATGATGACGGTGATGATGACGACGACGATGATGATGGCGGTAATAATGACGACAACAACAAGGACGACGACGATGATGATGCCGATGATTTTTAAATTCCAATAGTTACCGTATATTTCATGTTTTCATGTAACATGCTACCACTGTTACTACTGAAGTTAGATAAATCTGTGTAATCAAAGTCGGTAATTGTGCATACAGGTTTGAAACCTGTTTTTTGTGCTTTTTGGCTCCTTTTGGGACCCTTATACGCCCTAGTCCCTTTTAATTCGCAAATTTTAAACGGCTTCACTATAGTTTCTGTTTACTTAGGTGTCTGTGACCTGACCTTTAACCTCATGACTTTGAACTTTTGTCAAAATGATCCGTAAATAATTCAAAAATCTGATATATCTTCGTATACAAAATGTCAACCAGTTTTGAGCTATTAAGCCATTTGTCCTCAACTGTACCCTATGTTATTCAAGGACCCCCTATTGGCTCGTTTATTGGCATATTTCATTTTTATTCGCAAACTTTGTTAATAATTACTGTACAATATGAACATCGAGTCATGAGTAGAAGATGTTTCAAGATGTACGAAGTTTTTGTCCTTTTTACCCTTTTTAGGGCCCCTATAGGTCCTAGCCCGTTTCATTCGCAAATTTTATGCGGCTTCACATGGGGATGCTATATGCCAAGTTGGCACACTGGTTCTTGGGAAGAAGTCGAAAATGTGTAAATGTTAACGACGGACGACGACAAACAGAAGACGATCGCATTAGGTCGCCATGAGTCTTTGACTAAGATGACCTAAAAATAATAGAGCAAGTCTGGAGCGCTATGTATTGATGTCTGCACATTTGCATAATGTAAGATGAAATTTAAAATGGCCAATACTTACTCAAATTACTTATTCACTCTTGATTTATATATATATATATATATATATATATATATATATATATATATATATATATATATATATATATATATATATACGTGTGTGTGTGTATGTGTGTGTGTGTGTGTGTGTGTGTGTGTGTGTGTGTGTGTGTGTGTGTGTGTGTGTGTGTGTGTGTGTGTGTGTGTGTAAATTATGTAAATGAATCCCAGACTTTTATGCACAGGTACTTTGGATGATATTTGCGTTATTCTTTTTTCCGTATCTATGGACACCGGAAAATGATACATTAAACACGTATTAGAAGACAATTATATTTTTAATAGCATTTTATTGCTAGATACAAGAGTTCATATTGCTACTTATTCTGCATCAGAGACAGACAGTTTAATCTATTTGCATAGTTCCAATGTACTTAAACACAAAATCGTCAAAGACACTGATCACTAACTGATCAGACATTTAAATACCTAAAAATGAAACTGAAATTACACTCAATATATAGTGAAAATGTTATCCATGAAACAAAATGGCTTGTATTAAACCTATTCCGTTTATTTTGTCGTTTGCTGCAAAGATGAAATTTTATCGTTGACATTTTTCAGTGCCACTTTGACATAGCAACATATGTAAATTGATGTTATTCTCCTTACATTAACTTTATAGCGATAACATGTTTTTCCGAATCATTTAAGCCATAGGTTTTACACGACACATTTATTCGTTATTTGACTATTATCTTAAAATGTCATCGGCATACACCAGGATGTTGATTTCCTTGTACAGCTCCAGTAACTTCCATTGATGTTTATTATGGTGAAATCGATCTCTTCACATCAGAGTAGGGTTTCAGAAACGGGAGTTGTCTGAGTTAATGGGGACTTTTATTTCCGTGTTAGAAAGTTTATAGAAGCTAAACACAAAATAAGAGCCTTTTACATAACAACTGGGCTTTACTATTTAAGTGGATCATGAGTTCATTTTAAATTGATAAAGAAATCAAATTAAGTCCTAGAATTTATCAGCACCTTAACCTCAGTGGTCGGGTGGTTGGAGGTGTAATCGCTCATTTTTGAATCACAACGGTTTTCACCTTTAATTATTGCCATCTTATATGTCAGTTCTATGTTGTTTGATCAATACATCATTTATATTTCTTTCAGATTGACGAAATGCTAAGAATATCAGGCATCAATTTTCCCAGGTAAAAGACGATTACCATTTTATTTTAATCGTTTTCGTTGAAATAAAAACTATTTAATTTAACAGTGGATCTGAACAGAGACTTACTTTAAGAACATAAATTATCGCGATTTGACTATCGCGTTTGTGTGTCATCACTAAAGAAAATTGGATAATGATATATATCTTATTTTTAGATAATCTTGAGAAATATAACATCAGCAATACTGACAGACCAAATTCGCTTACAAAAGAGAATTTATTTATGTCTGTGGCAGTAACCAAACTCACGTTTTTATGTAGGTGTCATGTAAAGGTTGTATACAGCCATGATGATGCTGAATAAGAATGATGATGATCATGTCAATAATTTTGATTTCTATACAGCAATGGTGAGGAAACATGTTGAAAAATGTTGCTGCTGCTGCTACTACTGCTGCTGCTGCTGATAATGATGATGATGATTAATTGATTGATTAAATGTATTTTTATGGATGATGATGAGGAGGAGGAGGATTGTTTCTATATATGTCGTGTTTCCAAAACTCACGTGTGTATGTACGTGATGTAAGAGGATTGTAATAATTATATGTAAGGTATTAGGTAAAGTATACGGAATCTCAGAAAACGTGCTTGTAAATCAATGTTGTTGTCGTTGTGACATCACTTTAGAATTACTGAAAAGGCAACATTTCTATTACAAGTCGTAAAAGAAATATCATCATCGAAATATTACTGTCATAATTGCCATCACGCAGTTTGCAATAATAACAAATGTTGTGATAACATGATGAAAACTGAATTAATGTCGACAGTCAGTAAAATAAACAAAATTGAAATTCCATTATGGTTTATAAAAGTTATATATAATGCGTAGATATGCAATTTGTAGTAATGTAATTCATTTCAACAGTGCAAATTGTAACATCGTTTTAAATATGATATTTTACTTCATTTCGACCAGAAACCTTAAAAGCAGATGTTTAAGATCTAAATTTAAATTCATCAATGGTTTCTAGGTTCGAATCCAAATGAGAGGTTCCCGTTAATCCATAATCTGAATGCAAGTTATTTCATTTTGCATTGCTGTATATAACAGACCCTTAAATCCATATATCTTTATTGTCATCTGTAACCCTTAGATGTATATGTTTAAGAATGAATTAGTCATTTGTGATCGGGTTAGAACATATTAACGGACTTTCTGAAACTTATATAATAGAAGAGACTTATATGGTTTTTACCGACGGAACAATATAGTTGTAATATGTCATGGTTTATATTTATACATATCATTCTACCTAAGCCTACGTATTTTGATGTTTTAGAAAAAGAATGTGATCAGTCAAACGTCGGATACCCGCTGGCGAGGTTTTCTGAAATAACAACGCAATTTGAAACAAAGTTCTTAAAATATTCTATGAAGTCTAATTGATAGAATCGATCGTCCTTCTTTCGAAACTATAATATAAGTACTATGTATAATATTGTACTCCAGGTTGGCCTCAACATTTTACATTTTGAATTCATCAATGGTCACTAGATTCAAACCTTAAAACACCGATTCCTTGGATTCCATCACTTTGAAGACAGTTTAACAGCGATATCTCGAAGTAATCTATAACAAATTACCAAAGCAGATTTTTTTCGCATAAAGTAATTTTGATCTTAGATTTGGTTTTGCCAACAGATTTGATTATGATAATTTATATGCTGTTTGTTTTTCAATTTGAAAATAAACACATTGCACTCAACTCTTGTCTTTGTACAATATAAGAAAATCTTCCTTAGTTTGGTTTAAGCCGTTAAGCAATGGCGGATACATTATAGTTACAAAGCATCTATATCTACAGGTTTATCCGAATTTGAATTTCTGTAGAAGCAAAGACTCTTGGGTTGTGTTACAAATTGCGTTGTTATTACACAATACATTTATACAAATTGCAAAGACATGTCGACGCAAAGTGTAATAACGTCAAACAATTTAAAGAATGTTATTTACTAATTCATAATGTTTTTATGATTGTGTTTTTTCCTTTGTAGATTTAAAACACATTTTTATACAAATTGCATTGTTATTTCAAATTGCGTGTTTTCGGCATCACTATATCAGATAACATATAGCAAAGGAACCTATAGTACCCGTGCACTTTGTATATATTGCAGAATAAGAGTTGAAGAACATGCAATATATGGCTTTCCGACAAACGTTATAGGCTACATTGATTAAGATTTGTCGATATAAAATCATTATTAGCGAAGATGTTTAAAACATTCCCCCAAAATCAATCTAAACTGACAAATGGCATCAATTTTCTACCTGGATGGAACAAATTATTGTTAATATTAGAAGAAAATTAATTCCAATTTATTGCTTGTAAAGTCCAATGTGATATCTATAAAGAATTCAAATATTTCAAATTCAAACTGTAGACTACTTTGCATCTATTAAAAGAAAGAAAAAAGAATAACGTACCTTTCAGAAAAGTTACAAATGCAATGTTCAATCCCATCTCTCTGTCAACCTCTCCTGATACTCGTTAACGATATTTGTTTTCCCCCAGAGTCAATGTAACTATCCGATCCGTCAACGGACGTGGACATCATCTTTGGTTGCGGATGCCAAAATATTGAATAGTACAGTGCCAAAACCACAGCTGACAGTGATACACAAAGAACGTAAAGAAGCACAGTCGCAAAACGCACCCATTTTTCTTTACATTTTGCCTCTAATTTTGAAGAATGGTACTGTGCAGTGTTTGAGCTTCCCATTCCTTTATTTGCTATGTTCTCTGTAATTCCCCTGAAATGAAACGATGCTAGATTATCGTCAGATTCCATTTTGATGCCAAGTTTATGTTATACTAGCAGATGATGCCAGATACAAGTCATTCAGTAAAAGGCTGTTCTAGAGCCAATTCGTGTTTATCATTAGAATTTGATTTTTCCGCCTCTCTATCTGTATATTTATTATCCTGATCTACTTTACTCGATACCGACCAGTGTATATATATGCAAACGTCACGCTGTTTGTATGTGATCGGAATATGTATTCGAAATTTATACTTATTATATGTTCTCTGTAATTCCCCTGAAATGAGATGCTCATTATCGCAGATTCCCATTTTGATGCCAAGTTTAATTGCTACAATTGCCAGATACAAGTCATTTAAAAGGCTGTTCGCAAATTAGAATTTGATTTTTCGCCTCTCTTCTGTATATTTATTATCCTGATCTACTTTACTCGATACCGACCAGTGTATATATATGCAAACGTCACGCTGTTTGTATGTGATCGGAATATGTATTCGAAATTTATACTTATTATATGCGTTTATGAGAGCTCAAGCGTGTAATAAAATAATTGCACAATTAATTTAAGGCGCAACAATCGTTTGCCTATCCATACTTTGAACTGAGGTTCAAACGTTCATTTACTATAGCAAAAGAGAGAGAGAGAGAGAGAGAGAGAGAGAGAGAGAGAGAGAGAGAGAGAGAGAGAGAGAGAGAGAGAGAGAGAGAGAGAGAGAGGATTTTACTAGTCTGATGTAAAGTGTTGTTGGTCCTACCTGGCACTCGGTGTGATATGTCCTTTAAAAAAAAATAAAGGGATAAACTGTCAGCTGTTTCAATGACTTATCTATTATCTATTGCCATGACAGTTGGAATTGAATTTTTTCAAACATCATGCATCGATTTCGAGGAAATTAATCTGTCACACACACACACACACACACACACACACACACACACACACACACACACACACACACACACACACACACACACAGACACACACACACTTGAAAATATGTATTTTTAAAGTACATTTTTGCTCTGAAGAAACAATTGCTTTTTGGAGGGACAACATTGTAAGCCCATCACTGAATGCTAGAAAAATTTATAACTTAAAAATTATGTATATCCTGGGAAGGTTGGTATTGTTTCTTTCCTTCTTTGCTTTGGTTTGGTTTTATCGTTTGGGTTTAAAAACAAATATGTCTAACTTAAGTATTTGTACAATACATATATGCATGAGTTTGTCGGAGAAAGCTACAACAGTTTACTGTGTTTCGCATACAATTTATATAACTCATATTTCGAAACTTGACACTTAGAATAGTCTGATTCTCCAGGCGACGATATTGTTCAGTTCAATTTTTCTAAGGATGTATTTCACAATGGAATCTTATTTGGAGACACGGGAACAAACTTATTTTAAAATGTTGGGGTCGGCAAAATGTGTTATTATGCGTATCAAGAAGAGAGTATCACGATAGTTATTGTTGGTATATCAATGCACCGAATAAATCTGTTTAGAGTTGGTTCAAGTAAAGGAATACATACAGGAAATATTTATGTGCACATTATGGTTTTTTAATTGGATTGTATCAGAGATTTTATCAAATTTCATTATTTACATGCCTTAGAAGTATATTGAAGTAAGGTGTTTCGAACTCTATTTATATCCATTTTAGCATGAGTCTCTCAAAGTGAAATAAATATTATAAACATACTACCAAAGTTATACTGCTCAAGGAAAATGATAAAAAAATAATAAGAAAGGAAAACATCTTTGATATCTTAACTGGATTATATTGTAGGCCTACATATATATCATTATGTGGCATCATATTTCAAGTAAATTTTAGAATTGTCTAATAATTTGTCTTCAATGTGATTGCATAAACAGGAGCGGATTATGTTAAATTGTTTAAGTTGAACAGAAGAGAAAAAATAGAAAAAACAGAAATACTTATAACACCGAGCATTGTCCAAAATCGGGGTCTACAATCTGAGGGTCAGAATTACACGCACATAGCCACTCCTAGGCAATATTTGCGTTAAGAAACAGTTTTCCACAGAAATAAAGCATTTCTATTTCATTGTTACAATGATATGACAATATTAAAAATTGAACAAATAAAGAAATGAAATGTTGTGTGGAATGATGAGTCATACATGACATTTTATAACTGCACAGCCAATAACCATTTATTATTCAACAAATTTACGAAAAACAAACCCAACACTCACACGCCTGGTGATCGACGATTATAGAGTGAAAAGATCTCGTATGTAAGAATTATGTAAATGTGTTAGTATTATATACACCCTAAAATGAAGATGATATGATAAAAATTATGAAGGGGAGGAGGGAAAGGTGACGATTTGTAACGATATTGGCGATGACAACGGTAGTTATGATGATGATGATGATGATGATGATGATGATGATGATGATGATGATGATGATGATGATGATGAAAATGATAACGACGATGATTGTGTAAACGATGATTGATGTCGACGACGACGACGGTGATGATAATGATGATGATGATGATGATGGATGCAGTACAAGTCAAATCTCTATTATCCATTGAAATGCATACAATTTTGCGCCTACTTGTCCATGAAATTCGTTATTTCTCGATTCAAGAACAACATTTACCCACATCGATAGATACATCATACGACTTCACAAGTCCCTCGAGATATGAAATGTGATTTACTGAAGATGTTAATTTAATTTGTAGAACTTTATGTGACAGGAATTCCTTTCCGTAGTTTACTTAACGAAGATGTAATGGATCCTGATATTAATAAGGTCATTAATACTGGAATTATTTTACATGATTTTAAATCACAACAAAAAGTCTTTTTTTCGTTCATTGGGATTAATCATAAGCACAAATGATAAAACAACAGTGAATTATCCTTTTAATTTTTTTTAATTGTTTAATTGACTATCATGGCCGGCATTACAAGATGAAGGACATACCAAAAAATCTGTATTTGAGTGTCTTACAGGTGGATAACGACTTTCTAACAATATTAGTGACCAAAGGAACACGAATGAACCTATCCTTCATCTCTGACAGAAGCGTATTTGATTCGCACGAGGTACATCAAAAAGTAAATTTTAAGTATCTTAAGAATATATGTAATTTCATTTCTGTCCAAAAATACATATTATGTGGCATTTCAGCTTGCAATCGTATGACATCATTGTAATACCTCACTTAATTAACCAAGTATCAGTTTTAAACTTTGTAGAGCAAGGATGTTGAATTATAGAGAGAGAGAGAGAGAGAGAGAGAGAGAGAGAGAGAGAGAGAGAGAGAGAGAGAGAGAGAGAGAGAGAGAGAGAGAGAGAGAGAGAGAGAGAGAGAGAGAGAGAGAGAGAGAGAGAGAGAAAAGTAGTAGTAGTAGTAGTAGTAGTGGTGGTGGTGTCTGGATTTTTATATGTGCTAAAGCATCCTTATCGCTATCATGCAGCAGGAGTAAGACCTTAGTTTTTCAGCATCTGCGTTGTTCAATATTGAAATATAATATACGTCAAACACAATAACTATGCTGACATTCAACCTCATGCTAAACGTCGAATTATGAAGTCAAATCAAGTTACACACGATATGTTATCAGCAGGACTATTATTGATTTTTACAACTAGAGATGTATGCATTATAATCGGTAAAAACTCTTCCGGTTCATTTAAGTATATTATACGCATTACAAGGTGTTCGATTAAAACTGATCATTACATTTATATTACTTCTACTGACACACCAGAACAACTTTAAACGTTATTAATAGAAAGTTGCCAAAATAAGTTTTTAAATGATTAGAGAATGTCCACAGCCTCAGTAAGTTGAGATAGGATTAATAATTAAAACAAAGTACCCTTCCGAAAGCAGCATTGTAAACACATGTGTACATCTATTTTTATATGCTGCATACGGATACAATTCTATTATGTGTCAATATTCTAGCACCTGTTGGTCTTAAACAGTTTACTGTCAAGAATGCAGAATCTGTACAATTTTACTTTTCATAAAAATATACAAAATTGACTAGCATTTAGAACTCTCTCTTGGTGGAAATAAACTTAATTGTTGTAAAGTGAATGTTATGTGTGACTTTGGATCTCAGTATTATTCCTGGTCTATTTTACTGTTTAATGTTTGTTAAGGGAATATGAGAACGTGAGAGTGACATCTCTCTGCATTAAAAGTACGGAAAATATCACGCATGAGTTCTATTTTTGAGTTCATATTGATTTTGTTTGCACCTTTAGAACCTCTGAAATGGTCTTGTCGAGTTTGTATTAAATTCTTTAAGTTGCATTATTGTCTTTTTTATTTATCCATATTGATTAAAAAACTCGTAATGAAACTTTTAACATCAATACGTAGTAATTCAATATTATAGTATGTTTGAAAGTTAAAATGTTTCAGTAAAATGTGTCCATTACTTTTTGTAACGACGCCAATGACGTCTATTTATATTAGTCTATATCTCTCTAGAGAAACATTTCAATGAAGTCAATGTCTCTCAAACTTAATAAAAGTTAGAAGCACCGTCATGATTCAAGATAAACCGCTGTATTTCAATTACTTAAATCGGTGGTAATACAATTTCAAAGCATAAATAGTACAAAGACAAGAAGAAGAAGAACACCAACAACAACAAGTCCAAGAAAAAGATGAGGAGGAGAAGGAGGAGGAAGAGGTGGAGGGTGAGGAGGATGAAAAAGACGACAACGATGATGATGACGACGAAGACGATGATGAATGTTCAAGTACATCATGTTCTTTCTTCTCTTTTATTTTCGTCTTTGCTTTTGTAACTAAATCGTGATTATAGCCTTTGATTAAGACTGATCCGTATATTAAACCAAATGTTCCCTGCAATCAATGTAAATTTCAACAATTTTTATCATTATATGTCTTTCGTTTATGGAACTTTTATAACTCAATACTAGAAGCACCTGCTTTTTTCGTTACCCTCAATACATTATACTACAACCATTTTGTTTTTTAGATTAGAACTGAGAAAGAGAAAAAAATAGTTTTAGAATCTAGCTGACTTTATGATCGTTGTAACGAAAGGCAAGGGTGAAAGACTGCGATGATTCACATGGAGTGCAGACAGATTGCCTGACGGTATTTTATGGGAGAAATCCCGAGGTAAAGTATCCAATCCAGCAATATTGGATTACAGATATAATACTGTTTGTGAAGTGTTATACAAATGTACTTATAACAACAATTCATGTAAAACAAATTTAAATGGATGTTAAATAATTCATATAAGAATTGTTGATATTTTCCCAACCTAAGAATTTAGTAGATAAAGTAAATGCCAATTTTGTGTAAAATGATTACGATGCAAATCAGCAATATGTAAAGTTATGCTTGTCCAGATCACAACTGTAAACAAAACTCGTTCTTATGTCACTACTGTGTTTCTGTTTTATTTGTATTACATGTGGTATTGATTGTATTGATGCATGGTATGTAACTCCTGCAAACTTCCTCGTATGATGCATCCTCTTAAACTATACTGTATTGCACAGAATAAGTTTACCTATATTGCACATACGGGGCGCCATGCGGGACAATACTAAAGTTTGTCCACAAAACCACTTTTTGTACAAACTTTCAATTTTGTGCACAAAATTCAATTTTGTACCACAAAATTCAATTTTTACCACAAAATTCAATTCTGTGTGACAATATGTTACAAGACAAAATTGAGTTTTGTGCCAAAAAATTCAATTCTGTGTCACAATATGTTACAAAACAAATTTGAGTTTTGTGCCACAAAATTGTGTCACAGAATTGACTTTAGTGCACAAAATTAAAAAAAAAATTATAGGAACAAAAATGGATTTTGTGGACAAAATTGAGCAATGTCTCAAGGCGCCATGTCGGACGGTTAATTCAATTCTGTTTCATAAAACTAAACTTTGTCAGCGCATTTGCATATTTTTCTATTCTATGGCCTAAATATGGCACACGCATGTAACAAAGGCTACGATTGGCTCAATGAAAATCAGGCAAGCTTCTGAAGTGCGTGTCGATTTACCCCGTACTACCATATACTGCCCAGTATTAACACATACCCCATAATACCACATACTACTGCTATATTTGTCATTTTTACACAAATTATCAAATTTTTTTCTATAATGAATATGATTTAGCAATAAATTAAAGTGGGATAGGTAAATCTAGTAGTGAAACCGTAACCAGAACTGTTGTGTTGTACATACTATCCCATAATAGCACATATTTCACAGTATTTACATTGAAATTAAAGTGTATTTTAGCAATAAGGTCGAGTCTGTTACTAGTAAATCATAATCCGGAATTGGCTCGGATTGAACGCGCGCGTGTGTGTATGTGAGAGAATATATTGTTAGACATTGTGAAGTATGTGGTTTTGAAAAAGTTTACAGTGACTACATTTTATGTATTTTAAACAATAAGTAACTTTTGGGAAGAAACTATTGATCTAAGAAGATTAAAATTGAAATTAAAAGAACGTGACCGAAAACATACCCAGGACAATAATTTTTAAAACGATAATTTTACAAAATAAGCAATGGGAAAATTACCTTTGTTCATAAACTTAAAGTACTGTACTCTATTTACTGCCATATACAAGTATACCTAAATAGATTTTAACTTGTCCAATATTTCCTGACAATTTTTTTTTATTTGTACAAAAATACTTTGAACTCTATATTTATGTTTTTTTCTCTTTATAATGTTCCTGGACAAACAAACTAAAAAACTTCACTTCTCCAAATAGTAAACATATCAAGTCGGGCATAGGATTTCCTCATCCCTGATGCACATGTATATCAGGATACAGAAATGGCAGAGCTTGCACTGGCCTAATGGTAGAGTGTTCAACTCACAAGCAGAAGGTGACAGGTTTGATCCCTGGTAATGGGTCATACCATTACCAAAGACTTTTAAAAAGATAATAAGAAATGTCCCTCAGTGCGACATATGGGACAGGTTAAATTCCATTTCTGTACACTAACTTTTAATTTTGTCACAAAATTGTATTCTATGTCACAAAATTGAATTCTGTGGCACAAAATTGAATTCTGTGACACAAAATTGAATTTTGTGAAAAAAAATGGAAAGTTTGTATCCACAAAATTCACCAGTCACTCATGGCGCCGCGTAGCGCATGTTTCTCTCTTTCAGATATTAATAGTAGCCTACATAAGTAACATAGGCGTCGCCATGTGTGTTACAAGGGGTGAAGGAAGTAACATGTAATGTGATACTGGCACAATGAAGATATATACCCTAGGTCATAGTAATGTCTGTTATGCTTTTATTTGTTTAATAGTTTATATCTATCTACAAATTATGGGCCGTACTTTGTACCTACCAATACGTTGCATTTCATTGATGTGTCACGTAGCCATCAGGGTCTGTCACCATAGATCGACAAGCCGCAAAGTTAAAAGTGACATAAAAAGACATACGTACTGTATTTGAATCATGAGCGGTGCAAGAAAAAACTTACTTTTCAACAAATAAAGTCTAGGTATATGTGACACGTATTTGTCTTTGAATTATGGTCTGCACAAATTTCTAAATTTTAACGATTCGCCAAAAATGTTCACTTATTGCGTTAATTTGTATGAAAACCAAGAAAACAAATTTATTGGGACAACATATGGATTTATGCTTACTCCTCCGTGGCACATGGTCCCACCTCTCGATTTTTAAGATGTTTGTGTTTTTCTTATATTCTCCATATTTGTATACTGTCTGACCACCTGCTAATAATATGGTACCAAAGTTAAAGTTTTGCAGTAAAAACCCAAAACAAATTCTCAAGGCGATTGTTTCTGCCAACAAGACTTCATCAGTCGAGTTAAGATTCACAATAGATGTATAGGTCCGGTTTTTCAATATGCTGTGCGATTCATATTCTATTAACACTGTAGACAGAGAAATACCATGACAGTTTTGAAAATAAAAACATTTCTACGGGAAGCAACTACAAATAAAAATGAAGAAGTACCAATGGATTATATAAAATGCATCTATGTCAATCTTGAGTCCATACTCACAAGGAAATCTGGTTCCATGTAAATAATGTTTTATTTCAGAATATATATATATTAGTGGTGAAAAGGAAAATGTGTAGTTTAGTGTTTTCATTTATAGATTCATCAACAAAATCCATGTATTATGTTGCATTTTGTAATTATGTTGCATTTTGTATATCATTAGTTAATATAATGCATTGTCTTTCAATGCAAACATCAAATCACGGATTATGCCCATTATGCTTGATACGAACAGCCACTGAAAGTAAGGGGTGCAAAAAGGTTTCACAAGTTTAATAGCGTGTATGACCGCCATTTGCAAGGATGCATTATTCACACCTACGACGCATTGAACGAATCAGGTTATGCAGAAATGTCTGGGGAATGTTCTGCCATATGCACAATAAAGAAGGATGCAAAGCGTCTAACATAGCAGGGGGGGGGGGGGTTGGCTCTTGGCGTAGACGTTGTTCCATTTCATCCCAAACATGTTCTATAGGCAATAAATCCGGTGACATCACAAGCCAGGGTATCACATTCAAGTTTAGCTGCTGTAGATAGTCACTTTCAATGCGTGCGGTATGCGCTGTCCTGCTGCAGAATAACGTTACGCTGGTTGTTGTGAATGAATGGAATGACGTGCTGACGTACAATCTCGTCACATAAGCCTACGCTGGTTAAATTGCCCTCCACTAGCACCAAAGGGGACCATAACGCTGAATAACGCAGGCGTCAAAGTAACGTTCTCTAGCACGACGGTAAACCCGAACACAATCGTTACTGCTGTCGAGATGAAATCACGACTCATCAATAAACGGAACTTCCGCCCAATATCTGATATTGAAACGACAATGTCCTCCAACACCACGCAAACCTTGCAACACGGTGACGCCAGAGCAGAACAGGATGGATATCAGGACGTTCATAACGGATGTTGGCCTCTCGCAATCTGTTCGTTATGGTACAAGGACTTACTCGTCGATGCCCAGAGGTGCTTCTTGCTGTCAAAGAAGCCAATTGGAGTCGATTATGCTAATGTGACGTCCGTATATGCGTATCTTGCCGACGTGACGTCACTCGTGGGCGGCCCCAAATGAAGCCAGTTTGCTGATATCGTCTTCATAAAGCATTTACAGTGTTTATATGAACTTCAAACTGAATTGCCATATTGCTTTGAGACACCCCAGCTTCCAGTATCCCAATAGCATGCAAACGATCATTTTCAATCATGCGAGGCATCTCTCAATCTAAATTTTATTTAAAAAAAAACAATGTTTTTCTGTTTCAATACACTGAATACTGTTAATGAATACAAACAATTCTAATCGATTACTAACCACGTGTTGCCAAGGCTCGAAACTCCACAAAAACGTGCTACGGCCATCAAGGCGAATCGAATGTGATATTTAACAAATTGAGTACTCAAACACGCGTTTAGTATATTAAACTATGCCTTTAAGAATAAAGAGCACCCGAAGAACATTTTTTATGTTTTTATTTAACTTTTAGGTATACAGTTTCTTTTTTCCGCTAGTATATATCCTGGCAATTACTAAGAACAACATTCATTTGGCGAGCTTGAGCAATTAGTGACATTTGTATAATAACATTGTCACGCAGATGAGTTATGTTTGTTCAACAACTTTTTGTAATGGCAACTCTCAGCTGCTTTAATAGATATATTATAAATATACTACCAAAGTCATAATGCTCAAGACGATCGCTTCTGTCAATTAGACTTCGTCTGTTGAGCTCCAATTCTGAAAAGAAGGCAGTAGAGTGATTCAGCTTCTAGGTTTACAATAAATCCAAAAAATCTCGAAATACAGAAGTCAAGATTTATTAGATCGAGTATCTTAAACAACATTTGACTTCAATTTCAATAGTCAAACGCTTATTTATCCTTTTTCAAACTCAAATTTTGTACTTAAAAGCAGTTACAGATATAAATTAAATTTCTGATTAACAGATTACGATAACTTTATGATGTTGCTCCCAGTTTATGACTCGGAAACAAAAAACAGTAAATAACATATTCGGAAAACGAAAACTATTTATTTGACAAGTAGTAGACACATCAATTTATACCTAAACAATAGATATCAGACACTATGAAGTATATGGACAATACTAATAACATTATCACAAAGTTTGTAATACCAAGCGTCCAGGATAAAGTGGCACTGTTAC
Organism: Atrina japonica; assembly: GCA_030159075.1. NCBI lineage: Eukaryota > Metazoa > Mollusca > Bivalvia > Pterioida > Pinnidae > Atrina > Atrina japonica. Next base: position 1,369,755 of record BROG01000090.1, on the reverse strand, counting down.
AATGAACATTTTAATTAAAAGCCAAACAAACCAAATTTCTACCGAAATCAAACAACAACAAATAGAGGTACTGAAAAAAACCATCCCTTTTATTTACTCAGAATTCAAATACAAATTTCTTGAAAACTTCATTTGTGCAGCATTGGTGAAGAATTGCGTTTTCTGAAACTTGCCATATTTATAAATCTTTGCCACCTTATCTTAGCTGTACTGCTGGATAAAACTGATTTAATTTGGTTTGTATAACGATAAATAACAAGTATGGAGATCTTTCAACTGATCTAGGGGAAACATCAAACATGTCAAAAACAAAAACTCCATGTGACCCAACAATCACACTGACCTCATAAGGTCTGGCAGATTATATAAAATGTTATGGATATAAGTAAAAACATGTAGTACACCAGTCAATTTAACTACATCCATAAATATATAAAAATCATTTAATACATACTAAGGAAAAGCATGATGAAATCAACAAATCATCACATCTAAAATATGACTGGTGTGGTGTGGAGAAATATGAAACTAAAATAGAAGCAATACTAGATATCTAATTCTTGTGTAAACAGAGGCAATACTTGATATCTAATTCTTATGTAAACAGAGGCAATACCAGATATCTAATTATGTAAACAGTGGCAATACCAGATATTTAATTATGTTAAAAAGTGGCAATACCAGATATCTAATTATGTAAACAGAGGCAATACCAGATATCTAATTATGTAAACAGAGGCAATACCAGATATCTAATTATGTAAACAGAGGCAATACCAGATATCTAATTATGTAAACAGAGGCAATATCAGATATTTAATTGTGTAAACAAAGGCAATACTAGGTATCTAATTCTTACGTAAAAAGACTCAATACTAGATATCTTATTCTTACATGTCCTCGTTTCTGTACCTCTTAAAATTAGATAATAAGATATTTATTGGATTTCAGTTGAATAAATTACACTTTAAACATTAACAGATCGTTTACATTTTACAATAGATTCAACAAAATACCATATGTTATAGGACTGTATATGTTATGCAGACTTCCTGGATGGATTTCCATAGTCAAAACAATAATGTCATGAACGTGTCTGTAAGTGTAAACATTTTTAAATAAGGAAATATATTGCTAAACAAAATTATAAAACACCTTCATCATAGCAGCAAAATAAATTATTTTATATTATCTTCTACCTGAAGATATTATTTGATTAAATTTGAAAAAAGATATAATCTTTTTTGAGAACAGAAAAAAATTATAGATGTCAATTCTCCCAAACAAAATTTTACAAAGCTCATCAAATATATTTTAATGGTTTCAATAGTTTGATAGGTGAATAGGTTCATATGTCACTACAGTTTAGAAAAGCAAGAGGTGATTTTAATTCTTTTAATTTTTGAATTATTCATGAGTGAATTAATATACCAAATGTTAAAATTAATCTAGTACATATAAGTTTGCAGAAAAAGATAATATTTGTGTTTGACATGGAATAACTATCTAGAATTTAACAGATTTGAATTAACTAATAAAAATTAATGATAGTATCTGTTACCTAGATACCAAGCACCTTATATCATAGTATAAAATCCATATAACCTGGCGGAGTTGTCTCTTTTGAACCCTTTCTTGACCTGGAGGAGTCTAAAGTTTACGTAATAAAACATAACAACATAAAAAATAGACTGGCAATAGTAATTGTTCCTTCTGGTCACCCTACATTGTCTAGAAGTATTCCGGAAAGAATAAAGTACATTTCCTGTGAAGCCTATCTCTCTTGAAAAATGAGAAGCACTATCTCTTTGATGGTCAAAAGGCTACTCTGCCCAGCCAAGTAATGTGAATTAAACTATATCAAACACAAGTTATCAATTCATTAACAATCCGATTCAAAACTCTATATACAAGTACTTGTGTCTGTTCTGTAGTCGCTGCAAAGTTTATAAAACTCATGAACTATCCAGTATCATCTAGACAAATCATTCAACAGGCTCACTAATGTAGAAAAATACAACGTCCTACAAATAAATAAAATAATAAATACTTAATAAAATAAACAAATATACAGCATGAAGGCAGTGATAAAAAGCAAAACGATATATTGCACAAGGTAATCCAAGATTGGAAATAAATTATCAGTCATTTGCCATACTTAACCAAGACTATAAATTGCAAAGAAAATCAAAGGCACCGTTATCCACATCATCATATATAAATAGAATTGTAGTCTTGTTGTTCAACCAAAAAAACTGACATCAAAGTAAGTTTTAAACAGTTCATCATTTCATGGTATCCAATTCTTTAGGGTTACAATATAGTATAAAGAAATGAAATGTCTAGCCCTAATTGGCCTAAAATCGACAATGTTTTCTTTTGTGACATCCATTAACCGAGCAAAGACTTAATTTTTTTCCAATCCAGCAAATAAAGTAAGATATAATAAAACTTGTAAAAGGGCAAAATGGCATAAGGTATTGGTCCTATTATCAACAGAATAAATTATAGTTATTGCAACAAATATACTAATATAACAACTGACGTGTACAAAGTTGTAAGTATAAAAGAAATAAAAACATAAATAAAAGAACAGAAATACATATAAATTCAAATAATGAAAGATACATATCAGATTAGAATAAAGGAATATCAATTGCACAAACCCAAATAATACATTACCAAACATACAAACATTACTGACTTGTGTCTAATCAATCAAACGAGAAAAAAGGAGTACTAGTATCATGTATATGATTTTGTCCTTGGAGGTCTGAGCTCTCCATGATTGAGTGGTTACAGCATTGCACTTTAAACCATGAATTATCTATTCCCTGGTCACCACATATTGGAGCCCCGCTAGAACCCAAGCTGATGTAAAAAAAAATTGCAATTTTATTTGTGGCAGGCCAGTGAAATATTGATGAGTGTGGCATAAAACAGGATAATATTGTTTTGAATGTATAAATGATAGATACCGTATATATATATATATATATATATATATATATATATATATATATATATATATATATATATATATATATATATATATTGTATAGATAGGAGCTAAATGATTAAACAAGAATTAATTTCTACATTATAAATGTCTGTAACATTTTAACAATCTTTCCTTTAATCCCTAATAGAGGTAGTAAACAGAATGGGTAACTAGCACTCAAAATGCTATTTTACCCTTCAATTCTATCAAAAAGTTGGCTTCACATTTCATGTACATAGATTACATACATGTATCACTGTTCAATATACTATATAATATATACCAAAACTTTGATATCTGTCCATATCACTGATTTATCCAGGACAAACAGTTGCTCTCTGCTGACATAAAGCATTTTAATTACTGTTTGAACATGGATATATGTCTCTACTTAAACATGTGAACTTTGTTTCCAATATTTCCCCCTAAAATTATCTTACATAGGTTATCTTCTACACATATCCAAATTTTACAGGCAGGGTTATTTTAACTTTAGGAATTTAAATCGACAAGAATGTACACTGTAAAAACAAAACCATAGTAAAGAAACAAAACCTGATAAATAGTATAAGAATAACAAAATTCTTGTTATGGTAACAAGATGTGTTTGCTTAACAAAAATGCCCAAAAAGTTGACCAAACTCAACCACGGACACCCATTGTATGTGAGGAATAATCACATGACTTTTAAAAATGTACACATGTAGATCCAATTGCACTTAATTTGTACTCCTATTTTTATATTTTTATAGAAAATTACAGTGATATACAGATTTTATAGTTTGTCAAAAGTTATCAATATTATAGTCTTTTATATTTCAGATCAAATCAATACTGTGGACAAACAAACACAAAAATCTGTGTCTAAAAACCTTTGGTTTCATTGACATAAAATGGTCTTCAGTACCACAAGTACATGTATCTACGTTAAATTACTAGAATGAACAAAATTTTAAAATATGTACAAAATTATGACAAATGTCACGAACGAGGAATATGACAATATGGTCATCTTAGACAAATGGTCATTCATATCTAATGTTTTATTGCAGTCCAGAAGTAAAAATCCCAAAAATAATGAAAACCAAATTAAAATTTACAATCTCTTTTTGTCTCACATACGAACCCCGGCAACATTTCATGAAAGGTCACATTTGTATTTTGAAAACTATGATGAATTAGAAAAACATGGTCCCTAAATTTACATAATCTCAAAAAAAAGGGTTCAAAAGGTTCAACATAGACTCGAATTTCATCACACATTTTGACTGCCCAGGGTAGGTACTGTTCTACTATAGCTATGATCTCATTTTAAGTATTTAACTACAGTAAATAATGCATTAAACATTTTGATTTCATTTAAGTATTTGACTGCAAAAAAAGACCCAAAGGTAAAAATTTTAAAATTTCTATACCTTATAACAACCATTTACATGTAAATATTCCAACTTGATTGTGATCAAATTATTATGCAAAAAATGTTAAAAATATAAATAAATATTTGATTACAAAAATGTGAATATATATCTTACTTTCAAAACATTCTTCAGTAATATGTGCCTTTAGTAAAGGCTTCATGACCAAGGTCATAAGTATAAGGAGCCAATTTAAAGTCACATTCTGGGGACATTATTGTTATTTTCTGGATGTAATTGTAATTTTGGACATTTTCTCTAGAAAACCACTCCTAATCGACAAAAATGAAAAAAAAATTCAAAAAAGTCTATGTATTAATGGAGTTATTAAGGGAGTTTTGAAAGAATTCTTCAATTTACTCTGGTGTAGACATTCAATTTTGCCTAGTTATTGAAGAGCGCCGCTGACCACCGACACATGATTCAGCAGCAATTTGGTGAGCAAAACAAAAGAAACCTAGAATTGTTGTGAGATAAACCTTAAGTAACATGGAAAAGCAAAGGAAACAGTAGTATGCAAAGGAGCATAAAAGGACTTCACTTGGGACAGAACACAATAGATAAAGACCTCCAAGTTCTGAGCTGAATTTGAAATTTGACAAGAAATTGGCAACCATTGTACTCAATCACTGGTAAGTGCATCAACGACATTGATACTTCACGTGATCATCCACATTTTGATAAATAATACAATTTTTGCTTCAACAGTTGCTTAATTGCATCAAAACACTTGATTCTGGTAGCCTGTATAGCATAGCTTATTGATATGTAAGCTATGCATAATTCAGTGAGTAAAGATATTTTTACCTACCTATCCATTGCTATCGGAACTCGCCATGTGAAGAATTCGTTTTGATTTTCAAGCACCTTCGTTTTCGATTTCACATCACTATCATGTTATATTTTAAAGAGTTTATAAATAGATTGATGTGTCAAGTGTTTCCTATGATTAATTAACTAATTAGTGGGATAGGACTTTATGACGAAAGTTCATGCAAATATGCATTTAGAAAGCAGAGTTTTTGAAATTCACCAGCCTTAGCAGAAAAACCAGTAAATTTACAAAAGTCCAGTGAAATCTATCTGATAACTGGTCAAAATGACCAGTAATTTTCCATTTTTTTTTCAATTGTGTATATATATACAGACCAGTAAACAATTTTCTTTGACCAGTGAAAATTCCTTTATTCACTGGTCCAGTTGACCAGTAATTTTTTTTATTTCAAATTGTCTGGAAAGTACAGAAAAGTTTATCTATGAACATTACTCCCTGGAATGTGGCTTTAATTAGTACCTTTAAAGATCTGGAAAAACTAAACAGCAAGATCTTTTCAAAGACAAGAGTTGTCATAATGTAACAAAAGATATAGTATTCAAATACTGACTATCACAGCTTTGGCGGGAGAAATGCAAAAAGTCTTGTTAAACAACTGATTTGCGAAAAAAAAAAGAAGCATCAAAAGGCGTTAAAATAACATTTATCTTTACATGCAAAAAGACTGCTTGCGGTGGTCTAGTGGTAGACTTGCTGGCTGAAAATCGTTAGTTCGATTTTGGGTCGCCAACGACGGGCAGCAACGAATGACAGAAACTGGGCCATAGCAATAGCTCACTTGACCCTTTGGTCCAGGTGAGCTAATAATTTTGGCAAAATGTAAAGCAATGATAAAACAAACTAAAAGTACGGATAATTAGAATGGGTATAAAGGGCATTAAACTATATCTATAATAATTGATTGTAATTTCACTTGTATAGATTATTAATCAACTCTGCTAATGAAACAGAACATGACAGAGTAATATGCAGGTGTTACCAAATATGGGTAGAAGAAGCAAAAAGGTGAAAATATCTTAATACTTCATTTAACATTCAAATTGAAATGACAAAATAAAAACAACATCTATTTGTGACTTTTTAAAGTTGATGAACTTCCAACTGTCTCTTTAGCTATGTAAATTACCAGATTTAACTGAGATTTCAAATCATTACAGGATCAATAGACCAACTAGAGCATAACAGTTTGTGTATGTGTGTAAACTTACCCATGTCAAGTAATATTCTATCTATTTCATCAGGATTTATAAAAAATATCATTAATACAGGGATTCTAATGGCAATGATTCATAGCACGGTTGGAATATTTGAATATCCTCCATCTACGAAAACAGGCATCATACTGTGACAAATAAAATAACAAAAAATAACTGATTTATAAATGTTGATACTTTGTGTAGGCTCTGGATAAAATATAAATGATAATTGTATATCAAAAAACACAATCAAAATTTTAAATACTCACAAACACGATAAACACAACTTAAGTCTATGTAAATGTTTTCACCAAAAATTGCAACACAAAACAATATTACTATGTACATTTCTTCCACTAAAATGTGTATCCACTGCTCATTCAATGGTTACATCTACAAATCAATAATGCCTTATCTCCTCATACATATTCATAAAGTAAATGCCACAGTCCCTGAATTTGCATTCTACCATAATAATGCAAATACCAATACATGCAAAAATTATATCAAACGGCCAGAGTTGGTATTTTCCATCAGTAAATCCTAAGACCTGACCATCTTTTCATGTTGATGAGTTTCAATAAATCTGTAGGATAAAAAAGGCTGTTTATGATATACAAAAGTCAATCTTAAAATGTGTTTTGTCACAAATTTTCTTTTATGGAAAAGATTAGAAAATGGTTTGATAAACAATCATTACACTTAACTACTCATAACAACAAACACAAAAATATGCAAATATAAGACATATATGAATATCAGAGAAAAAGATTCCTGTGGCTAAACACCTTTCAATCCTTGTTTGTATTTTGTTATTCTTCAAGGTTATTTTCTCTGTAAACTTTCTGCTAACGACTAAAATAACTGTTTTCTACACAGAGTAAAAGATTTTCATTCTTCAAAACAGAAACATTCTTCAAACTGAGAAATATGCTTTGAAATTCTTCTCAAACTCAATCCAGACCAGCTGGCTCAACATTCTACAATTAAAAAAACCAATTTTATTGACTTTAAAATCAGTCAGAACAAAACTTGGAAATTTAACACATTCTATTGAGTAAAGTACAAACAAGAGACCCAACAGGCCTTAATGGTCACATGAGTGAAATGTATAATTACAGTGCTGTGAGAATATGTTCATCATAGGGACCACACAAGGGTTTATCCCTTTTGGAGTTTTTATAGTTACTTGTGCCTTTTCATTCATTAAAATAATGCAGCTGCACATGTGGATAATTCATGTCAAGTTTGGTTTAAAGTGAAACTTTGTCACCATGATCCTTCAATCATTCTAACAATTTTGTAATACATATTTGCAGACAAAAAGAGGCCCAATGGTTATCTGAGTGAAATAATACCCAGATTTGGCCCCCTTTGGTACTTACCCCTTCTCATTTGGAAACATCATATGTCTTCTAATGGGAATATGTTTATGGGAATTTTGGTTAAAACAAACATTGATTTTTCAGAAGTAAAACATGTCCTGACGTTGATGAAAAACTTACACATTTTCTATTGACTTATGTGCCTATGACCCTGACCTTTTACTCTATGACCTCAAAAATTTGTCACCATGACCTTTAGATAGTTCCAAACAGGATCTGAATATGTATCAGCCAAATCATTGGCCAACTTCAATTTTCTTTGGCCAATTTCAATTTTCACTGACCAAAATTAAAAATTATTGGCCAACTCAAAATAACTACATGTACAGAACTGTTACTGAAAAGTTACAAAGACATTTTTGAAGACTAAAATTAGAAAAAAGGAGAATTTTTCACAATTTTAAAAATTACTCTACATTCCAATTAAATTTTTTCACAGGCTCACTGAGAATTTTTACTATAGCCAACATCAATTATAATTATCAAAATGAAAGATTTTTTTTTTTAAATCATATTTCAGGGCTAATCCTGGACCCCCAAAAACCATAAGCCAAAATATTAGCCAACAAAGACTTTTAGCAAATAGACTATTTGATTAGCCATTTCAGTAAATATTGAGACCAACTATGTTTTTTAATCTTAAGCTTACGCAACATGGTGACAAGAGCAAACTACTAGTATATACAATACATATGGCAAGCTATTTGCAAGTCTGGAGGAATACTTATTGGGAAAATTCTCGGGTCAATTCTGTTACCAATCAAGCATGCCCTTACTCATAATGTAGCATACACATGAACCATACACCAAACATAACCAAAAATGTTAGCCAGAAAATTAATTTTTTTTAGCCAATCCTGAAAAATATTAGTCAATGGCTACATTAGCTAATGGCAGGGTAACCCTGTATTTATTTAGTTATTATCATTGTTATTGCAGGGAAGAGTTGTCATGCTTTTTTTTTTTTAATTTTACTTGTAAAAATGGAAGTCATGAATTTGTAAAACTCTAAAAGACATATTATGGGTATTATCTTTTTTATGTTTACGAATAAAAACCTAAATAGAATTTGTCCCCCTTCATTATAATAGAAATGAATGAAGCCTCATGAGACCCAATTTATTTCTATTATAAGGCAAACACAGAGATCTTTTGTATGAAATGATCAAACAAATTACACTATTTTTTTTGTTTTTCACTTACATCAATAAAAATATTTTTATTTTGATAACTGGTTGCTTTACAAAAAGTACTTTAAAATTTATGATGTAATATGACTTAGACTATAATGCATTTCTCCTTACATTAATTCATTTTCTGTTACGGTTGTTTTCTCAAATCCAAACTGGGAATTCTTTTTTATCAAACTAGATAAAAATCCCTCGTGGAAACTACAGAAAAAGACCAGTTACTGGAGCAGATCCAGATGGGGGTCCAAGGGGCATGTGCCTGTGCCCCCCCCCCTCCCCCATTCCCTAACCCTGTGTTCTTACATTAAATTCTATTCCAGCTAGATCAAGCACTTAACCTCTTTTTATGTTTTATGCCCCCGGCCTGAAAGGTCTGCTGGGGGCATCTAGTGTTTGGATTGTCTGTCCAAAATTCCACCCCTCTTACATAATGTGTGATATTTTGTTGGGACCGGGTGCATTTGTGTTTCACAAACACATCTTATTCTTTATAAGAATTAAATAGATCTATTCAGAATAATGGAAACCATGAAAAATTATAAAGTTATATATGGACTCTTCACTGCAATATTAATGATAATAACTGAATTAATATGATTTAAAAAAAATAATAATATAAATCATCGACTGTCTGCCTGTTTTTTTCATTTTGAAAATTAATTGATGTTTGTTGTAGTAAAAGATGTTATTTTGCACGCAATGGATGTCTTTCTGGTTTATGGTTACTAGATGTCAAGAATATGACATCATTTCTTGCCAGATAAAATACTGGGAATACTATGGTAATATTCATAATATTTTTCAAACAAATCCTTGTCGCACATCGAATTGTGCCCCCTCACCCCCACCCCATCAAGTTCTGGATCTGCCCCCAAGTTAATGGTTCTCAAAATGGAAGATACTGATAGATTCCAATTGTTAAATAGGGCTTTGTGAAATGGATCATGAATGATAGCAGATTTCCATTGCTAAACATGGACTTGTGAAATGGACCAAAAAGCTATACTCCTGTTAATGTCAAACAGGTACTTCTTAAATGATCCATCATGAAACTGGACATTGTAATAATGTAAAACTTTCTTTCTGTGATTTATGCCTATAGGAATTTTTTTTTTTTTTTCATTGATATAGCTGCCTGGAACAGTGCTATAAAACAGAATAATACTACTCAGCTGGACTACAAGTATCAATAAATTCACATGGCAAGAGTTTTCTTTGTCTCTGTGGTAATTCGACATGGTAAGGCATTTTGCCAAAACAAACGTGTATTACCGAAACACACTTAAATTAGTAGAGCAAGATACAAATGTCATAATATACATTGTCGAATATTTTAAAAATGTAATTTGTAACCTGATTTATGACCGAGTATTAATGGATTAATTCCGAATAAATTCTCAAATCATTGAAACATACAACAGTTACCAAAACAGACAGAAACAATACCGAAACACGCCACAAAGGCACACTAGTGACCACAGCAAGATACAAAATATTTGATTAATTATTTAAAATGTATCTTGTAACACGACTTAAGTAAAATTATTGGTTAAATTTAATGAATAAATCCCAGAAACATGACCGAAATAAATTACTGTACAATTAACAAAACAGGTCGGCCTTGTTTTATACTTGTCAACATTTGAAAATTTCCAGTGGTTAGCCAGACTGCACACAGCCAAGTGTTCAAAGGTTCTATTCTCACTAAGTGTCTATTTCTTACAATTCATTATAAAGTATTGGTTTTTTTTTAAATTTATTACATTGTATAAATATAAATATTAAAATATGTCAATTAGTTATTTCAGTCAATATGTAAACTCATGGATCTCAATTGTGAATTTTATTGTTATTAACCTATTATATAGATGAATTTTTATTTTGTTTTTTTATTTTTTTAGAAAAAAGAAAAATATATATTTTTCATGTACCGTATTACTTGCATACTATTGAAGAATATTCTTTGTTGTCAAGCATTTTCAATGGAATCAATGAATTACTGTTAATTCATTTTTGTTTTTGTTCATTTTACTGACATCATTTTAAAATTTTCAAAGCATATTTAGAGATAATCTATCTTTCATCGATCAGGTTTGGTGTAGCTCTGATAATTTACAATATCAGAAGTAAAGAAAATGGCGTAAAAAAACAGCAGAACCTTCCTTGAAATGAGGCATGTTCTGTGGAAATTAATCAATGTACTGTAAATATTTTTTGTTTTTGCTCAACTAAAAATAATATCAATTCCAGAAATTATTGTTAGTTTGATAACTTATTTCCCCATTTGAGATATCGTGGCGGCCCTTGGTACTCCATTACAGCATTTAGTCACTCCCACAACACATCACTAAAACCAATCAAAAAACAATGACAGGTACTTTTTTGAAAGCTTGTGTATTGTTTCATGCATTGGAAATCTTGCGTGTCATTTTCCAAATTTTGGGACATTTATTGTTTTTGGAAGGAAATACTAAAAAATCAGGAGAAAGAAAGGTTTTTTAAAAGAATGATTTGGAAATCTGGAAACGAGGCCAAAATCGAGGGCCTGCTGCAGAAATCAGGAGAGTTAGCAAGTATGGTGTTTCGGTAATTGTATGTGGTCTGTTTTGCTCTTGTTTGGGAAATTTATTCAGAATTAAGCCATAATTATACATACTTGGACTGTCTTCCCCATAACTAGAATTTCATTTAAAATTTTATGTAAAATTTGGATAATTTCTTCAACAAAAATGCACATATCTCCCCTGGCCTATGAAAATTAAAAATTTTCCTATTTATTCTGACTAAAATTTTGAGTCTCCCAGATGAGATTGAAAAATCTCCCCCATGAAAATTGATCAAGTTTGGCAAGTCTGACTATACTTAAATTATGATACATAATTATGATAATACGTTTAAATATATATATACTACAACATTTTTATCTTGCTCCAGTAATTGTGGTGTATTTCCATCTGTTTTGGTAACTGTAAATCTGTTTCGATAAATTGTCCAACCCATTTGACATATGATTAATTATCATTAATGGCCAATTTCCCGACATAATTGCAATATTAGGCCTATTAATGAGAAAATGAGTTTTACTTTTACTTAGTTTATATCAAAAGTCTTTTCATTGGCATTACCTAACATATGTTGAACAAAAAGTTGACATATTCAATTACTTGGAGCTTTGATATATTTCTCACCATTCTAAACGAAAATATCAAAAAACAGGTCACTGCCCAGGTATAGTAGAACCGGTTGTCGAGGAACCCGACGTGGGTGGGGCACTGGACATTCCCTGCGACAATGTCGAAGTGGCATTTGATGCATCTGACGATGGTGACACGGATACATTTGTCGACTGCGTTTTGAGTTGTGGATTCCAAAGGAAACTATAATATATGGCGAGAACAATAGCAGCAAGAGAAACTGCAAGAACGTAAGCTAAAACAGTGGCCAGTCGGACCCATTTCTTGTTCGTTTTTGTTGCCATTTTATTTTTGTTTTTATCGGCAGTAAATGTTGGTCCTTTTACAGTCAGTCCTGGTGCATTGCCTCTGTATCCTGTAGCATTTTCTTCTTTGTCCATCATAATCCCTCTGTTCCTCGACATGAGCTGTTCTTTCTTTCGTTCCGTGTTATGAAGTACAGGGAAATGGATAAATTATGTAACGCAGCGCCACCACCACACATTTATTTCTGATACATTATGTATGCCGATCCCAATCTTTTCTCACAAATACGTTGTCAAGTTCTTGACTATAAAGTGGCCTAAAAACTTGACTATCCGTGTTCTGTATTATATTCAAACATTACTTTCGTTTATGTTTAGTTTATCTGAAATATTATTGTTTATCGAATTTTCTGTTGCCCTTATTACCAGTCCTTATTTCCAACACCAGTTCAGATTCCGAGTACTCATATTGATGGCGAACGGTACTGCAGTACCGATAGATAGATATATAAAATTACTGCTCCCATTACCAGCGATATATAAAGCTAACAGCTATTAGCTTATGTAGTTTAGCCATTGATCATGACAAAGAAGTTAGACTTTTGTTTTCATTTCCTGTACGACCTATTTTACGAATCAGACAATATGATCGATACCGTACCAGTGAGTATGATATGGACTATCATACTCACTGGTACTGGTATATTTTCGGATAGTTAATAGGTTTAGAATCTCGTTTTTTCTGTACCAGGGCCCGGAGTCACCAAATTTATGTTAAGTAATAAAACTCAAAATTTTGACTATGCAGTCGTTTGCGAATCTTCTGGATCTGATGATACACATGTGGAAAAAGGTAAGTGACTTTGTTTATTTAGGTACTGTTTTTAATAATAATTTTGTAATTTTACAAACACAGATAAAAGAAATGTACATAATAGTGAAACATGAATATTGTTACATGTACATGTGTATGGTTTTGCAGTCGGGAGTTTTCAGTAGTAATTTGGAAAGCTTAAATTAAATGATTTATGGTGAATTGGGAGCATACGACCTCTATAATGACATTTAACTGAGAATCATAAATATTGGTGTAAAGATGTCATCTGAGATGAGATTGTAATCTCAAATAATTTGTGCATTTTGAAAATCAATATTATGATTTACAAGAACATTGCATGTTTAAATGGTCTATTCTAGATAAAGCTGGTTTCAGAAATATTTGGTCATAAAATGTTAAGTTTAATTTTCAAGTGGTTGAATTGTAGTGAAGAATTTGTAATCAGTTTGAGCAGAATTAGTCAAGGAATGTATTTAATCCATACAGAATTTTAAAGACCAATTTCCATTTTATTTTGAAAACTATTTAGACATACTTGTTTATGCTTATAAGTTTTTATACCAGTCATAACAGATTACCAATTGATAGTGGGTGATGGTTGGGTGTAGAAAGATCTCCAAGATTTTGTACCTTGTGTTATAAAAATGAAATTGGTCAAACATTTTAGTGCTAAGAAACAAATTTCAGTCAAATAATATTTTCATGTTTCACAAATTATGTAAATTAATTAGACTTATTCATGATACTCTGGCCGCTACACAACGAGTAGGCCTAACACTGGTTTGTACATTTAAAACCTACGTGGTATATATGAACACTACAATATTGTACATATTGTATATTTGTCTGTTCTACTCAATACTATTGTATCTGATGATAATAGAGAAGAAATTTGCGGAGAGTGGCTACTGCGTTTAGCTATAAAGAGAAATAAATAATCAAGATATAGTCACTAGCTTCAGGATGATATAGTCACTAGCTTCAGATTTTTTGTCAATCTAATTAAAAACCGATCTCACACCGCTCCCGTTTTCTGATGTGTTGCTCAGAAAACGGGAGCGATAAGAGATCGGTTTTAGTTAGATTGTTTTTTGTATGAAACACTTCTAGATCTGCCAAAATACGCTCATGGTACAAGTGTGATCGATATACTACGTTAACAAGTCGGGGGTGACAGATCCAGAAATTTTCAAAGAGGAGTGTATTGGGGGGGGGGTTGTTACAACACACCGTATGCATGAAAATGGTGCGTTCATTCTGTATAAAAATTGAATATCATCGATGATTTAATTTTCAGATCTGCAGCTGATAATAACACAAGGGAAAATCGTATACTTTTTTATCCTATGCTAATTTACAAATAAATCTTCATATTCGTTCATGCTGCATATACAACAAAACGCAAACGAAAATTCCTTTACCGGTATATTATGTTCCCACTTTTTGGTAAAATCAAAAAATGGAAACATGAGATATACAGGGCAAATACTTTAGAGAAAAACCGAAATAAAACAAAACGTAGTCAAAAGCCATAAAATTCAAATTATACAAACAAAGCCAGGATGGATCCAGGATTTAAAGTTAGACGGAAGGAAGAGTATGTAGATCTGATCGTTTTCGGCGAGCGCAGGGAGGCGAGAAATTTTTGGTAATTTATTCTTATTAATTGATATGAAAAATTTATATCGATTTTACTTTTTGGGGGGCCAAATTCTGGGAGTTATTTTCACGCGCCCTTTACGCCCCCTTGAGTCCGCCACAAGAATTTACTAGTGAGGTATGTCGTAATTACGAAAAAGATTTCGTTATGACGTGATGATTTTATTCCGAGATAAATATTCCGTTATTACCAGAAAAGATTGCGTAATTATTAGATAGTTCTCATCGTCTTCATTTTACAACTCGCACACAAAAAATCAGAATAGTTTATCCCTTGCTGCACCACTTAGTACGGTGCAGTAAGACATGCCGGCTTAGAATGATCAGAGATGTAACATTAGTAATGAGACAGATCTCACATGAAGACGTAGAACCAGACACTTTGTCTGAATGGCTAAAAGCCACACGATGGTTGATAAAATCTCGTATTCGAAAATTTAAAGGGACTATGAAAACACGTTATCCCTCTGTATTTAGTGATCCAGAAGTAGTAACTGAACTGGATAGATTACATGAACATTATGTAATGGTATCAGCAGACAAAGCCTTAAATAATATAGTTTTTATTTGTAAGGTACATTACTGTAATTGTTTATTAGAAGAACTTGGGTTTAATTGACTAACAGGTTACTTATTTTGTCCAACACCACTCTGATTCTACACATAAATACACTGAAGTTGATATAAAAAACATGCTGGAATTTCTAATAGACAATATATTTGTAATGTTCGGAGATATGGTCTTTCAACAAACTGTCGGCATTACTATGGGAACCAATTGTGCCCCTTTATTGGCCAACCTGTTCTTTTATTCATACGAAGCAGACTTCATTTAGAAACTGCTGGATCAAAAGAAGAAAAAGTTAGCGGTGTCCTTTAATTTGACATTTAGATATATCGACGACGTTTTGTCAATTGATAATGACAATTTTCATATGTCAATGCGATATATCCCAGCGAACTAGAAATTAAAGATACAACAGAATCAAGCACACACGCTTCGTACTTAGACATTTTACTTAATATAGACACAGACGGGAAATTGGCAACTAAGCTATACGACCAACGCGACGATTTCGGCTTTCCCATCGTAAATTTTCCACATTTAAGTAGTAATATCCCTCAGTCACCCGCATATGGAGTTTATATTTCACAAATGATCCGATATGCCAGGGCGTGTACAACATATGAAGATTTCATATACCGAGGTAAACTACTCACTGACAAATTATTGACACAGGGATATTGAAAACCGCGTTTAATGTCAACGTTTCGCAAATTTTACGGTCGGTATAATAGTCTTGTTTACTCTGTTTCACTAAGTGAAATGTTTAGTTGCCTTTTCGTTGGCGGTTGTTGAGACGCCTGTACCAATTGTTACGAGGATTCACTCCTCACCTATTTCATTGGACTTGACTTTGGACTCACGGCGGGTCTGACCGCTCGACAGGGGATGCTTACTTCTCCATGGCACCTGATCCCACCTCTTGGTTTCCAGAGGTCCGTGTTTGTCCATTTTTACCGGATTTGTATCTACTTCATGGACATTTTATTGATTTATAATTTGGTATCTTGAGATTTTTTTTATCTAATTACATTTGTTTCTCGTACTTACGAGTTAGTAATCTCGTAGTAATCACGAAATATCTTCTCATCATAACGAGATAATTACGAGTTCAGTGGCGTAAGTGGGGAGACGGCACAAATTCAAAATATTGAATGGATTACAGGGGCGGATCCGGGAATTTTCAAAGGGAAGCGTAACTTTTTTGAAGGGGTTGACAAGATGCCATGCACGTAGACATTTTGCGTTATTTATGTAGTGGTGTAGGAAGCAAATCAAAAGGTGGCTTTAAAAGGGGTGAGGTTAGAGGCTGTGTACATTAATTAAACTTATTTATATTCTAAGAATTAAAATTCAAACTTAAAAATTAAAACTGTTTGTGCAATGATAACCTAATCAATAGTACTGAGGGTGATAATTTCAAGTTGGCGTGGTGTAAATCTTAAATAAACTCGCCAGCGAAGCGAGGTGCGAAAATTTTTGGAAATTTGTCTGTTATTTTTGGACTTTTAAAAAAAAAATTTTTTTTTGAAAGTCTTTAATTTTTTCGACTTTTTTCAGAAAAATGAAAGGTTTGACACCTATTTTATCAACTTTAGGCGACACACTCTCTTATATCACTGCACATATTTCTAAGCGTTGGATTAATTGTGAGGCAGCATTTCATTATGGGTAGGCCCCACGGTTTCTGCACGCAATCCGCTAATAAACCACTTTGATTATCCTTCTCAAAAAGGTTGAATCAGCAAAAAAGTTACTAAAATCGGTATGAATTTTGGACTAGTAGCCTCGTTAAAAATACACAAAAATCGCCATTTTCCCGTGGTCTATGGTATGCTTTCCAGAAATGTTCAATTATTAAAGCCCAGAGAGTTAATTATTACATTGCCACTCGTTTTTATTCCGGCCAAATATTGCATTAAATTACATGCATATCATTTATCAAAAGTAAATTGAGTATCAGCAAACACAAACGCATGAGCATGATGAGGGAGTCTAGAAAATTTTTGATTTTTAAAAGTTCTGGGAACCTACGCCTGCATACATATAATGTGTAAATAATTGGTAAGATATAACTGACATTTTGATATAATGCAAAATTTGCCAAGTTTACAAATAAATTTTCATATTCATACAAGCTGAGGAAAAGAAAACGAAAATTTCTTTACCGAAATGATGGGTAGCAGGGAAGGAAGAGTATATATAATGTAATTGTTTTGGCCTAGTAGCGAGACGCGAAACTTTTTGTAATTCTTTTTTTATCAATTTTCCAACTTTTTATTAAAATTAAATAGGTTTTAAACATTTTTGTTTAATTCTAGGCTTTTGAATTGATTTTTATTGTACAAACATCTATACTTTGGCATCAAAGGGGAGGGGTCGTACGCTCCTTAACCCCCCCCCCCCTGAATCCAGGGGCGGATCCAGTATTTTTTGAAAGGGGTGTGAATATTAACTTCTACAATAGCAGAAAACTACGTATCGATAGTAATGCACGAAACTGTGCATGCGATCTGGAACAACGGGTCTACAGGACTGGATATTAACTAATTTTGTTTGGAATATGAACGCAGTATATCATAAAATGGGGCAGCTTTTTTAATGAAAATGTTTTCCAAGTTAAAAAAATGTTTTCATATGCATTTTGATTATGCAATAAATATTTACAACAGTGGGTGATCTAGACAATTTTTAAAAGGTGGGTGTTTTTTAGGCTGGTGACATAAAATAATACTTATTGTGATGCATTGTGGGGAAATTTGTTTTCTATTTTCCAACCTTTTATAGAAAAATTAAAGGTTTTACACCCATTATATCAACTTTAGGGGCACACTCTCCCTTGTCACTACACATAATTTTAAGTGTTAAGCTTTGATTAATTATGAGGCAATGCTTCTTTAGGGGGTCATGTTTCACGCATCTAATAAAAACAATGATTTTTTTTAAATCTGGAAACCCGTAGAGGCATTTTCTGCGTCTATACGCGAAAATCAGCTAGTAAATCACATTGAGTACCCTTGTCAAAAGAAGTTTGGATCAGCAAAAAGATCGGGGCAGAATTTTAAGTATCGGCCTCTAGACATTGATTTATGACCTCTTTATCGCTAAAAATGTAGATTAATTCGGAAGCCCAGTGACGTATTCTTTAGTTTCCAGACACAAAATCATCATTTCCCCATGGTCCAGCTGGGCATGCTTCCCAGAAAGATTTTTAAAAAACCCATAGAGTTCACTTTCACATTGCGACTCGTTTTTATTCCTGTCATTTACAGACTTTTTAGTGGCAGATCCAGGACTGTTCAAAGAGGGGGGAGGGGTGACAAAATGCCGTGCCGAAATTGGTACATCATTCTGTGTAAAGACCTGGATATCATCGATGATTAAATTTTCAAATCTTTATATGGCTGATAATAACACAGGGGAATATCGTATACATTTTGATCCAATGCAAATTTTGTTTACAATTTAATTTTTTATGTTCATTCAATAACAATAAAATTTAATGGCCTCCAGAGGGAAGTATCAGTATGCGAAAAAAAAGTAAAACACTAAAAATTCACAAATTTTCGACCACTTCGCCTTTTATCAAGTGAAAGACGACAATATGTATATCAGTTACATAGTATTAAGTCTGCAGTGCAAATCACTATATATATATATGAAATATATCTTTCACTCTTTCACTTGATAAAGGCCAAGTGGCTGAAAATTTGTGAATATTGAGTGTTTTACTGGGTTTTTTTTTTTCGCATACAAAAACTTACTGCAAAAAATGCCTACGAAAACATCTTTACCAATATGTAGGACAAACACAACTCATAATACAAAGCCGGTATAGTCCATATCCATAAAGTCTGAAATATACAGACAAAGCCAGGGTGGATCCAGGATTTAAAGTTAGAGCGAAGGGAATCATTTCTAATTGTTTTCGCCGATTATAAAGAGGCGCAAAAATTTCGGTAGGCCTGATTTAAATCTCTGGGAATTAAGCCATTTTTTCTGGATTCCAGACATGATTGCAATAAATGAAAAAAAAATTTCAAAGGCCGGTGGGGTGCAACCTTGTCCTACGCCTTTGGTTTTTGTTTTCGCGTAATTACGAGATAATTCGTAAAAAGGTGTACAAAACCGGGAACACGACGAATTCGGTACTGGTTCACAATTTATGTTGCTAGTACAATATCCTGTTAGACTTTAATCCCTATGTGTTATGTAAACTATCATGGATCTCAATTTTGTAGTACTTGTACGGAACTTGGACATAAGTGTGTTTAAGTTTCTGTCATACACGTTGATAATTACTGCAGTGGTAGTGTTAGTTGCTCTTCAGATTACTGTTGCACCTTATGGACGATATTCTTCAAGTACTTGGGGGTATCAGCTCAACGGAAAACTCGCTTGGTTTCTTCAAGAAATACCGGCATTTGCAATTCCAGTTATTCTGCTTTTTATGACTGAAAATTCTAGAATAAACGAGAATCCAAATA
Organism: Atrina japonica; assembly: GCA_030159075.1. NCBI lineage: Eukaryota > Metazoa > Mollusca > Bivalvia > Pterioida > Pinnidae > Atrina > Atrina japonica. The sequence continues at coordinate 1,349,745 of BROG01000090.1, read as the reverse complement.
GGATACTATTGGGATGTTTTCTTCTTCACTATTTTCAAAGGTAGAATATGCGTTTCTTAGAGGGAAGTTGCGGTTGTTGACCTCCCTTTAATCTATTACTTGATATATTACATGTATCTTCGGTTAAATCAACGTGACGAGTGAAGCAAACCATGCCTAATATTTTTTACGAAAAATATTCTGTATACATGCATTTGATGACATATAGATTCAGGGCGGATTAAGAGGTTGGCCCAGGGGGCATGTGCCTTCCAGCAGTATCATCGATTTAAAAAAATGATAATTCCCTACAAATGCACATTTCTGATCTGCCTCTGTACAATTAATCCTCAAGTTAATTTCACTCCTGTATGTTATTTCTATTGAAACGTCGAGGAGGGAAGCATGACCTTGACGTTTCAATAGAAATTAACCTATAAGTTGTTTTGACAGTACCCAGTCTAAGGCCTCCGACACCGATTTGTATACAACAGGTAAGCTGCTACTTGTCATGCCTGCAAATCATCCTGTCTTTTTGTGTTACCCGATTTTTCATTGTTATTATCAGCTACAGATATGAAAATCTAATCATCAACGCGTACCTGTCAACATTAGGAAATTTGTCTGGGGTAGAATATGCGTACGAAATGCGTTGTCATTCTGATATATATGAGTGCACCAGTTGCGTTGAAATAAGTGGAAGGGGGAGGGTACGGGAGGGGGTGTCCCCCTTCCGAAATAACAAGAAAAAATTGTAATTTCAAACTTCAATATCAGTCATTTTATGAATCTAAAAGGGAATTATTGTCAATAATATTGATGATATATATATATCACATTTCTTTTAATTTTCTAGTCCACTTTGAAATTTATAAGGAATAGATATAGGCTTTATTTTGAAGTTTTCATACATGCAATATATACATGTAGACACACAACTTGGGAGACTCAAAATGATGTTATGGTCATTTTGTTATATTAGAATGTTTAAAATTTAGTATTTCTTAATTTGTTATAACAAATTAAAAAATATACTAAATTCTGAATATTCTAATATAACAGTTGGATTTGGAATGCAGAAAATAAATAACTAGACTTACCTGGAAGAAATATAATCTGTTTGATTGCTAAATACTTGAAAGTATGATAATTCTTAAAGTCAAAGGCTTGATTTATTTATTCATTTATTTTTTGAGATTTGAACATTTATTACCAAAATATTTGCATACCCAAATATTTAACTGAAAGTTTTTATCTTCATATTGTACCTTTTTCATTAATTGATAAGATAAAACAACAAATTATGACTGAATAGTTCACTAAAAAAATGAGATTTGATAAAGAAAAATCAAATCTGCTTTTAAAAAGAAAAAAAAAGATTATTGAGGTTATATAAATGTGTTTACTGTCATTACTGACATTTTATTAAATTCAATGTGTTACAAGAAGATATTATTATCTTTGTATAAAATATTTTGTAAATGAAATAAAACATCGTTTTTGTATTGAAATCATCACAAATTTAAGATACATGTATAACACTGTATAGTATGTGGAGTGCGGATGTCACAGAAGACGCCACGATCTCGCTTCGATATTTCTCAGCTAAGTAAAATCATTGAGGATTGATGCAGAAGCTGCATGAAATTAATATAACATCAACAATGTTAATCTTTGATAATTGTATATAGGACAGAACATATGGATAGTGATTATAGGTGTGGATTTTAGTCTTTAGATATACAGGTAATCAATCTGTATATTAGGTACCTGTCCACAGTACAGGTCATTGTGTAAATTACCGTCGGCACACGTCTGATAATGACACCTCTGTATGGTCTAATAACATTCAATAATAAACAGGGTTATTAGTCCTTGTTCTTCATGACTATTTGGAAGATATAGGGGACTTATATAACCTAGAACAGATGTCTTAATGCTTCAATGATATGGAGGCGCCAGAAATTTCAAGCTATTTTTTGTTGCAATTAATAGACTGTAAATTACGATTTAGAACATTTAATCTTGACAAAAATGTCTACCGATCGCCGGAAAATGGACAAGAAGTGGTAGAAATATAGGGAAATCAGTTGAAAATTAGAAAAATCGGTATAAATCGGTAGATTTTTTCTCGGCGGTAGACAAGCGGTAGACAAATAGAAAAATCGGTAGACTACCGCCGAAATCGGTAGACTTGACAGGTATGTCAACGATATCCACTCTTTTACACTGAATGAACGCACCATTTTCACGTGTACAGCATCTTGTCACCTCCCCCCAAAAAACCGACATACAAAACTTTATGAAAATTTATCTGTGTTCTTACAGTAAATTCTATTCCAACTAGATGTAGCACTTTACATTTTTTACATTTTATGCCCCCGGCCTGAAAGGTTTGCCGAATGCATCTGGTATTTGAATTCTCCATCTGTCTGTCCGTAATTCCTCCACTATTCCGTCCCGCTTACATAATGTGCAATATTTTGTTGGGACAGGGAGCATTTGTGTTTCACAAACACCTCTTGTTCTTTATAAGAATTCAATAGATATATTCAGAATAATGGAAACCATGAAAAATTAAGTTATATATGGACTCTTCACTGCAATAATAATGATAATAACTGAATTAATATGATTTAAAAAAAATAATGATAAAAATCTTTGATTGTCTGCCTGTTTTTCATTTTGATGATTAATAGATGTTGGCTGTAGTAAAAGATAATATTTTGCACACACTGAATGTCTTTCTGGTTTGGTTACTAGATGTCAACAAAATGACATCATTTCTTGCTTGGTAAAATGCTGGGAATACTACAGTAACATTCAGAATATTTTTCAAACAAATCCTTGTTCAAACATCAAATTGTGCCTTGCCCACGGCACATCAAGTCCTGGATCCGCCCCTGTAGAGTCTAAAGTAAAATGTACAATCAAACGCACACCCCATGATCTATCCACCCATTCCATCTTTTCTTCTCTGTTTCTCTGTTGGCTCTGGACAAGCATTATCAGTTTTATAACACAGTATTTAATGGTAAATCATTCTGTTTATTTATTACTCATTTATTATAGGCCTACACGTTGAAATAAATGTATTCTGTATGACTTGTTGTAGGCAAGGGAAAAGATGTGCAGCCAGATCGGGAATCAAATCCAGGACCTTCCTAACACTAGCAGGAGGCTCTTACCAACTGAGCTATCAGGGCTGATACCCTCTGCACTGCTACACTTCCCCCCCATAACAAGATTTCTGACCCCAGAAATCAACGAGACTCTTTAAACCACACCATAGTGAGTTATTTAGTTGGGTGCCAAATGAAGTAGGCGAGACAGGCCAGACAGGGAATTGAACCCAGGACCTTACTAAGACTAGCAGGACGCTCTTACCAACTGAGCTGTCCGGGTCGATACTCTCTGCACTGCTACACTTCTCCCCCATAACTAATCATTATGACCCCAGAAATCAATGAGACTCCTTAAACCACACCACAGAGAGTTTTTTAGTTCGGTGCCAAATGTAGTAGGCGAGAACAAATGTGCAGCCAGACTGGGAATCAAACCCAGGACCTTTCTTACACTAGCAGAACGCTCTTACCAACTGAGCTATCCAGATCGATACCCTCTGCACTGCTACAGACTACATGTACAATGTCAATGGAGCATAGCTATATATAATTTGAAATACTACTAGAGTCTAGTATATAGAGATGAAATTCATGAAAGTGTATTTAACTTAAAAGAGTGAGGTCTAACAGATTGCCATAAATGACAATTTAATAATACATTTTGTTTCATTTCAGATCATTGATATTTCCATTCCTTATAAATGGAGGTAAACCTACACCTCTTACACCATTTTTGATGGCATTTGTGTTTTGCATTGTAAATGGCTACTTACAAGGTGGATTTTTAATCAAACATGCTGACTTTGGATCAGGATGGATATACAATCCCAGGTTTTTTGTTGGTAAGCTGAAACTGTAAACTTGAATCTATATCCTATCATGTAAATATATTGCTATGACTACATATAAGTCTAGATTGTAAACACATGTTAGTGTTTGTTGCAGTAAGAGTAATACTGTGTACACTATCTATAATCATGTAAACAGATCTTTGTCTAGAAAACACAATTAGATACAGGTCAAACAAAGATGTAATTCAGTTCCAAAATGTGAGAGTTATGGTCCGATGTAAACAAATTTTTATATATACTTTGAAGGAGACTGTTGCAACTTGTAAATTTTCAGTTATATGGTGGCAGTCTGTTTTAAAAAACTAGAAATATATAAGAGAATTACTTAAAACACATACCGTACTTTTAGATGTTATAAAACAATTATATTCTTGTTCATTCTATATACATGTATCTTTCTGAACTAATATCTACAATTTAAATTTTAGGTATATTTCTATTCTTTTTTGGTATGATTGTAAATATCCATTCTGATCACATATTGAGGAATTTACGGAAACCTGGAGAGACGGGATACAAAATACCAAAAGGTATCATTTCTATGTCATTTTTATTTTAATACCATAGAGTAATGAGCATTTGAATACAAGGTACATATAGAGGATATTTTCACTTTAATTGACAGGAAAGGGTTTCATTTAGTTAGATTTGCTAAACTTACTGAAGTACCGGTAGATGCCGTACAGGTTTCTGCAACATGGATTCAGGTTTTAGTATTTAAAGCATTTTAGTAATTTTTTCAAATAAGTATATTTATATTTCTAATTTTATATTAAACAAATACAGTCAAAAATTCCACTTTTTGATTACTGAATAATTACAAAACAGGATATCGTATTAACAGGTTACTACCAAATATTCTTTTTTAATTTGGTAATATGTATATTCAAGAAAATATCAAATTAAAAAATGATATTATTGATGTCTTAGAAAAAAAAAAAGAATTCAGTAAAATTTAGTACAATCAGTACTATACATATAAAAATAGCCAGGACTTTCTATACATTGATGTGTTCACCTCTCTAAAAATATACCTGGTACATGTATGTGGATTTTTATTATTTTTTTTATTCATTCTGTCTGTCTACATATTTTAATACATTTTATGGCCAAGCCTGGTGTCAAAATTCTGGTACAATGTATGTTCACGTACATCTGTGCAATACATATATCACAACTGATAATCTGTGGTTTTTAAAAACATCTAAAGATTATTACGTGATACACAAGAAGAGAAAGTTTTAGATGTAATAATCTACCATATATCTTATTTGATAGCATATTTTGCCGAATTTTGTTGGGTAAAAAAATAATTCTTTTGCGAAGCATCATATTTTCTTGATTGGCAATTGGCGAAAAAACTTACAGTTGGTGCTATTGGCGATCGGCAACGCAAGCCCTGGTTAAACATTTACATTTTAAAATTCTTCTTCAGAACCACTGAATTAATTGACTTCAAACTTGGTACATATGTTCCTTATGATGTCCTGACCAAGTGTTATTGTTTTTTGGGCGGAATCCAAGTTTTGTGATGGCCTTTCTATGAGGTAACATCATTAACTTTTGTAATTCAGTATTGATCACATTACAATGTTCAATGCCCACAATCTATGGTCTGCAACCCCTTGTTTGCAGAGTTATGGCTATTTGCCATAATGTCACTACGGTAACAGATTTTCTTGAAAATCTGAAAATCCACAATAGACACCAAGCCTTCTGATCAGCATAACTTTAACAAGAAGTGTCATTGTTTGCACAGATCATATTCATTCTAACATTACCAACATTGCTCTTTAGCTCAGTAATATTTAACTTTTTATCCAGACATCTTGTGCATTTGATTTCTAACTTGCTACAAATTATCCTTATGAAGTCCCTACCATGTGCTGCTACTTATGCTGCTCAAGCCTATGAAAAGCTCAGACATTACCTCCTGCAAATCATGTGAGCGTCAAGGCCCATGGGCATCTTGTTAAAATCTTACCTCCAAAATATTTTTTCACATAGGTGGAATGTTTGAGTACGTATCAGGAGCAAACTTCTTTGGAGAGATGATTGAGTGGATAGGTTTTGCAATTGCAAACAACACACTGGCTGCTTACTCATTTGTTTTCTTTACAATATGTAACATCGGGCCTCGAGCTTGTCAGCATCATAGGTATGTACAGAAAAACACTCTCACTTAATATTTCCTAGTTCACATTTTGAAAACCTCTCACTTAAAGGACCATCAATCTTGAGAGATCACATCTCATTGGCATTGATGTGGACTTTAAAGACAGTTCCCACTACTTCACTTATTTCATTGGAATGGCAGTGTAATAAGTATCCAGATACCAAAATTGGCCATATAATAAGTATCTCCCCCATATAATAAGTATCCCCCTATGACACTCAGTATAGAACAGACAAAGATTATTGAAATGAAGATTTTTAGTTGTTGCCACGATAAAATCATCACTTTTAATGGTTAGATTAATACATGTTTATATGATGGGAGTGTGTGGGTTGTTAGGAGTGTTTGGAAGGGGCTGATGATGTGTAGTATGGTGGGGTATCAATTGGCTATTATAACCTTGAGATATAACACCAGTTTCCCTTTTATGTCACAAATTATTTAAAATGCTGAAATTAAAGTGTTAACAGTACCAGTGTATTATTGAATCTTGAATTAATCAAAACTAGGTTTGACAGGATGTTTGGATAGCCATGCAGAAAGTTGTTAATTAGGAATTAACAGATTGGTAACATCTATGCTTATAAAAAACCATAATATACAGGTAAAATGAATAACATTTCTTTCAGTGTAGGCCTTTGAATAATCACCTGTACAGGTAAATAATAATAATAAGCGAAATATGTTAAATTTTAGTTTAAAAAATGAAAAAAAAACTTACAAAAAAATGTCTTACAGCAAATTTCAGAACAAAGAGGTAAAATTTTACTAAGGCCATAGGATACATATTACATGACAAATTTTGGTATCCGGATACTTATTACATGGTCATGTAATATGTATCCCCCCATTTACATGATATGCTCTGTGGATGGGGGATACATATTACATGACTGTTTGGGATGCCTTATCTGATACATGGAAGGGGGATACATATGATATGGCAAATTTTTGGCATCCAGATACTTACTTCTGTACATGGTCATATAGTATGTATTCCCCCATTTACATTATTTGCTCTGTAGAGGGTGGATACATATTACATGCCTGTTTTGGATGCCTTATCTGATACATGGAGAGATACATATTAAATGGCGGTTAAGAATGCTTTATGTGATATATAGAGGGGGGATACATATTATATTGTCATATCTTATGTATCCCCTTAGCATCTCAACTACATAGGACATATGTATATCTGATAGGTGGAGGGGGATACATATTACATGGCTGTTTTGGATGCTTTATCCAATACATGGAGGGGGATACATATTACATGGCTGCTTAGAATGCTTTATGTGATATATAGGGGGGATACATATTATATGGTCATATTATATGTATCCCCCTAGCATCTTGACTACATATTACATATCGGGTAAGTGGAGGGAGATACATATTACATGGCTATTTAGGAAGGCTTATCTAATACGTGGATGTGGATACATATGTGATATGTGATATATAGGGGGGATACATATTATATGGTCATATATATGTATCCCCCTAGCATCTTGACTACATATTACATATCGGGTAAGTGGAGGGAGATACATATTACATGGCTATTTAGGAAGGCTTATCTGATACGTGGATGGGGATACATATTACATAGTTGTTTTGGATGCCTTTACCCATACGTTAAAGAGGATACATATTACATGGCTGTTTTGGATGCCTTATCCGATACATGGAGGGAGGATACATATTACATGACTGTTTTGGATGCCTTATCCGATATGAGAAGGGGGATACATATATTACATGGCTGTTTTGGATGCCTTATCTGATACAGGGAGGAGGGATATATATAATACAGCAAATTTTGGTATCCAGATACTTATTGCATGGTCATATGATATGTATTACCCCATTTACATATGCTCTGTAGTTGGGGGATACATATTACATGGCTGTTTCGGATGCCTTATCTGATACGTGGAGTGGGATGTATATAACATGGCAAATTTTGGCATCCACATACTTATTACATTGTCATATGATATATATCCCCCCATTTACATGAACTGCTCTGTAGAGGGGGATACATAATAAATGACTGTTTAGAATGGCTTACTTGATACATAGAGGGGGATACATGTTAAATGGCTGTTTTGAGGATGCCTTATTGGAAAGGGAGACAGGGATTCATATTAAATGGTTGTTTAGGATGCCTAGTCTGATACCAAAAAGGGATACATATTACTATTACATTCCAATGAAATTGATACCCGGTTTATCTTGATCATTACATATGTTTCCATGAAAAGTAATGGATTTGTTAGTTTAATCACTACTTTGTGTTGTATAAACTATAGTAGCTATGAGATAAAGGTGATTATATATTAGGTTCATTCCTATTTTTTCTATTCTCATTTTGTTTGTGAACGGGACATTCCTATTTAGACTAATCTAAAATTATTTTACTTCCTATTCTGTTAACACCTGTCTAACTGTAACATGAAACATTACAAATGAAAAATATACGTCACATCAACATCTACAATCTGCTGGTAGCTGACAATGTCCATGTTGCTACATCAGGAGAGTTTGTAACAATGACCTAACTTTACTCACCCTTTCTATACCTACCTGTAAACTCAAGATAGGTATTAAATTCCAAGACAAAAGTGTCACAGGTAGGACTTCATTTCGTTTCTTACCCAAGTAATGGTAAAAATAGCAGTTTTCTGTAGCAATGCCAATTAAAGCCATCTAATGTTCATGAGGATTTGACATTATCTTGTTTCACAAAGTCTCCTTTTTAATTCCTTGTGTCTGTCGTGATGGTTGCGAAATAAATGGACCTAAATGAATTTACTTATCAATCAATCTTGATATCTTTTTGAAATATACTTAAAATGTAAAAAAAAATATATCATAAATATTTTTTCCCCAAATTTTATAAAAAAAAATATTGCAACATTACAAATACGACCACCATTCCCCAGCCGCCCACAAAAAAAACTTAAATTTTTTTACCCTAGAAAATCAGAATAAGAGACAGACTACCAACTTTACATATTTTAAAACTATACTGAACATCTATCTCTGTTCAATACTGATTTCATGTGGGGAGACCTATCATATGGGGGGATACTTATTATATGGCCATTTTTGGTATCCAGATACTTGTTATATGGACAATTTTGGTATCCCGATAGCTTTTTTTGTAGGGGTCAAAATTGTATGGGACACCGGAGCCCGGGTCATTTTCCATTATTGTCCTGGTACGTTTTCTACATAGAATAATGACCCCAGTACTTTTTCTATGTGGTCACTTTTCGACATTACATTGGACTTGAAATATGTAAAGCTATTTATTAATGCCTGTTCATAGTGGAAATTTTTTTTTAGACGACCCCTGGAATTTAAATGAATTCCATATTGCTGTCCGTATTTGTAGGTCTATCTGCATTGACTGAAGATGTCTAATAGATGCAACAGTTAAATACATGTATTATATAATCAAATTGTAGTTGCATGTAAGTTAATTTTGTTTTTTTTTTCATATTTATATTTGCAAGTTATATAATATATATTCACTTTGATTTTACAGATATTACAAAGAGAAATTTGATGACTACCCGCTGAACAGAAAAGCGATTATACCATTTGTGATTTGAAAACAATTATCATCTTTACAAAATATCATTAAAACTTCTAATGTACCTTTATCTGTTTCAAAACATTTACTTACTTATCAGTATTTATCATATATACCGGTAATAAAGTCTTTTTAAAAATACAGTACAACCTTGCATAAAAACCACTTGTCATAAGGACTATATTATCAAGGTTCTACTATATACTTACAGGTTTAATCAGTGGTCAATTTAATAACCTGCTGTTGTTCTTACATGCATTTCTTCAAAGTATTAAATATTTTATTTCAAATTGTATGAACATTTCTTACTCCATTAGTAACTTAAGAGAAGGAGATTTGCCATTTTATTTCTGTATATGTAACACAAATGTATGCAAATATTTCTCATCTTATTATGAGGAGTTGAGTAATGAAGAAACTTTCAATATTAGACGTCTGTTGTTTGTTCTGTCTGATTGATTTAGGAATTGAATATTTTTAAATTCTATTTCATTGTTTTATTATTTTAAATTGTTCTTTTGATGGTACAAGCTTTAGGGAGATGGGTTTATGATATTTATTTATTGTGAATATTATTTGATATGAACTTGACTGGAACTAAAAGCTTTAAGCAGTAAGCTATTGACGACTGAGATTTAATTTTAATAATGTTTGTTAGGTTTTTATCTGTTGTCTATTTTTTGAAGTTTTAGTATGTGTTTTTGACAATCATATACATATATATTATGTAAACAGACATGTTTCTTTGACTTTTTTATTTATTTGTATACACTATCATTCTTATTATGCATACATCATCACTATAAATAGCATTCTTGTGTCTTTGTTCCTATTTTGACCATACATTAGTGTAGATATGTAAAATAAATTAAAGATGTCAATTTTTCTTAAGCAAGTAAGGATTGTACTTTCTATAAAGATTGACACAATAAAATTGTTTTCAAAAAATTCTATTAATATTTCAGAGCTTTTGCAAACACACTTTGTGTTCATAGATATAGGGTCAAAATTTTATTGGAAAATTATTATCACTTCCTACTTTCATCTTGACATACATATGAAATAAAGTATATTTAAAAGTTTCACATGAATTTTTATCATATTTTTATGAAATTCTGGGATGCTTTGGAATATTAATTCATATATGACTTATAATACAGTGATAATTGAATCTATCTATTGGATACAAGGAACAATTGAAGTATTGAATCATTGATTATCAAAACTGTTAACTAGAATTATCAAACACATACTAAGTCGCTAAGATTTATTTTTTATATGCACATGATAAAGAAGATTTTCTTTAAAATTCATTTCAGAATGTGAAATTAACACATTCACCCCTAAAACACATTTGGACTGGTCTAAATCTTTGATTTATAGAACAGTTCATTGTTTCTCAGGGGTTGATAAGTGTTATTTAGAAGACAGATGTAGACAGACATAAATGAAAAAAGGAAGTTGCAGTCTTTTTTTTAAAAGAGAACCACCTCCGCCTAGTTCAGGAACTGTAGAGAATAAAATAAGTAGTAAGAAATGTTGACCAGGAAGTAGTAAGAACTGTTGAAGAAGAAGAAATAAGAGATGTTGGTCAGGAAGTAGGTATAGAGGTTTACCAGGAAGTAGTATACAGCTACATTGTATTTAAAGAACTTTTAGGCAATAATTACCCACAACTTCCCTGATTTTTTAACTGTTCCTCTAACATATATAATAATTGTTTTATTACCCTAAAATGAAATGAATGTCAACAGATGTTTTACAAACATTACGACTATGAAAACCACACATGTTTATAAAACTGCCATGCCTGTATGACATCAGAGTGATGTCATAGCTAGGCAACAGTTCATGTAACTGGGATGAAACTGTTGGCCAGTTATGACGTCACTGATTAAAATGTGACATTTAATTTGGATAGTCCAAAATTATATTATACAATTATTAACTACGTTTGAGGTCGACATGAGGATTTGTCAGTCCAAAGAATCATGTTTCCTTGGACTGATAAATCCATATGTCACTTGAAACTAAAGTCAATAATTGTTTTATCATACGACTATTTCAAAATGTCAAAAAATAAATATTAAACAATCTCAATTCAAATTTAATGTTTATGTCTTGCACAGAACGATTTTTAAAATATTTAGGCCGTTCTTGTTCATGAATATCTAAGAGTATGAGAGCCGGATTTTCATTGGTTTATGCATTTGATCCATCCAGACATATACGCTTACACAAATCGGAAAAGAAGGGAAGCACCACAGAGTCGACAAAAGAACCCACGGCTCTCTGGACTGTCGAATGAATGAAAGTAGCGCTTCTACGATTAATATACATACATGTATTTATCAATACAAATTGCCATAGTAAGTGAGATATTTTGTGCTTCAAAACGATATTCTCTAGCCACTCGACCAAGGACACCCCCAGTACAAATATCAACACATTATATGATAATACATGAAGACAACATTGATAGTACGATTTTAGCTGCCAAATGTTCCAAAATGATAATTGCTTAAGAAAATGTATAGTTTTTCGTGTTTGATATCTTAACCTGAGTTGTCGTTCTTAGTATTAGCCAAGGGTCGTTACCATCAAATTCAGTAAATACTCTATTTCAACTAATTTTTACAATTGTGAGATGAAAATGTATAATAGAATGATGGACAAGAATATTTATTGAATATAATATTATGAATAATGATAAAAAGTTTAAACATATTTTGTTTGTAAATAATCAAAAGGGCATTGGACGCAAGTGAAAAAAGCATTGCGTGTCTCAAGAAAAATTAAGAACTATCCAAATGTTTGAATGAATACACATATTTTGGCGCCATTCTCAAATGCTTTTTTTATTCTTCTTTATGTGACATTTATATATTCGACATTCGAATGTTATGATGTGTATGATAACCAAATAAGTCTTTTCTTGTCTATCATATCCAAAAGTTTTACATGCTGCTAGAAAGCTGAAACGCATTGTTTGTTCTGAAAATATTCGCTGGTATTCCAATGGACTTGAGTTTCGATTATCCATTGGAACTTCTTCATTTTTACTTCCATTATAAATCGGTGAATGTTAATTAACATATATATAGATTCTTAATTGCTTAGCGAAAATGTCCGAGAAAATTATGCAAATAACAGGAATATGCAATTAACAGGAAAAGTGTATTTTAGTGAACAATGATGATTAATGTTCATCTAGTCCATTCATTTGTATGTCCATTCATTTGTATATATTTATAAGATAAAGTCATAAAACAAAATTTTCATAAAACATAGCTTGGTATGTTCTCATTTCTATTAAAATAGTATTTCCTCATGTATATATTTTTACCATAATCGGTACATTTTCCAACATTTTGGAGAATATTTTATGCAATTAACAGGAATTTTCGGTTTATCCTATGCAATTAAAATGAATATTTAACATATAAGAGATAGAAAATGGTTTTGTGTTTTGAATTCTAATGCAATTAACAGGAATATGCAATTATCAGGTATGCAATTAGGTGGAACCGACTTTGTATATACATTGTATATATATATATATATATATATATATATATATATATATATATATATATATATATATATATATATATATATATATATAGCACAAATATCACTACGACATTGTGCATTTACTACAACATTGTAGATTGTGCCCCTGCTGGGGTTCGAACTCACGACCTACAGCATATATATTATTCCACACAGTAGAGGGGATTTAGAGTTAACTGCCTATGTTTGGTATATTATACATTATTATATTTGATATGGTCATTAATTGACGTAAAATTATTTTATTTACCAGAGGTATATAACATTTGACGTAAAGGAATTGATGTTATTTACTGACAAACCAGGTAAAGGAAACAACTGTATTGCAAGTCCTGATGGTGATAAACAAAAATATCTGTAACTAGTCACCCTTCAGCTTTTTGTAACCTTTTCTAGTTTAAAGTTTGTAACATTTTTCTTTGGTTTGAAAAAGTGCGTATATACACTTTTTATGTAACAGTATTAATAATATACATTCCATATCGTTTATCACTTTCATTGACCTTGATACTTGGTCAGTTTGGCGTCTTTTTGGGGACAATGGATCGAGAAAAACTTAAACTGCACCGTACGTTTAGCATTTGTAATGAATGGTACTATGTTGTTGTTTTTAATAATATACAAGTCTGACAATAACACTAAGGAGTTACAAGGGCAATTAATACCGGTTATGTTCTACATTATATCAGTGCAATTAATACCGGTTATGTTCTACATTTATATCAGTGCAATTAATACCGGTTATGTTCTACATTTATATCAGTGCAAAACGTGTCTTAATGACATGTGATGATTACAACATATGCCTAATGCATATCTTCATTTGGCCAGTCGTATGATATATGCTTAATAATTTATTTAATTTTCACGTAATTGTTTTTGGCCCCAGCATAATTATGTAAACAGTGATAAGGCTTTGACATTGTCTTGCTGATTAATGGGCTATGCATATTTCTTGCTTGTCACGTAAACATATACGACTTTCATTTGGCCATAACATTCCATAGTAGCTGGACCGTGAACATGTAAACATGTCCTAGCAATTTGTGTGTATAAACAAAAACCAGTTGTAGCCACCTATGTAAACTTCAGAAGAAAGTTATATGTGATTCCTCGATATTTCAATATATGTGCATTATGTATAATAGCACATGTATAATAACACATGTATATATAACTTCCTTGATAACAGACATTTATTAATACATTTAATAAACAACTTCCCTAAACTTAATGTTGCATTACGAGGAAAAGTTTACCGTTCATATCCTTCTTATTACGATTTTTTTGACAATGACATCGAGTACCACGTCGTATTAATACCGGAACATAAGGGACAAGACGGTAATGGTCGTAAGAGACAATACCACTTGTGGTGCTAAGATCTGTCGCGTAGCTGTCGTTAAGACGTGCTTCAAATAATTTATCAGCAGCTGGTAACAATTTACCCATTTCCATACATTATACCTATTTGCATGTAGAATTTTTATTTTCTTCCTTAAAAAAGCTGAAAGTATTATCTGCGGTTGTTAAAAATCTATCTTTTTCCTTGCATTATACCCATTATTGCAGAATGTAGTAATTTTTCGTACTTATAAAGTTAAAAAATGCATATTTTCGCGGAAATCCACATGAGCGATTATTTATCTTTTTCCTCTGTGCTTGTACACACTTCGACTGGACTAGCTACGTCCCGTGATACCCCACAGTCTTGAGTTAAAATCAGTATCAGTTTAAACGATAAACAATTATGTTCCTCGTTAAATAAACCAAATTTTTTAATATAACAGATAGAAAAATGCATATTTTCATTTTTCATACCTATAATATTGTGTTCTAAAATTCTATTACATTACAAAATGTAAATGGTAAGTAACAGAATTTTAGAGTGCACTATTAAGCCGTGAATGAATTCTGAGTCATAGTAAGAAAGTAGGCCTAGGTATATAATGTGGGATACATTACAACAACAAAAAAACCCGACAAAATGTAACCCGTATTCAAAATTTTGAAGCTCTCTACTTCCGAATGGAACCGACCTGACTCAGTCGGTAGCGCGCTCTACTCTTGATCATGAGGCCTAGTCCAGCCGGCGGCAGGTTGGTTTCCTGTCCCTCAGTAAAACAGTAAAAACCGAGGTCCCGTGCCACAGTAGGTGTTGGCACGTTAATGAACCCTCACTGCTCAATGGCCGTAAGTGCCGAGCAAACATTTGAAGCCATTCACCGGCATTTGGTGACGTCTCCATATGAGTGAAAGATTCTTGAGTTGAACGTTAAACAACCATAAACAAACATAAAATTTCGAATGAAAATGTCAGGATACCATGTAGAACAGGTTGTTGTATTTTTTCCCAAAATTCTTTATATACTGTTTAGAGATACATGTACATACAAATACACATGGAGCACTGACGACCAGAAGAATATCTACATTTATCGTGATTTATAAAGACGATTATAACAGTGTTAATATGTAGAAACTTGTCAACGGTGCTTTGTTAATGATAGTTAAATGATACACGTCATTTATAACATATATTTCTATGAAAAGAAGAATTCTACCTGTCCATGAATAGAAAAGGCACAGTGATTGGCTGACCTAGATACACGCACGCTATGTGACGTCAAGGTAATTTCTCCATCTAATACCTAATACAATTATCCATTTATATATCGTGTAATGTAGTTCTGAGTGTATTACTGGGAACTTCGTCGTGGTTATACTTTTATCTAAGAAAATGAAGAAATGGTTGAGTTCCATCATGACTCTGCTGGTATGTCTATTTATTTACATAAAATATTTTCTACATTCAAAAATGATGTGTTTGATACAAACTTAATTATTATATTTGAAATGAACTGATAAATGAAATTTTGATATTTATTTTCATTTACTATATTTTGTCTGATTTGTATAATACATGTATATTATTTTGTGTCCAATATATAAATGGTAAAGCGCTTTCCTTTGTTTTGTAACATTTCTAATATTTCTTTATTCACGAATTACATTGGATTATTTTATCCCACCTCTTGGTTTCCAGAGGTCCATGTTTTTCCATATTTTACCAGATTTGTACCTATATCCTGGACATCCTAAAGATTAACATTTTGGTATCTGAGATTTTTTATATTTCATCTACATTTAATAAGAGTTATACAGTTATTATATTACAATAGTAAAGTGACTTTGTCGCAAAAAGATGGGAAAACCATAATCTAAAGTGATGTTATACATGTTTAAAGTTTATTTATTAGTAATTTCACTTTATTTACAGATGCTGGGTTACATACAAAGTTTGGAACTAAAGAAAATAATGGAAAGCGTCCAGCTTGTAAAGCATGAGGTGGAGGTCGTCAACACAATAACTAACTCGACTGGCCATGAAAACAGCTTACCGGATCCTGATGTATCAACTGTGAAATCCACCAGAGCTATTGAAAACATCACAAATGAAATAGTTTCTAGCGTAAATGACGAGGGTGTTACAGAAACTAAACACGAGGATACTGGCGACATTGCAATTCTTGCTCAAGACAAAATCGACAATGGCACCACGACAAACGACGGTGTTACAAACATTGATATTGATGAGACGATGGCAAGAAATTTTCTTGACTTACTTGTCAAGGATAGTAACGATGATGCAAATGTGGGGGTTTTTGTTGGGCATAATGAAAATATAATTTCTGGTAAACCCGGATTTAACACGAAAATGGTAACTACTACCAGATCCGTGTTAAGGATGCCCGAAGAAGAAATTTCGTCTCTTCCAACAAAAGCTGACGAGGGTTCAAAGGCGTACGTGATCATCTGGTTTTGTTACAGTGGTACGATTCTGATCATTTCAGTAGTAATGCTACTGTTCGTTGGAACCGTGGGAAAAGTATATCTACGTAGGAAAAGAGTGAAGGATGTCTGTGATATAAAAGAGAAACAGAAAAGTGACATTGTCACAAGTTTCCAAAGTTTTCCAACTGATGGAGATATCTGGAGGGAAATGAAACTGATCTGATTATTCCGTAAACAATGGGAGTAAACTAAGGTTAATTACAATCATTTCACTTTTTTAATATTAAAGATCAGAATCTATCACAGAGGGTTGAGACTGAAGTCAGATATCCCAGTTCGTTCTAATACTTTTTAAGCATTTACAGAAATGATTAAAGACACGAATTATACACGGATGTAAATAGAATGAATTTAAGTGCCTTGAGAAAACGATTGCGAAGAAAAGTTGTGTTTTTAATTGTGATATTGTGATATATTTGTTGTGCTGTTGTTCTATGCTTATCCATTTTTTATTTATTTATTGCTATTTTGGCGAGAGGATGGGAAGATAAACTCTTTGTATAAGCTAAAGTGACTAAGATCGTATATCGTCTAATTAATCATCATTTGTGACAGGGAAACAAGTACACAATATAAAAAAACAAGAGAAACATGCATCTAAACAATACAATGACATTTGTAAACTTACGTGACGTAAATTTAAATCTGTGGTAATGAACTATGCGGTACAGAAACTCGCAAATACATTTGATTGATAGTAATTGCTACTAATACGTTTTACCTAGAGAAATGTAAATTTGTTATTTTCGGTGTTTAGTATACCATGACGTGTAAATGCGTCAAGTGGCAACACCAATGTCTGTCGAGATATGAAGGATGATAATTAATGTCCACAGAACCTGAACTTCAAGCAATAAGAGCTGTCGTCGGCGGAAATTGTAGATTGTATGCAATACTGTACCTCATATATATCAGAAAGATATCAACGGGTAACTTTTTTAGGAAGATAACTAGGTGTCAAGGAAACACGTACGATTTGTTTGTATTCATTTCAAAATCATGCGGAAAAAAAATTACATCTTACCAGCTAATGCAGCTCCTTTGGACCGCGTTTTGATTCAGCTTTAAAAATTCTTTTTGACCATGCTTGGTAGAGGTCCTCCAAATGTTTACTTTGAAGTCCTTGCATATGACGATTTCGTGAGTCCTGTATTAAAAAACAGAATTTATTCCATGCATAGAACAATTTATATCATGATAAATGTAGGCCTGTTATTGTTATACACATATTATACATGCATTGCGTTTGAATGTGTTTACACAGGTTTCAAATCGGACAATGTTTCCCATTGGTTTCATTTAAGATAACTTATGTTTAGTACATGTATAGTGAAATATTGAAAAGGTTGCGATACTTTTGTGGCGTGTTACATGTTTAAACAGAGTTGCTGGATATATACTCCCCATTCTCTTGCTTTTTCGTATATCTTTGGAGATGCACTTATTTTTTACATTTTTCTTTTACACTTTAATTTTATGTTTTAAGATTATTTCGTTTGTATATATTTTATCCAAAATCATCGATGGCGTATTCCATGTTTATGTGTTTCGCGAATGTTGTATTTACATACATTGTTTACAAGTAAATAGTGGATATCTCAGTAAAGCATGGTTCTACAGAGAGAGAGAGAGAGAGAGAGAGAGAGAGAGAGACAGAGAGAGAGAGAGAGAGAGAGAGAGAGAGAGAGAGAGAGAGACAGACAGAGAGAGAGAGAGAGAGAGAGAGAGACAGAGAGATATGTTTCCTCAAGCTTGGATACCTCATTTGCTTTACAATACTTCAAATTTATATGCCAGTTCAGTTTGTGTTCATCCAACACTATGTTGTAATTTGGAAATGTTGTTGATAACTGTTTTACAGAATAAAAATAAATGATACAATAGTTTTTAGTGTTGTATTTATACTAAATATGTTGGTTTTGGAACATTTTATTTGAGCGCTGTCACGCTTAGTTGTTTCAGTCAGATAATGGCGACCACTTCTAACGATGAATGGAGAACCAGGTTAATATGTACCCTTTTGAAATACCCCTGGATTTCAGTATGTTACCAAGCAATTTTCCTCACATAAGCAGTTTAAGTTCCATAGGGTATTGAACCCGTAATGACTATAGGTGAGGGACTAAAATGTTTGAGACGCGAAGTTCAAAAGGCAATGTACAAATTACGCTAAATCTTGCCCCGATTGTAAGTTACTTTTTAGGCAATTGAAAATCTTGGAATATACACAAGTATGGTGAACATTGAACAAAAGAGGACATCTGGAAGAGTGAGGTGAAGGAATAAGCACCCCTGCAAACTGAATGAAGTATTTTATCATCTGCGTATGCTAAATCCTGAGGACATAGGACATGTTTTTTAATTACGTGATGAAACCTAATTTTGGATCGAATTTCAAAAAACTGTTCCAGTTGTTATTCAAATAAGCACCTGTCTAATAATGATGACAAATGACGACCTTTATTTACATTTTCAGGGAAAATTGAAGTCACTTGGCGCATAGAAAGAAAGTATCGAGCGGATCTGGTCCATGACCGGGTTGTTTATTATTTAGAGTTGTCCTGACGAAGATTTAAATTCTTGCTCCTCTTGGGTTGCGAAACAATATCCTTGTGTTATTTATGTATTCGTGAGACAAATATACCTCAGGAATTAATTAATCTTTTTAGTAATACAAATCTAAAGCTTAAAACTACAGAGAATATTCTCCTTTGCTCCTGGGAATCACTTTTGCGAATTCTAACGCTGCATTTGTTTTCGACCTGTATAAATATGAAAGTAAATAACCGTTAACTGAAATGTGACAAGCCTTTCTTATATCTTTCTGTCATAAGTGACATTTATTAACACTCATACGCATGATATGTCAAAATTATTACATAAATTGGTTATTAGAGAAATATTTGTTTATGAAATGTTGAATATAATTATATTAAACTGCGCATAAAATTAGATCCGACAATCAACGTATGTCTATAACGTACATTTATCCACAGAAGCAGTGTAATTTTTCATATTTAATATTTGAATAGTATTGAATTACACTAAAAGTGTCCAATCAGATACTTAGTATATAAGTTATTTACATCAAACTTTTTAAGAGTCGACAAAAACTCCTGACGGCAGGCATCCCTTGATTTGGAGCTAGAAATTAACTAATATAAAGAATTGTATATATAATGTTAAGGTGACATCAAAATAATTTTTTATGTCAAATCATATGAATAATTGACTGATATAATACGTGAAACTAAAGACAAATTATTTCCCTTCTATAATCGAGCATTTGAGGTAGACACTGTGTGTGTATTTGTGGCTATGTTCTTTTTCGTAAACTCAACCGTACATCAAATATTTTCAATAAAAACTCAAACACTAGTGTGAATTTAGGAATAGTCCATCATAAGAGTACGTATGTAGTCGTTGATCAATTTCCACAAATGTACATAGTATTTTCCGAAAACGATATAAGCCTTTCCATATTAACCATCCGAATACGAGATAAGCCTTTCCATATTAACCATCCGAATACGATATAAACCCTTCCACATTAACCACAATCTAAAAAGGAAAAAAACATGAATAGTTAGTAAACATGCGTCATCTGAAAATCGTCTTGAATGTATATGTTTATGAGAAACCTGAAAACTCATCGCCGGGTATATCGATAGAATTAAAATGAAATGTTCAAATACCTGTATGGAATTACGAATGCGCATCATTTATCCTCTAAAAAGTTAGTGAGAGGGTGGGAGGGAATACTTACACACCCTGTTGAATACTCATATGATGCTCGAAAGAATTTTAAAACTCATAAAAATTCATGCATGAAATTAAAGTGGCAAACATTACGTCCAATGGAAATGATTGTTTTTAATAAATAATACCACATTATTTTTAAAATGAAAACACACATCATGTGTTGAGTAAACGTTATAAATACATTTATATTGGGTTTTTACAGTTCTGCAACTTTCAAGATAAAATCGTGAATCGCACGCATGTGGGACAAACACTCAGACATTGCTTTCATTACAGTTTCGTGTTAGCTGGCTGTCATTGCCAATGTCAAAATGTACATCAAATTGTATGACAAAGGTAAAATTAAAGACCCATCACGTTTTAGTTAAAGATGTAAGCATTATATTCAGCAAATGTTGATTACTAAAGTATAATTCTATGTTGGGAAATGTGAAAGCAAAGGTTAATATTGTCATGTTTTCATTTACCAAAAGTATGTTGTGTCCGTGTCAGAAGATTGAGAGGTAAAATAAAGGGCTATTAGCTGTGTTTTTCCCCAATTTGATTCCTTTTTTTACTTTTTAAATTGATATACAATGACATGCATAGAAATTCTTATATTCCTATATATTTTGTGAAAACCCCAGGTTTGACACTTTTTCAATTGCATTTGAGTAACTCAACCTTGCTATTTGTATATGAATACCACAATGGACCTGACCTCATTTTCACAAATTATATAGAAAATCAAAATAAAGTAAATATTACCAAATGCACCGTTAAGGTGTCTTACCGCATATAAATCGTAATCATTACAGCTTTATGTGAGGCAACATTGACTAAACGTGAATATAGAATATATTTATGGTGACACAATTGCAATTACTGTTGACACAAATTATTTAGACATTTTTATCATTATGGACTCACAGCCGGGGTGTCGATAGGGAATGCGTAAACACCCATTAAACCTGATCCCACCTCTCGCGTTTCCAGAAGCCCATGTTTGTCAACTTCTATTAACCGCCTAGGTCTCCTTAATTTTCTATCGATTAATACTTTGATATTAGTAACTCTACATTAAATCAGACTTAAAAACAGAATAAAGTTTATTCAGATATCGTGTTAGGAAGAAAAATTTTAACCTGGTTTAAATGGCTTCCAAAGGTGAATATCGCAAGGTCCATTTTGAAAATATTTATCTATAAGTATTCATCACACCCCTTGCTTTTGACAGGTAATAGTAAATAAAAGGTATGAAGTTTGAAGCTATTGACTGAGATATAGATCGGTCCTAAAGAAAAACAAATAGTACTTACTGCCGATAGAATCTATAAATAAAGGAAAACATTATTACAAGACTGGTTAGTGTATTATACATCGCACTTTAAGACAAAATGATATATAATTATTTACAATAACATTATTTACATAACAACAACAGTTGAATGTCTGACAATTTGACTTTATTCAATTTTACAGAAACCAAAATGATATTAACTAAATAAATTGTATTCTTAACTAACATTTATGTCGGCGGTGAAGTGTTTGTATATAAATAAATAATGGGACACACGCTTAAACTTTCCACATCTAGTTTTATTCCTTGATAACCAGCATATGGCGTTTGCCTCTCAAATGAAAGGATATGCCACCCTGTTACGTTTACGAATATTTCATTTAAAATGACATCCTGTTTCGTTGTACATTTGGTATTGATCGATGAAGTTAGTTGCTGTATGAATTATAAATAGCAAGGTGGATTTAGAACTGTTCTAAATCACACCCGTATGTTTTACATAGCCTAACAAACTAATATGTGAAAATGTACAACATATAAAACATCTCAGATACCAAAGTATAAATCTTTAGGATGCCCAGGACACAGATACAAATCCGGCTAAAATGGACAAACACGGACCTCTGGAAACCAAGAGGTGGGATCAGGTGCCATGGAGGGGTAAGTACCCCCTGTCGACCGGTCACACCCGCCGTGAGTCCACAGTCAAGTCCAAATGAAATACGTGAGGAACGAATCCTCGTCACAATTGGTACAGACGTCTCAACAACCGACAACGAAAAGGCAACTCACATTTTACCCAGTGAAACAGTAATCGCAAACAAGACTATTATACCGACCGTAAAATTTGCGGAACGTTGACATTAAACGCGGTTTTCGATATCCCTGTGTCAATAATTTGTCAGTGAGTAGTTTACATCTGTATATGAAATGTTCATATGTTGTACACGCCCTGGCATATCGGATCATTTGCGAAATATAAACTCCATATGCGGGTGACTGTGGGATATTACTACTTAAATGTGGAAAATTTACGATGGGAAAGCCGAAATCGTCGCGTTTGTCGTATAGCTTAGTTGCCAATTTCCCGTCTATGTCTTTATTAATAAGTAAATTGTCTAAGTATGAAGCGTGTGTGCTTGATTCTGTTGCATCTTTAATTTCTAGTTCGCTGGGATATATCGCATTGACATATGTATGAAAATTGTCGTTATTAATTGACAAAAGGTCGTCGATATATCTAAATGTGAAATTAAAGGACACCGTTAACTTTTTCTTTTTTTGATTCAGCAGTTTCTGAATGAAGTCTGCTTCGTATGAATAAAGGAACAGTTCAGTCAATAAAGGGGCACAATTGGTTCCCATAGGAATGCCGACAGTTTGTTGAAAGACCACGTCTCATGGAAGTAAAATTTTCGGGACGACCTGTCCCTTCATCAGGACAAATCGATTCAAAGAGTGCGTATGTGTACGTTTTCTTATCTTATTTTAATCGTTTTGTCCTGATGAAGGGACAGATCGTCCCGAAAATATGACTTTCATTTTGTCCGTGTCGTCATATAGTCATTTTAATGCTTTCTATATTCTTTTCTTGACTTGTATCTATTGCTGTGATCCGACACACTAGGATATATAGTGTTGTTAATTTTAGTACTTTATATATATATATATAACCACATTTTTTCAATAAAAATATTGTGAAATCATTTTTATTGAATTTCAATGGAATTGTTACTGTTAAACAAAGAATCGAATACAATTTCATTATATATTTTGATTTTGATTTTCAGAACTAGAAATTAAAATTTTCGTCAATTTAGAAAGTTTGCCAGTTTTCTTGCGGAAGGTCGGTGGTCTTTACCCGGGTGACCGGGGTTTCTCCTCCACCAATAAAAACTGGACGCCGTCATATGACTGAAAGATTGTTGAGTATGGCGTAAAACAAAACAAAAAATCAAAAATCGTCAATTTAAACAGAAAGTTTAATATTTGTGATCAAACTTCCTTATTTGTGTAAGTAAAATTGTGATATCTAATTTTTACTTTTTGTTTAAATCGTCAAAGTTCTGAAATTGCAAATTAGAAAATTACATCTAACGCCATTCTAAGTTTTTTTCTCTGTTTAGCGTCCGCGGACGGATTGATTTTTAGATCAATAAACAGAATAATATATAAAAAATATAAAAATATAGGAAAAAATATGGAATGTAGCCCTAAAGTGAACACGTTAACATATGAACATTTGTTTACATCATTGTAAAAATAAAAATTTCATTGGTTATTTATTAGTATGTTCCAGAGATATTGTTTTTATAAGTGTAATTTTGTTTTCCTTTGTTAACATATTAGAAAATACTTAAATGTCCATAAAATTGCATTTGTACTCATAAAGATATCTTGTGTTTTTCTGTCATTTTGTAGGTGTTTTTTTTTTCCTGATAGAAAGATAGGTTTTTTACTTTAGGGTGGACGCTAAACATAAAAAACCTGGAATGGCCTAAATAAGCAATGAACTAGGAAACGTTCTCTGGTTAACTGTGTAATTCTATTCAAATGCGATAAGAAAAGGCTTCACAATATTGTATTGAAAAATATGGTTTTAAATGAAATATATATAGTAAATCAAAGTACTGAAAGTACTGATACGAGTTGATGGTAATCGACAAGTTTTAATGAGGCATAATACACTCAGTATACCGAAAAAAAATATACATTGTGTACACATGTTTGAAATATATTGCAGATTAATTTCAATGTACTAATGTCCCAATATCACAATATGACATCAGCCTTTTTACTGAGAAAATACATGTTATTTCCAGAGTTTCCAAATCAGCAAAAACCTGCATGAATCACCCAATTTTAATTCGAATAAGAAAAATATTATGACAATGAAAACATCACAACTTTTTTGCAATCTTTACCATTTATATTACAAGTGAGTATAGGCCGAATTTTTACAATGATTTTAAGTTACTTTTTATTTTGGAAAAATTAGGTTTTACAAAAAGTAACTTAAAACCGGGGCAGACAATATGCCTAAAGTGAGTACTGATGGCTTATTTATTATGCAACAAACTACATATGACAGCGATGTGCTTATAAACATCGTTTAATTCAAATGTCTATGTCAATACGTGTGCATTTAAAATATTTTCCCAACTTCAAAGACTAACGCGAGTTTCTCATGGGTTAAGATCACGGAATGGTGAATGACGCAACTTCTATGCCCAACTTCACTGCCAGATATTGCCAATACACAGTAAGGGAAAGCCCAAAACTCATTTGCATATTAATCGTGCGCAAGAACTGTAAACGGTCTGGTCAATTACTTTTAACGTCAATTATGTCACAAGTGTATAATGTTGAAAAATGATAGAAAGTAACATAAAAAGCAAATTTATGATATCTTTAAACTTATAAAGGACGCCGAACTCACTCTTAATAGCATATATTTCAACAAGTCCTCTAGACGTATATTTTTCAGCAAATTGTTACTTTAGTTTTTTTAATTTAAAAAGCAAATATTTACAAATAAAAGTGTGATTTGGAAATTTCAATTTTTTACATGTGCTTACTATAACTTACTATAACATTACTCAGTTGATGGAACATCAACTCGTAATCAAAGTACTGAAAACACTGATACGAGTTTTAATGAGGTATAATACACTCAGTATACTGAATACTTTTAATTCTGTAAAATTAGGTTTTACAATAAAAAGTAACTAAAAATCGGGTCAGACATTTGGCCAAACGTGAGTACTGATGGCTTATTTATTATACAACAAACTACATAGTTCAGCGATATGATTATAAAATCGTGTGCTTATAAACATCATTTCATCGATATTAAATTTCTATGCGACAGGGCAGTATTATATACCGTTACGCTATACTTCCTGTCAGTAGCCTTAAATCTCTAGGTCAATACGTGTACATGTAAAACATTTTCCCAACTTCAAAGACTATCGCAAGTTTTTCACCAGTTAAGATCACGTGAATGGGGAATGACGCAACTTCTATCTCCAACTTCACAGACAAATCTTGCCAATACACAGTAAGGGAAACTTGACCAAAACTCATTTGCATATTAATCGTGCGCAAGAATTGTGAACGGTCCAGTCTGTCGCTTTTAATGTCAATTTTACCACAAGAGTATAATGGTAAAAAATAATTGAAAAGTAACATTCTAAAGCAAATTTATAATATCTTGAAATTCATAAAGGACGCTGAACTGACCTTTAATAGAATATATTTCAACAAGTCTTGTAGACCTACATTTTTCAGCGAATTGTTACTATATTTTCGTCATTTTAAAAAGCAAAAATATACGAATAAAACTGTGATTTGGAAATTTTAATCTTGAAGTTCATTCACATGTGCAATTTCCAATCAATACAATGTGTTAGTAACCCCATACTGCAAAATGTGCTTTGACTTGATCCCAATGAACAACTTACCATAACATTACTTAGTTGATGGGATATCAACTCGTAAAAATAATAATGTCTGTAAACTTTTGACAAGTGACTGTAATTACTATCCAAAATATACGTTTTTACCCGACAATCTTAAAAGACCGCCTTTAGATATCCCTGAAAACTACGACTACATGATTTAAAGGGGTAGCTGTGTTTACCAAAAATATTATTTCGATTTTTTTCTACTTTTACTACTTGTACTTGATGTACAATAACAAATAAGAGCTATACACAGGCATGAAAATCTTCTATTGCTATATATATTGTGAAAATAAGGTCAGGTCCAGTGTGGTATTCATATACAAATGCAAATGTAGTAAGGTTGAGTTAATCACTTGCAAGTGAAAAAGTGCCAAATTGGTTTTCTCAAGCAATTTTCACAAAATATATTGGAATTTAAGAATTTTTATGCCTATGCATATCTTTTTTGTTGTTGTTGTTGTTGTTGTTGTATATCAATCTAAGTAGCAAAAAAGGACAGACTTATTATTGGAAGAAAACACGGCTAAATTATAATACCCCTTTAACTATCAGTAGTGGTAAATTGGTTAGAAATTTCTGTCACGTGGTTATGAAAGACTTTTTGTTTGTTTGTTTATTTATTTATTTAATTATTTTCTTTCCTTTTTGGAGGGGTTGTTTTTTCTACTTATAGTATGTGATTTCTTATATTATTTGAAATATTAATGTACAAGGATAATTTGATACAGATCCCTCTTCTATCCTTTTACTGCGTGAAACAGTTACACCTTTGGCATTCTTCTTTACATTTCTGGAAATTCTTATACTGTGATGGCAGGCATGTGGTAAAACAAAAGTAATATCACATCTTAGATGGATTTGACAATACATTCAGATTTATTATTTATTATTACTTTTGATTTCATTTATATCAAAGTCAAGCTCAACTGATGAAGTCTCTTTGACAAGACAATCGATTTGTGCATTTGTGTAAAACTTTAACTTTGGTATTGTTAATAATATTTATGTATTTTTACTATTGGAGAAAAATAAAGCAAGCAGGTGCCATTTCATATACCGTATGAATCATTATAAAGTGTTGATGATAAATTTCATTATATATATATATATATATATATATATATATATATATATATATATATATATATATATATATATATATATTAAACACATAATATATGATATCGACTACGATATACAAGTACGTGTAACATGTTATTAAATCCTAATGACGCATTACAAATTATTTTTTTATTACTCATTAAGAAGAATACTAATATTGATAGTGAAAACGTTATATCTAGGAGTGTCTCGTTTTACGGCATATATTATTGATACATGTGTTAATATGTTTGATACGTCATCGATAGAGTGGGGCCAAAGTTCTTAATAACAAATTTTTGTTTCAATTTATAAACTAGGATAGCGAGGTGATGAAGTAAAACATTATATTCATACACATGGTAATTCAAAAATTAACAGAACAAGGACATATAATAGAAACGTGCATTTTCGTCTGAAATACTTCTGCTGCCTTATACCTGTATTAATTTCTCAAAATGTATTGAAACAAATGGCAAGCTTCCAATTATGAATTGGCTTTCTTTATTACATGTATTTGCTTCATATATATTAACACATGTATTTTAACCTGTATATGGTGTTTACGCCGTCGTAGCTCCGCGGCATAGTGCTCAATTCACATCCAGAGGATCGCGGCTCCGAGCCTCGGCGGAGGCGACTGGCTTTTCTTGCCCTTCGGATGAGACAGTAAAAACCGAGGTCCCGTGTCACAGTAGGTGTCGGCACGTTAAAGAACCCTCACTGCTCAATGGCCGTAGCCTAAGTGTCGAGCATATGCCAAATTTGAAGCCCTCCAGTGGCATTTGGTTACGTCTCCTTATAAGTGAAAGATTCTTGAGTGAGACGTTAAACAACAATATCCTGAATGATACGATATGCTTGAGCCTGTCGTCGTATGGTCATTCCATGCATTAAGGAAAACTCCACGTAATAAGTTATTGTCGCAAGGGTATGAAGAATTCGCGCGAATTTAACAGTCGATATAGTAACCTTGATTGTTATCTTCATATTTTGTTATCTAAAATGTTGAAATATTCCAGGAATCGTGTTCTGTATTTTGTGCTCAGATAGTGAACCTTCTATTTGATCTGTATTTTACCGGCAACACGATTTACCCAAAACTACCCAAACCACCCAAAAAAACTCAAAACAAAAACAAAAACATTCCAACAACTTTTTAAAAAATATTTAAATGAAATAAGCATGTATAAAAAGTTTTAATATAAAATGATTAACCTAGCTACATCGTTCTCACTCAAATTAGGCCAATATGTATTCGATGTACACATATAGTAGTCAGAATCGGAGTCGAGAATTGGCGGATTCCAATGTAAATATCAAAGATAGGTTTCCTCCTCAGTTCTTTTCTAGTGACATAATATTTCAAGTACATCTGTATTATATCATTTTATATCATTTATATAAAATATTTTGGTAATATTAAGTTTGTGGTTTGAAAGTGTCATGCGTTTGCACACATCCTGGAGGTCTACGTTCACAAATTCGTCCTGCACTGGCTTTTACATAAACCCATTAAACCGTCATTTTTATGACAAAATATAACTCAAAATGATTATTTCCATATCTAGTATCAGAAATAAAAACATTTATCCACAGTATTAGACATAATTATTTTAAGTTTTGGGTGGTTTTGTGTAATTTTGGTGGTTTTGGGTAGTTTTGGGTAAATCGTGCTGCTCGTATTTTACTGTGGACGCACGTCGATCGTTATCGGCCAGCTTTGACTGTTTATCACACTGTAGCACCTGGTCTCAATTCTGGATTTTCTAGTGATCTGTGTTTATCTATTGTTTACTAGGTGTGTATATTGTAAACGTGGATATTTCCGCGTGTTGTTTTAAAATTACGCTACTGGTCAGGGACCAGTAGCCGGCTAGGACCAGTAGCCGGCTATGGTGTTATTTCGTATTTATTATGTGCCGCGACAATATTGTTTTCTTCTGTTCGAGAAAACTGTTCATCATCTTATGAATTATCTTTTAAAAAATCTCAAAAATTGTGTTCTAATTAGCCTAAATTATGTAATAGTCGGCTACTGGTCCCCAGCCAGTATTGTTAATGCAAACCATACCCATGGTTTTTTACATGATGTCACACGTAACTGTGAGCAGTCGTGTATGAAACGATAATTCTTAGCATCACTGTAGAACTGGTTCACTGGAGTAATTTACAAGAAAAACTCTAATATTTAGTATAAATTATCCGCACGCGTAAATTTCCACGTTTACTTGTGAAGTATTGTACTGTTAATACTTTGGTATCCGTGATTTTTAAATATCTGACTTCATGACGCACAACTGTAATACATTTTAAATTAGTAGAAAGAAAAAAAATATATAACTTAACGAACAAGCTCTACATTTGTGCAAAAAATATCCTTATTTGAAATACAATTTTTTTTACATTCATTTACATACAGATTTATCATTATCCGATGGAACTAGCAAACTACGTGTAGATAGAAAAGTAATTGTTTGATTGACGAGACGATCTCTTCCGGGATTGTTTTATATCATACTATATTGCTTGAGCAAATTGTTAGTCATTGCCCAATGATCAGGAAATTATCATACCAACATACTTTTTCAAGTTTTGAAATGTCTGAAGTCAGAGAGTACTTCATTAACTCGCTTCCATTGTATCCACTATACGTCAACTGGAAATACGAGGGGAAGTAATTATGTCAAAGATCATTGTGCTCAGTCAAGCGTAACACAAAAGAACATGTTCTCATCACAAATTTAATCAATGAACAATTATAAGGTCAAACAGTTTAACATAAAAATTGACAATACTTTACTTCTTAAGATGTGATGATTGTGCATTTAAAGTGACTGCACGGTCGTAAACTGTATGATAAAAATGAAATATATTACTGACAGTTTTATCTTATTCTTGCAAGGAGGTAAAATTGAAGACAATTTGATGAGTCATCATATATATTGATAACACATTCAATAACGACTTTGTTCACACAATGACATTGCTAAATTTGCTACATTTCCTTTTATTGTTTGCATCCAAAGAATATAAAATGTGCTATCAATAAGTAGCCACAATACCACACCCTAATCTGTCGAATATGGCTTTTTAACTTATGTTTTATAATTGGAACGGTGCTTGCATTTCTGTAGGTCGCAATTCTAATGAATGAACTGTTCGGTTTGTCACAAAAGTATGTCATTAATCGAGAGAATTTATATGACGGATGACCATATGGTCCGATTCTCGGGACACTCTTTTGACACTCTTTTTGATCGTTAGTAGTTATAGGCAGCTCTCCGGCGGGCCATTTGAATTTAACCGCCACTGATAACGTCATCAGAATGCTGGCTTCTGATTGGTCAATTCAAATGGCCCGCCGGAGAGCCGCCTGTGACGTCATAAGCGGAAGTGCGTCATACCGGAAGTGAGGTCATACCGGAAGTGCGTCATACCGGAAGTGAGGTCATGTTGTCATGGCAATAAGGAGAAAGAGCCAATCGTTGAGTTTGGGGGCGTGTCTATGACCGGAAGTGGAAGGTTGTGGGGGCGGCCATCTTGGCTAAGGAGCCAATGAGAGCCTTCGTTACAAGAGGTTGGGGTCACGTGAGTTCCCGAGAAGTCAACGGTAAGAGAGAGAAGTTGGGTTTTTCCAGTTTTGAGCTGAGAGTGAATCTATTTTTAGAACCGAAACTTTGGGTTTTTCCAGTTTTGAGCTGAGAGTGAATCTATTTTTAGAACCGAAACTTTTGGTTTTTCCAGGTTTGTGAAACTCGTAGTTGGTGGCGCCACCGTCGTTGAGAGTTGTGTATCATCAAGTGCGCATGCGCGAGAAGCGGTAGGTCGAGCTCCACTCAAGCTTGTACTAAGACTTGTAGAGTATGTACAAAGGGAGATTACTCTGTATAGACGCTATAGGTGAAACAAAGGGAGATTACTCTGTATAGACTGTAGAGATGGGGCAAAGAGAATCACTCTGTATAGACTGTATACATGAAACAAAGGGCGATTACTCTGTATAGACTCTAGGGTGGAACAAAAGGGGTGATGACTCTTTATGGGCTGTAGGCATTAAACCAGAGGGGTGGGTGGGTAGCGAAACAGGAAGGTTAGGAAGGGTAGCCATCTTGGCTATAGAATCATGGGACATCTGGTTTTTCAGGGACTGACTAATCTCACGACAGGAGGGAAAACTATAGAACATGAAAGTGTGTAACGTTCTCAAAGTTTGTCAAAATGATCAAGTGTGTGTGTGTGTGTTGTTCTCAAAGTTTGTCAAAGTGATCAAGTGTACTGTTCTCATGTTTCAAAGTTTGTCAAAGTGATCAAGTGTTTGTGTGTCGTTCTCAAAGTTTGCAACGTGTGTACCGTTCTCAAAGTTTGCAATGTGTGCAACGTTATGAAGTCTCAAAGTGACAGACACAAGAAGCACAAGTGACGCAAGTGAGACAAGTGACAAAGTGACACAAGTAGTAAAGTGTAAAGTATGAAGTTGTTCACTTACGTCGTTTCAACAAGTATCAAAGTTCAGATAGTGAAAATAGTATCTGTATTATTTTATATTATTTCTTGTACTACTGTATATAAAATAAAAAATTAAACACTCACCCAGAGAGAGTTTTTCTGACGATGTTGACTCTTCGAGCTTCGGCTGCCAAATGAGCTCTCAGTAGTCTAACTGAACTTATTCTCAAGTTTTTAATGTTACTTATTTTTGGAATTGCCTCGTTTTAAATTTTTTGTCTGATAAAATTTGATGAATCAAGTAAGAAGAAATAGTGAATGTTCACATTTACTTACTATGGATTAGACTTACCACTACAGTATAACACAACACATACAAAAAAAAAAAAACTGCATACTTTCAGTTAAGGTTTCTTTTCGAATAAGATGAATGGCCCTTAAAAGGGCCGTTGGTTTTTGGGTTAATAAACCTGTGCTTTACAGACACCGACAAATCTTTTGCTCAGCTACACGTAGTGACGTACCATCTTAATAATCCAGCCTTCTGTTGATCATAGAACTCACACTCCTGGGACGCCATCTTTAGTTTCTTTAGGGTGTACTAGGGTTTCAGCCTCCAGGAAAATACTACGTTCATCACATTTGTTAAATTTTGTGTCTTCTGAAACGAATTGCGGTGAAAACAGACGCGCACAGCTTTTTATATGACCAGTACAGCGCACGCGACGTTCTCCGTCTCATCAACTTTGGCCTCTCTGATGAACTGAGTGAATCTTTTTTTAGAACCGAAAGTTTAGGTTTTTTAGGGTATTCCCCTGATGGCATGATTCAGCTAAATAAACGTTGTTTGAACTCTTATGTTTTTACTTAGATCTTGAAATTTACTGTCTGTACATGTTTCATAAGGTAAAAACTAGACCTATGTAATAAAAATTCAAACACTCACCCATACTGGCAGTGGTTTTTTATTAATTGTAATGATGTTGACACCTCGAGCTTTGGGCCTCAAATGAGCACCCAGTGGCCAGACGCCTAATTGAGACTATTCTAGTTTTGTTTTCTAGTCATATGACTTACTTTTTACTTCTGAGGTATTTTATATTTTAGTGCAAGGACAATTATCTAGACCCTATCTAATAAAAAATAAAACACTCATTCATGCTGCCTGCTGGTAGTGGTTTTCTTATCATTATGATGTTAACACCTCGAGGTTCAGATCTCAAATGAGTTTTCACGGGCTTAACTGGACCTCGCTCTAGTCACATGACTTACTATATTTAGACTTTAATCAAGTGAATACTTCAGTCATAACAAAAGCACAAATGAAATAAAACGTTTATACACTGATACAGTAGCGAGTAGCATCCTAACGATTGTCATTCTATTTTACCTAAGTAAACACATCCGAGTCGTTCGATGTCGAATGACAGTTTATTAAGTACACTATTCTGTGTATTGGTGTATTGAAAATGCATCAAAAGTATGCGTTTTTATCTTTACAAGATCAAAATCTTACCGTGACTGGCATTACAAAATGGCGAGACCTACCATCCTGCAAGACAAGTACAGTCAGCTGACGTCACACTAGTGCCATCAGCTGACATGTCTAAGCGAATTTCAACTCTAAATTGTTTCAGGCTTATGATCTAAATGAAGTTCGCACACTAAGTAGTGTTTAGTCGGTACAATATTTTAAACTTGCCGCTATAGAATAACACCACATACATAAAAACCTGCAGACTTTTAGCTAAGGTTTCTTTTCTAATAAAATGGGTGACCCTTAAAGGGACCGTTGATTGCTCCGAAAAGCTGAATAAGGGAGACTCTAGTATTTTGTCGAATAGACGTCGCCAACGGCGAACTTCTCATTCTTTCTCTATCATCAGTCGATTTATCTCTCTGCCTTTGTGTGTGTCAAAGATTGACTAATGCTTCCTGAGCTAGTATGTATTGTACAGGTGTTAAAAGTGCAGGCTTAGGTCTAGTTGGTCCCTGTTGTTGTGTAGTAGGTGAAGATGGTCTAGAACTAGAAGGTAATGATGGGGTCCTACCAGAATTGATCGGGCTGCGTGGCCCTACTACAATACGTGTCCTCCGTGTAAGAATGATTCGCATGTTTCTGTCTTCAGGTTGCATTTCCATGCCGGATGAGTTACCCATGATAATGAACTAATACCGAGATTCAGACAGTACTAGCTTATATAGAGTTTATGACTTACTCTGTGTACTCTGCGTTTTCTTGTGATGTGAGCCCCAGATACCAAACATGTCACATAATCCCTGAATGGCATCTTTCTACTCCACTCTTCTTATCCTTTTTTCTCTCTCCATTTCCCCAATTTCTCTCTCTCTCTCTCTCTCTCTCTCTCTCTCTCTCTCTCTCTCTCTCTCTCTCACGTTTCCCACATTTCTTCTCTTTCACTCCTGTTCTGATTCTTTATATTATTTGTCTTTGATTTTACACATAAACAAGAAAAAGAAGAAGAAATAAAGAATGGGTATATATATATAATGGTAAGAAATGTGGGAAATCAGATCAACATCGACGAATGGCCCAGTTGTTGAAAATGGAAACAAGAAAGAGACAAAGTCGGTGGACCTAAGACTGATTATAGTAACAGCAGTTCTGTAGTCTCTCCTTATCATCATCCTATTAAAAAGACGTATTCCCTTTATAATCTCTGTATGCCTTACTTATTCTCTTTGTATGCCTTACTTAATCTCTTTGTATATTCTGCCAGTCTCATAAAGTTGCGTTATACACTTTTGTTTTATACCTTCTAATAAGTCGTATAACTTTTTATCCTCTTTGTCACCGTATCTGTGTAGATACATACTAGGTACTGTATGACCAACTTACAATACACAAACACAAGGTCAGTTTCATCAAGTCTAATACCCCGCTAAAGAGAGCTTTTGAAATAGTCTGCAGAGAATAAGTGTTGCCGTACTGTTACTTTGTATAATACATAAGAATGAAGTAAAACACGTATAACTTTGCACTCATAACTCTGAAATAGTCTAGAGAAACATAAAAACAGTACGTTTTACTTTACTGATACGTATGAGATTACCTATATGGCATTAGACGCATTCCCTTTGTACCCTTACTTTCTGCATCACGGTAAGATTTTGATCTTGTAAAGATAAAAACGCATACTTTCGATGCATTTTCAATACATCAATACACAGAATAGTGTACTTAATAAACTGTCATTCGACATCGAACGACTCGGATGTGTTTACTTAGGTAAAATAGAATGACAATCGTTAGGAGGATGCTACTCGCTACTGTATCAGTGTATATTCGTTCAACATTAAACGTTTTATTTCATTTGTGCTTTTGTTATGACTGAAGTATTCACTTGATTAAAGTCTAAATATAGTAAGTCATGTGACTAGAGCGAGGTCCAGTTAAGCCCGTGAAAACTCATTTGAGATCTGAACCTCGAGGTGTTAACATCATAATGATAAGAAAAACCACTACCAGCAGGCAGCATGAATGAGTGTTTTATTTTTTATTAGATAGGGTCTAGATAATTGTCCTTGCACTAAAATATAAAATACCTCAGAAGTAAAAAGTAAGTCATATGACTAGAAAACAAAACTAGAATAGTCTCAAATTAGGCCTCTGGGTGCTCATTTGAGGTCCAAAGCTCGAGGTGTCAACATCATTACAATTAATAAAAAAAAAACCACTGCCAGCATGGGTGAGTGTTTGAATTTTTATTACATAGGTCTAGTTTTTTACCTTATGAAACATGTACAGACAGTAAATTTCAAGATCTAAGTAAAAACATAAGAGTTCAAACAACGTTTATTTAGCTGAATCATGCCATCAGGGGAATACCCTAAAAACCTAAACTTTCGGTTCTAAAAAAAGATTCACTCAGTTCATCAGAGAGGCCAAAGTTGATGAGACGGAGAACGTCGCGTGCGCTGTACTGGTCATATAAAAAGCTGTGCGCGTCTGTTTTCACCGCAATTCGTTTCAGAAGACACAAAATTTAACAAATGTGATGAACGTAGTATTTTCCTGGAGGCTGAAACCCTAGTACACCCTAAAGAAACTAAAGATGGCGTCCCAGGAGTGTGAGTTCTATGATCAACAGAAGGCTGGATTATTAAGATGGTACGTCACTACGTGTAGCTGAGCAAAAGATTTGTCGGTGTCTGTAAAACACAGGTTTATTAACCCAAAAACCAACGGCCCTTTTAAGGGCCATTCATCTTATTCGAAAAGAAACCTTAACTGAAAGTATGCAGTTTTGTTTTTTTTTGTATGTGTTGTGTTATACTGTAGTGGTAAGTCTAATCCATAGTAAGTAAATGTGAACATTCACTATTTCTTCTTACTTGATTCATCAAATTTTATCAGACAAAAATTTAAAACGAGGCAATTCAAAAATAGTAACATTTAAAAACTTGAGAATAAGTTCAGTTAGACTACTGAGAGCTCATTTGGCAGCCGAAGCTCGAAGAGTCAACATCGTCAGAAAAACTCTCTCTGGGTGAGTGTTTAATTTTTTATTTTATATACAGTAGTACAAGAAATAAATATAAAATAATACAGATACTATTTTCACTATCTGAACTTTGATACTTGTTGAAACGACGTAAGTGAACAAACTTCATACTTTACACTTTACTACTTGTGTCACTTTGGTCACTTGTCTCACTTGCGTCACTTGTGCTTCTTGTGTCTGTCACTTTGAGACTTCATAACGTTGCACACATTGCAAACTTTGAGAACGGTACACACGTTGCAAACTTTGAGAACGACACACACTTGATCACTTTGACAAACTTTGAAACATGAGAACAGTACACTTGATCACTTTGACAAACTTTGAGAACAACACACACACACACACTTGATCATTTTGACAAACTTTGAGAACGTTACACACTTTCATGTTCTATAGTTTTCCCTCCTGTCGTGAGATTAGTCAGTCCCTGAAAAACCAGATGTCCCATGATTCTATAGCCAAGATGGCTACCCTTCCTAACCTTCCTGTTTCGCTACCCCACCCACCCCTCTGGTTTAATGCCTACAGCCCATAAAGAGTCATCACCCCTTTTGTTCCACCCTAGAGTCTATACAGAGTAATCGCCCTTTGTTTCATGTATACAGTCTATACAGAGTGATTCTCTTTGCCCCATCTCTACAGTCTATACAGAGTAATCTCCCTTTGTTTCACCTATAGCGTCTATACAGAGTAATCTCCCTTTGTACATACTCTACAAGTCTTAGTACAAGCTTGAGTCGAGCTCGACCTACCGCTTCTCGCGCATGCGTACTTGATGATACACAACTCTCAACGACGGTGGCGCCACCAACTACGAGTTTCACAAACCTGAAAAAACCCAAAGTTTCGGTTCTAAAAATAGATTCACTCTCAGCTCAAAACTGGAAAAACCCAAAGTTTCGGTTCTAAAAATAAGATTCACTCTCAGCTCAAAACTGGAAAAACCCAACTTCTCTCTCTTACCGTTGACTTCTCGGGAACTCACGTGACCCCCAACCTCTTGTAACGAAGGCTCTCATTGGCTCCTTAGCCAAGATGGCCGCCCCCACAACCTTCCACTTCCGGTCATAGACACGCCCCCAAACTCAACGATTGGCTCTTTCTCGTTATTGCCATGACAACATGACCTCACTTCCGGTATGACCTTACTTCCGGTATGACCTCACTTCCGGTATGACGCACTTCCGCTTATGACGTCTCAGGCGGCTCTCCGGCGGGCCATTTGAATTGACCAATCAGAAGCCAGCATTCTGATGACGTCATCAGTGGCGGTTAAATTCAAATGGCCCGCCGGAGAGCTGCCTATAACTACTATCGTTGTATTGTCATGTTGTAAATTTTGAATTTACTAGTTGGGTGTAAATATTACTGTAATTTTGCACTTTCTTGATGGTAGGTAAATACACAAAGTATTGTTCGTTTACCCATCATAAAGTAAATTCAAAATTTGAAACATGACATATATCTTAAGCCGCGTTCACAACGGATCGTACATTTTGTCGCGGAGGACCCATAAAATATTTGCCGTGGCAAGATCATGCATCTGTCTCCCGACTATTTAAATAAGACTGTGATTTTCTTTCAATATTTTTCAGTGTTCATCAAAGTTCTATCCAAAGTTTTGTTTAGTCAGTTTAAAACCTGATTGTCCCAAATAGGAAAATTAACAAAAGAATCGTATTAGCAGGCATTGTCACGTGGATGATGTGTAGGCCCACCAGACAGAGGTGTATGGTGCGCCGTTTTAATATTTATTCCCTATTTTTTATATCAAAAATTCATTTTTGATATAAAAAATTTAATTTCTGGGCCCAAAGTCACCAAATTTACTCAGTACTCAAGCTCAACTAACTTCACGATTTTAAGGTAAAAAACATGCAAACTTCAATCTCTTTTGATATCAGGAAATAGAGGTGATTTTTATATCAGAAAATGATTTTTTTATATCAAAAAATGTTTTCTGATATGAAAAGCGAATTTTTTATATAAAAAATTCTGATATCAGAAATTCGACTATTTGATATGAAGAAATTGAGTTTTTGATATCAGAAAATAGTGAATGAATACTAAAACGGCGCCCCATAGAGGTGGCAACTACCACAAGCTGGTGACACGGATGACGACTTGTAGACTGCTGATAACACTGCTGATGATGTGGAGGCCTACCAGACAGAGGTGGCACCTACCACAAGCTGGTGACACGGATGACGACTTGTAGACTGCAGGCGACGCTGCTGATGATGTGAAGGCCTACCAGACAGAGGAGCCCCTACCACAAGCTGATGACACGGATGACGACTGCAGGTGATCCTGCTGATGATGTGTAGGCCTACCAGACAGAGGTGGCACCTACCACAAGGTGGGGACCCGGATGAGGACTTGGCAACTGCAGGTGACCCTGCTGATGATGTAAAGGCCTACCAGACAGAGGAGCCCCTACCACAAGCTGATGACACGGATGACGACTGCAGGTGACCCTGCTGATGATGTGTAGGCCTACCAGACAGAGGTGGCACTACCACAAGCTGGGGACACGGATGAGGGCTTGGCGACTGCAGGTGACCCTGCTGAAGATGTGTAGGTCTACCACACAGAGGCGGAACCTACCACAAGCTGGTGACACGGATGACGACTTGTAGACTGCAGGCGACGCTTCTGATGATGTGAAGGCCTACCAGACAGAGGTGGCACCTACCACAAGCTGGGGACACGGACGAGGACTTGGGGACTGCAGGTGACGCTGCTGATGATGTGTAGGCCTACCAGACAGAGGAGCCCCTACCACAAGCTGATGACACGGATGACGACTTGTAGACTGCTGGTAACCCTGCTGATGATTAAAATCGGGGCAGAAATTCAGTCTAGCTGATGATGTCGTACCCGAGACGTAGGCTGCAGGAGCGGAGAACGGGAGGAGATTGCAGGTTATGATGTTGGTGCTGTCCTCAAGAGAACGAAGAAAGCTGTGGGTGGCAAGGCAAAGTCTAACAGCAAGACCCCTGATGATGACTGGGAACTGTTATCAACATCGCTCTCCCAGATGACATCGAGAAGCAGGAGCTGAAGATCGTGGCCTGGTTGAAATATAACGAGATGCTATATAACCAGTCAACTGAACTCAATAGGTTCGGTAGTTGAATATGCGCTCGTCATGATCGATGACCTTACCCCGCACGGCTTCATCACCAACGGATCGGATGTAGGATGTTGTGGTCATCGCCAGGGAGTGGTTCAGACTCCGTGAAGTCCAGTCAATTTTCTTCCAAATCACCCCTCAGACGACAGTTGGTGAAAATGTCGCCGTACGGTGCTTACCCATTTGTGCCAACATCTACCAAAAGGACTATGGAACAGTAACGCTTGTAATTGCAGTACCTGGTGCCATGTTCTTTGGTGCCTTGATAGCCACTTGTTTGTTATCGGTGACCCACAGCA
The DNA here is from genome assembly GCA_030159075.1 of Atrina japonica. NCBI lineage: Eukaryota > Metazoa > Mollusca > Bivalvia > Pterioida > Pinnidae > Atrina > Atrina japonica. The sequence goes on along the minus strand of BROG01000090.1, from coordinate 1,309,558 downwards.
ATGGTGAATCGGTCTGCTACTTGGCACTATCCTTAAGGTGTGCTATACTGTATACCTAGAAGTTTACACTCCCGTTTAAAGATTTACACTCCGATTTAAATTTCGCCATGAAAGGGAAAATTTGGAATGAAAGCGAAAATATCACATTAAATATTTGAAGCATAGAAATACATACCATTTATGGGACTATGGTGATTTCAGGTGAATCTAATACTGGTTGAATACGTTTACTGTCGTAAAAGGCCGAAAATAACCTGGGGCGAAAATTTCCAGGCGTACGGCACTCATTAACGATGATCTGAGCAACTTCCCGAACAAACCCTGAGATGTCATTGTAGGGACACGAAAGGTGCACGACATGCTGCGATAACTGTTCCCTTATATCCATATAGCGCATGGCCATGGCTCAAGAAGGGTGCGATAGCATCCCAGACTACCCTTAGTGATGCAATAGGCGACCCTCAGCAACAGCACTTGAAACATTCCAGACCCCATCCGCATGAATCAAACGAAATCATCGTCAGATTCCTGCTCCAACTCTCAGTTCATCAATATGCTATAGGCTACTGCCGAAACACCAGGCGCCGTTTGATCCGTGGCAGAACCCACCAACGTCTGGGGTTTCGCTAGTTCCTATATTGTTCCCTGGGGCCCGTTTTACGAAAGATCCCATGCCTTAAATCCCAACTTTTAGTCATAACTACCATGGCAACGCATCGCTGATTGGTCAGTCCCATGACAATTAGGACTAAGACTTAGAATTTAGGACTTCAGACTTTTTGTAAAACGAGCTCCAGGAGCAACGCCAACAGCGCGTACATGTACCATATTTTGTTTGTGTTGGGGTCTCGCCAGGCGCCTATTCAGAAAGACCAGGCGTAATCGCTCAGATGCAATAGCTATCCAGTATCACAACGACTGGTGGTAGCCTATTTGTTTCCAAGCGTCCATCCGCATGAAGCAAACGAAGTCATCAGATTCCTGCTCCACCTCTCAGTTCATTGATATGCTTTAGGCCTACTGCCCAAACACCAGGCGCCGTTTGATCCGTGTTACGTTTTACTTGTTCGAATGCGACTGCATAGATGCATCGTGTGTTTGTAACAGTTTCCTCTATCAAATGTTAAGTGACAACAGGAACTGCGGCTTAGGTCCAATACAGTTTATTCCAGTATAACATGAATTATACACAGTTGCACCAATCACAGTACTATAGTCAATATTGCTATTATCGATTTGATATCAATTTGATACAATGTGATATCAGTTTGATTTGATAGACCCTGTAATAACAATAACAAAAGTATAAGTTACAATAAATAAGTGTATAAAATATGTATATGTGCAATACTTGATTACGATCGCTTAGCCGTTAAAATAAAGGTTAAAACACAATAGTAAGAGTTGTCTCTCTTTATGATTACATGCGATCTTTACGATAAATGTGTACAAAACTTTGTGCTTTACAACATGATTATTAATATTATGAATAATATAAATAATAAAATGAACAATCACCTGACCTATTAAGGATCAAGGTCAATATTCAAAAATATAAAACGTGTGCTCAAACCAATCGCAATCTTTTTTACTCCGTGACAAAATAAATATAAAAAACCGGATTCTCTTGTACCTATTAAAGCGAAGTTATTAGAAAGATATAATTAATCAATATTCAAAAATATCAAAAAAGTCATTGTCGAAATAAGTGACTGTGTGACGTGTGCTCAAACATTAATATGTGTAATATCGCACGATCAATGGTTTTCGGAATACAAAAATACATACTTCACTGGTAATTAATAGATACGTATTAATTAAGATATATAAATGAAACCGTTCTTTCATTCTCATTCACGCTGTATAAAGACGAAGTTATTAGAATAGGATATTATAGGTTTACATTTTAATCGGAAACGTTTATAGGTAAGTATATAGAGAAAATGTCAACTTACAGTTGTCATCAAGTCATTGTCGAAATAAGTGACTGTGTGACTGCAGGTGAGTCGTAATGCTTTATCTATCGCTGACTGTGTAGATTGTTCAGGTAAAATTTGAAACGCTCATTTCTTTTAATATGTGTATATGCGATGTGCATCATTCACATGGCGGTAATGGACATCACTGGCCAATGGTCAGTGGATCGATTTATGATAAACAACTTGGTAACCATATAACTATGAAGTTTTTAGAATGACTTATTTTCGTTAATAATATAATTTCCACATTGTCCTGAGTCGGATCGAATGCAAATAAAGAAATGGACTGAAAAGATTATAAACTAAATCAATCAGACTTAAAGTTGATTACAAAATATATACAGTATTTATATTTATACATGAAGAATATTAATACATACAAATCATAGTTGAGATATTAAGAAAATATCACATTGTCACATATACATGTAATGATATTAGGTATCTGTAATAAAATATCACACTATCACATGTTTATGAAGAAACTTTCTAGTTTTTCAGGTAATCAATGGATAAAAATTATTTTTACATGTTTCCCGGGTTTCTGGCAGATCTGAGAGTATGTTTTGTCGGTTTAGCAAGCTCGTGAGTAGTATCCATGAACAAAATGAATAACCATACATAATACATTGACATGGGAGAGTGTCAATTACAAAACAAACTACAGTTGGTAACAGGCCTACTTGGCCTATTGTAAATTACAAACTAGCGTCAGTTTCAATGGGAAAAAAAACAACAAAAACGAATATCTGAGAAGTTAAAACAATTAAGTTATCAAAATATTTGACGCACAACACCACGACTCGGCCGTCGGACTCCAAGAAATCTAAGTAAGCGATATATAATGCTAACATTAGCTTTATCTATCGCTGCTAAAGTACATGTAGACCTCAGTAAAAAAGGAAAATTGGGTCTGTAGCCATTTGTCATGATGAAACGATTAATTAAAACGAAAAGGAGACACGATATTAAACATGTGAAAATAAATGGAAAATTACACATGTACGTTATCATTGTCACTCTGTTCGGACTCGGGATTACCACACTTGTTTGATCTGTAGATTTTGAATCATCTCCCTTGTCCATTATAAACAATATGGATGCAATTTTTCACGAAAAGGTAATGCTAGTCTTGTCCCACTTCATTATTTTTTAGTTATTGCATTCGATATATTTTGGCGTCAACATAATATTATCTAAATAATTGGTATATCAGACTTATGGGTCTAGATGTGTTTTGATCATGTATTCAGAATACTGTGGTTTGTATATATTTAAAATCGTAATACCCCAAATTGAAACCAATGAATGAATCATGGTAAAATAGTATTACATGATTAAGTCTCTAAAACGTTATAGAGACTAATGACTTTATTTTCCCAGAGCTTCTAGTGTGAGTCTGTGACATATGGCTCATTTTGTATGCAAAAAAGTTCTGTATCCTTGTGTTTCTGGTTTTCAACCTAATAGCACTTTTGCTTACGATGTCCACTGCCTTTATTTTTCTGTCATATAAGTACTGGAATTTTAAAAGAATGCCCTTTCCAGTGATTTTATGTTTCTGTATTAATTTGTCACAGGTTTATTCTTTTTTTTATGTTTCCGATAAATTTGTGATTTTCTCATGTCATCAAAATGGTGGGACCTGTTGTTTACCTAAGTAAACTCTGGCCAAAAACATGGACACGAGATGTCTCTAAAACATGGAAATTCGTGTTTTCAAAGATCATGGTTCTAGTGATTAAATAAATAATAAAAATGTACATTTAATACCTTTCAATATAAAAATAGGAATGTTATAGTGTTGGTGAATGTTTATGTGCCTAAATTGTTAGTATTGTCGATATCTTTGCCTTCTGGCTCTGGGATTCAAAAATATACACATGGATTTTTAATTTAAGATTTAGTTTTAAAATTGAGATAAACTATAATTAGCTCAGACTATTTTTTGTTTCTTTAAATACAGATTACAACAAAATTTTTCAGTAGTTGATTGAAAAAAAAAATATATCCCAGTCTCTAATTTTATATATAAGAATCATGTTAAATTCACGGTGCTTGTTTGTAAAAAGTATGACCAATAACTTCATGAAAGTCATATGACCAGCGATATATAAAGCTAATATTAGCTTTATATATCGCTGATATGACCTGAAGAATCAAAGTATAAAGTTTTGGGGCAAGTGTTTGAAAGCACTATAAATCATTCAATATGTGTAGTAGGAGGTTGTTATTTTGTACGAAGGACTCTTTGGGGGTAAAGTATCAATTAGTGGAGAGAAATCTGAAACTTTTTTGGAATAAATTCAAATTTTGACATATTTTGTGATTTTTTTTGGACTTAATTTCTTGCAAAAATTTGCTGTGTTCAGATCAGTGTTAAGTTTTCATTAGGATTTTGGTTCATGGTTAATGGTAATTTGGATGGAGATTCCATTAGGGTAGAACATCAGTGCTTATTGATGTGCATTGGGGTCTTTGGGGTTATATGCCCCACCCTTTGAATTTATTCTTTTATATTTTTCTTGAAAACCATTCACATGTCTACCATACCACTAAACCATATATATTCTTGTTTGTTATGGGTAGACACATATATTGGTATATGATTGGGTCCTTGGGGGTCCTGCCCCACCCCTGAAATATATATATTTATTTATAACTTAAAAACCATTCGCAGCCCCACCCTTAAACCATATTTATTATTGATTGTTATAAGGAAACACATTCAGTGGTGTATGGGGGGTCCTGCCCCACCCCTGAAATATATCTATTTATTTATCACTTAAACACCATTCACAGCCCCACCCTTAAACCATATTTATTATTGATTGTTATAGAGAAACACATTCAGTGGTGCATGGGGGAAGGTCCTGCCCCACCCTCTGAAATATATATTTTTACTTATAACTTAAAAACTATTCACAGCCCCACCCTTAAACCATATATATTATTGATTGTTACAGGGAAACACATTCAGTGGTGTATGGGGGTCCTGCCCCACCCTCTGAAATATATATTTTTACTTATAACTTAAAAAAAAAACATTCACAGCCCCACCCTTAAATCATATATATTATTGATTGTTATAGGGAGACACATTCAGTGGTGTATGGGGAATCTGCCTCCCCCCCCCAAATGAATTTTTAGTTATAACTTAAAAAACAATCACATCCCCACCCTTAAACCCTATATATTATTGATTGTTATGGGAAAACACATTCATTGGTGTATGAAGGTGTACTGCCCCACCCTGTGAAATATATATCTTTATTTATAACTTAAAAACTGTTCACAGTCCCATCCTTAAACCATATATACTATTGATTGTTATGGGGAGACACATTTAGTGGTGCCTATAGGGGACCTGCCCCACCCCCTGTAATATATATTTTAACTTATAATTTGAAATACATTCACATCCCTTACCTGTACTTATTAATACTCTATGTTTCTTTGCTACATTTGATATCAAAACAGGGACTGGCAAGACATGTAATTATATGTAATTCTTGTGATAATTTGCACCTATTCAGGTGAGCTTTGTTGTCTTCTGACAACTCTTGTTTATTTTAAGCAATCATATGTACATACAGTTTGTTTGACTTTTCCTGGTGTTTTTTATCAACTAGTTTGCTCTTCATTTTAACTTTTTGATTAAAGCTGTCATCTCAACTTTTAAACCAATTTAATGAAATAAAAAAAATATTGTTTTTGAAACATCTCCAGTGTTTTACTTCCATTGATCGCAATATTTGTTTAGTTTTCTGAATAGAAACAAGCCCCCACAACTGATGCAAAAGGTTTGCAAAATCAATCGTCATTGTCTAACTACAGTTACATAAAACAAACGTGTGAAGTAATGAATTTTGAGTATAACACACCTACATGTCGAAAATGAATATTGATATCAACAAAGTTCATTTACTCTATCTGGACATTTAGCCGGCTAATATACAATTCACAGGCATGTAATTAATCAGTTTAAAGATGAGAATATCAAACATAATTCCAAATTCCCCATGAGAAAAATGTAAAATTATAAACAAACAGGAGCTTAGATCACCTGTTATGATATGAATGTCCTCACTTCCGAAATAACGAATCAAAGACAAGTCAGACTAAGGTCAACTCGGAAATATATATTCTAACACTTGGCTCCTTTTACAGGACCACTTGCATACATTTAGAAAGATTTGATAGCAATGTTTCACAGCTAGGTCTCATATAACATTTATTTGTTGTCATCTTAGTAAAAATATATGTCATTGTGAAGAGGGTACCTTGTCATTGGTCAAGTTCACGTGACACGACTGCTCCCTTTTCCGAGTTCACCACAATGTGTGACGCTATGTAAACAACATAACGAAAGGGTGCAGATTACTGGTAGGATTTTTATATTTTTACTTTCAAAGTGCATATTATTTGATGGATACTAAAATAATGAATTTAAAACTAATTATAAAATCTATTTATTACGTGTCTTTGTTGAAGTCTTTGATGTGAAAATTAATGCGGAATGTTTATGATTTGAGTAAAGTATATGCTTTGATTACATGTCATCTGTCCATTGTTTCACTTTGGGAGTACAGGTGTGAAATAATGGTCGTTCTGCGACCTCGCCTTTAATAGCGGAGTTACGAGCCAATTTCTATTGATAACATTTAACAAAAATGTCTGCCTATGGAAAAATAAATCAGGGGTGTTTCAAAAGAATTATAATTATTTTTTTTCGAATTCAAAACTTGGTTAAAAGTTACGATGACAGCTTTAAGTTACATTTATTTTTACATCATTTCAGCAAGAAGGGTCATTATGTGCTCAGCACTGTTTAAACACACTATTACAAGGTCAGTACTTCAGTGCTGTAGATCTCGCAGACATTGCACAGCAGCTCGATGAGTCTGAAAGACAACAAATGGCAGAAGCTGGTGAACAAAGTGATGAATATAAAAGGTTCCTACAGGTAAATACATTCAACTTTCTAATACATGTATTTGTTTTTACTTAGATCAAACAGTTGTGTAGTTACCATGAATGCTTCAGGGCTCGACATTAAAGTTTGTCCGATTGTCTGTGTCCAGGTGAAAATAAGCTCGGACAAGTAAATCTTCCTAAGCACTTTCCGAGAGGGCAAGTTAGAATAATCAGCAATATTTATAATTTGTTATTTCAAACTTATTTGAAATTTTATGAGAAGGTTTACTACCACATAAGCTTGGCTATCTTTGAAAACCAAAATTTCTGTTTTCAAAATAAACTGCTCATCAACCCAGTGATTTCTGGAAAAAATATCTGGAAAACGGTTAATATTTCCTACTGATATGGGTCAAAAGACCTGTTCGAAGTTGATCCTTTCCGTGACTGTTTGTCATAATGGTATGCAACTTCAGAGAAAAAATGTGGGCAGCACCACTTCCAGTTAATCATTTTATCTTATATACATGACCTACATATCATATATATGACCTGGAATCTAGATACCATGCAGTGCTAGATGCCAGATGTGAAAAGCAGCCATCAAGAAAGTGACGACACTTGTAGTCATTACAAGAAAGAATTCCAACACCTATCAACAATTAAATCCTAGGAAAAGAACCGAAACAAGATATCATTGAATGTTAACGTTGTCAATGTAAATATTACAAAACCGGAAGCGATCTTGCCTGACATTCTGTTGAGGTCACATGATATGAACACTAACTATTCTGACAAAACTGAACGGAATGGAACAGTCCAAAAACAGTTATTCATGATTCCTACATAGAATAATGATCTAGTCCGGGTAGATTTTCTATGTGCTTGAGAACTAAATCAATGGTGTAACCATAATTCCTATGTTATTGTGACAAGTCAGTAAAACGATGGGTACAAATCTTCCAATTGTTTTGGTTACAACTCAGTCAACCATAGGCATGACTTAGCCAAAGAGGCTACGAGTTGAGATGGGTACAAATTGAGATGGGTCCGAGTTTACCAGCATTCTACAAAGAAGTAAACACACGTTGCCATACAAGTAGCAAATAAACAAAACACAAAGGACAGAAAAAGAAGAGAAATAGAATCGATAAAGAAGTTTTGCTGTGCATTTAGGAACAGAAATAGAGCATTGAAATGCTTTGAGGAAGGAAATGAAGCTGAAAACAAATGAAAAATTTATCACCCTTCTTTGAATTTCCCCTGAAGAAACCTCGATCTGTCAAGGCTAACACTTCTGTTCAATTGTGGAGTCAAACTGGTCAGAGAATATCAATACTTTCTTTTGTTTTTAATTTTTAACTTGACAGTGGTAAAAGTATATGTATAGAAAAACAATATTTTCATTTAAATTTTTATAATGTGTGAATCAGAGAACTTTTTACCATACTTTATGTTGGTCGATTTAAGCGGTCATGGGCCTTTAAATCGTGATTTCTACCCGTTGAAAAATGTTTTTCATTTCTCTTTGTAGCAAGCCTCCAGTAACTTTGATGACAGTGGTTTCTTCTCTATCCAGGTCATTGACAAAGCATTACAAGTATGGGGTTTAAACTTGATACAGTTTAATTCTCAGCATCAGATTGCTCAGGAATCCAGAGCAGCACCGATGTAAGTTTATATCTATAGTGTATAATACACGATAATTATACTCTTCTGTTCTAGAGCAAAAGAAGAACAAATATTTCTGTAATTTGATAAATGCAGTGAATACCTGCATTGGCTATTCAATTCAGCTGTGCAGTTGAAGAGAATTTAAGCTCACAAGGGAGTGAAGGGATGTGTTTTAGGTTTGAATCCTGGTTTGGTTCTAGCTAAAGAGATAAATATAATAGTGGTCATAGCAAGAGGCTCAACAGTAGAAGTGTAATTTGTAATTTGTTCCAGACTCACAATCATGTTTCCATGACAGCAAATTGCAAGGTACATTGCACATAAACAAGTTTCTGTACCATGATTTGCATTGACAAGATACACATATAAAGTTGTGTGCTATGATGTACATCAGCAAACATACATGTACAAGATCCTGTTCTTTGTTGTGCATTTTCAAGATACAAGGTTCAGTGGTATAATAGGCATTGCCACAGGTCCATAGCAGAGCATGTAAATGTTTTAGCATATAGGAATATTCGTAATATTCTTAGAAGCTATGAAAAGTTGTTGAAACATGTACAGACATGAGTTTGATATTATATTTTACCATGCATTAGTAAATAAAGTTAAATGGATACGGTAACTTCTTTGTAACTCTCTGTGCTGCTTTTTAGCTCACCTGAACCAAAGCTTTTCTGATCACCTTTGGGGTGTCTGGGTAACACAGTTGTTAGCGCACTCACTTCTGATCACCAATGCGACCCAATTTCAATCCTTGGGTTTGACAGGGGAGTATGTGAGATGGTATGGCGGTAGCCAACTCGGACACATGGGTTTTCTCGGGGCACTCCTCTTTCTTCACACAGCAAATCACCCCCGCGCGCTAACATCAGAGCCACCAAGAGATATTTATATAAGTTGCTTTAACTTGTTTGTCAATCATTGCAAAATAAATAAAGTTTAAACTTTTTTTATCACCTTTCGTCCATCCTACTGTCCATTAACATTTTGCATTTCCGACTGAAAGGATTTTGATGAAACTTTATCGGAAGCAACTACTCAAAATCCTCTGCCAAGTTTGTTCATTTCAACCAGATCGGCCCAGGGGTGCTTCCAGGGTGGGGCAAAAGAGGTCTCAGGGGGTACTCCTCTTTTAAAATCCTCTCCTCCAGATCTGCTGCATGGATTAAAAAAGAAATTGCATCTGCGTGATCTACATAGATGAATGATTCAAGCTTGGTAATTTTGTAGAAATCCGGAAATACAATTTTGACTTGTTTTTTGACATCTTTTTCTTTTTCCTTTGATTTTCTTCCCTTTTTTCATTATGATACACTCGTTTTATGTGTTTTACCTGTAATTAGATTGAGAAAATGCTTTCATGTAAGAATTTTGCTGAAAATTAATCTTCAAAAATGTTTCTGAATTTTTTAGACTGCAAAATAAAGGTGGAGGGTTTGTAGCTTTTAATACTGTCAGTTTCTTCAAAACCACTTCAGGGAATTTAATGAAATTTAACAGGAAGCATGTACTCTAGGTCCCCTACCATGTTTGTGTTGTTTTGTCCAGATTGGCCCAAGGGTGGATCCAGGGTGGGGCAAATTGGCCTCATTGGGGTACCCCTCTTTAAAAATCTTCTTCTCCAGAATTACTGCATGGATTGAAAAACATAATTGCATCTGAGTGATTTACAGGGATATATGATTCAATTTCCTGTTTTTTTTAATAAATTGCAAAATTAATTTTTGATGTATTTTTGGCATCTTTCCCGACTTGGTAATTTTTGTTCATTTTTAAGTCTCCTCCACTCCCCAGGAATGGTATAATAATATTTGTAAGATACCAACACCATTAAGGTGAGTGATGTGGCCCATGGGCCTCTTGTTGCTAATATTTTTAATGCAAGAATTATAAACCATGGCAACAGAATCTGTGAAGTCAGATTTATGGTCAGTAAGTAATATTAACGCCAAAACATTTTGTATTTACAGACAACAGTCAGCTTACATATGTAACTTCAGAGATCACTGGTTTGCTATACGCAAGATTGGATTTCAATGGTTTAATCTGAATTCCTTGTTGATGGGTCCGGAACTCATCTCCGATACATATTTGTCTTTGTTTCTTACACAGTTACAGCAAGAAGGTAATGAAAATGTTTTGTCAATTCTTCATTGTTTTCATATAAAAGATATGAAAAGAAAATACATGTATTTGAAAATTTGGCATTTTACATACAGGTTCATATCCTGTTGCATAAGAATTAATATTATTTAAGTTTCATATGAAATTCAGTCAACAAAATTTGACAGAGTTTGACATTTGTAATCAGTTAATATGAGCCTGTTAAAATGTTGAATTCTTTGGGTCTTTAATTTTGAGTTCAGACCAAAACTGAAAAATTATTTGATCGATGTGATCTGACCTATGGGTACTCGTAAAATTATCTGACTTATTGTTTTCCTGAAATGAAATTGGAGCTTGTCCAATTTATATTCTAAAATAAAATAGGAAATTTAAAATATAACATTCCTACTTATTGATTTTAATGTGGGTTTGGTCACATTAAACATATACACTGGAATAATGTTATCTCGAAATTCATTGGACTACACCAATAAAATTCATGTGACCACCCCTATAAAATTAACTGGACCACCCCTTATAAAATTAATGGGATTATCCCCAATAAAGTTCATGGGACCACCCCAATAAATTTCATGGGACTACCCCTTTAAAACTAATGGGACCACTCCTATAAAATTAACGGCATCACCCCTATGAAATTCATGGGACCAGTCCTTTAAAATTAACAGGACCACCCCTATATAATTAATGGCACCACCCCTATAAAATTCACGGGACCACCCCTATAAAATTCACAGGACCACCCCTATAAAATTTATGGGACCAGCCCTTTAAAATTATTTATTACTTCGAAATATCTAGAATTTGAGATAACTTAAATTCTAATTAACATATCTATTAATCCATAAAAAACCCACCCCTGTAAAATTTATGGAACCAACCCTATATAATTCACAGGACCACCCCTATATAATTCACAGAATTCACAGGACCACCCCTATATAATTCACAGGACCACCCCTATATAATTCACAGGACCAATCCCTATTACCGGTACTTCAAGATATCTGGAATTTGAGATAACTTAAATTTTAATAAACATATCTATTAATCCATAAAAAAAATGTGATGGGCTGTTCAACTTTGACAAAACCAGAATTTCAACTCGTCCAATTTAAAAAAAAAAACAAGATTGGACTATAGTTATATAATAAAGGCCTAAACTCTGTATCATTTTGAAATTTGTATTTCAATCATTCACATTAACATTCACAGGATATTCAATATTTATTGTAACTGGTCGACTACCAGAGTGTGAGGCAGATGAACTTTTAAAATTAGCACCAGCAGTACAGACAGTTAAACCCCTACTGATCAATGAAAACCAAGCAATAAGTAAATCTGATGACTCAGCAGATCAAGAACTTGAGCGGGCATTAGCAGCAAGTAGAAATATGGTAGAACATGATGATAAAGCATTACAGAAAGCATTACAAATGAGTATGGAAGGTGAGATATATCAGGCATCAGCTGTTACATATATGAAATATCCCCATGGTACTTGCATGATAATATATATGATTCTGATTTTACAAATGTAATTGCAAGTGCATGTAACACAGTGTGAGAAAATTGTATTCGTCCACTGATCCTGGACGAGTGAAAATGGCTTGGGGACGAGTAGCTAGGATTGGGATTTTAATTAATTATAAGAATCATATCAGAGAAATTGTTAGTCTTAACAGTTCCATAAAATTTCATAAAAATAATTGGGACAGGCTGAAGGTATCTAGGGATGAGTAGTTTTCAAAATCACTCGTCATATAGGACGAGTGATTTTTAAAAAAATTTGCACCCTGGATACAACTTGTGCACTTTTTTACCTGTGCCAGGACAATTGTCATGAAGAAGCATTACGCGTTTGCTCAACTTTCCATAACCTCATTATGATCATCAACATGTATCAGAGGATCAAACAGATATATTGTGAGAAGTAAACCTGTTGTATTTTATGTTAGGATTTCACAGAAAATTTGTTAAAAAATTAGAATTTGTTGTTATGACTTAAAGTTTCTTATATCTCTATTGTCACGTAATTCAACTTTTGTCATATTTAATGAAATTTCATTAGAATAAAATGTCCTAAGAAGGATTTCAATTTAATGAAGTACTGGGTGAAATCTAATTAATAAAGTAACTGGTCCGACCGGCAAAACCGGTTGAAATCGACTGTGACCGAATGGAAACGCTAACTGATCGGTCCGAATGACCGGTAAAATCTCTGACTCGTATTTTCTTTTCGATACGTCCTTTTCACTCTATGTCATTTAAACGCTTGAACGACTTTATTTTAATGGATAAAGCGTCTCATTTCAAACATCCAACTGACATTGATATCAGTAAACCAACATGGCCTCATGACCAATTAAATATATCTCGGGCGCAACACCCAGCAAGAAACGTCCAATAGCGCAAGAGAAAGAAGAAATATGAAATTAATAGGCCAACTCGAGAATTTAAGCCAGAATGGTTAAACGACAATAAATGGCTCAAACATGACGAAGAAAAAGGCATGACTTGTGGAATCTGCATTTCATCTTCATCGAAACACAGTCGAACCAGTACTTTTCATTCAGGTTCCAAAAATTGTCGTTTGTCAGCCATTATAGACCATGAGATATCCCCTCGTCATGTGCATTCTGTTGAAATTATACAGTCTAGAGAGGCTGCATCAGCTCGAAAAAGTATTGCCCACCAGACAGTGATTGCGTTTAACGAGTCCATCAGAAAATCGTTAGAGTATAAGGTCCGTAATGTACATGCCCTAATCAAAAGCAATAGGCCTATTTCAGACATTGTTTGGCTGAACAAATTGGACGAATTTGAATAAATTTAAATGGAAATTACAGTATTCGTGTTCATTATAATTGATGTTGTTGCTTCTTCATTCTGTAGGAACAAATATGAATGTTTAAATTAGTTGGATTACTAAAAAAAATTGTCGGACCAGTAAAAATTTGTTCGGACCGATTGATTCTGTTTAGTTACCGGTCTGAATGACCAACTTTCAACATCTCTGTGGTATATCATTCGAGTCACAAAATTACTGTATGCGTTTTTAAATTTGCACACTCATATTTTGACACTCTCAGGTGATATAGACTTATTAGCGCAATCTTATTTCATTAGCTTTGTCGTGTATACAGAATGACAGGATGGAGAAATATTAGCACTGCCCTTGAATTAGTGCAATGACTTGAGCACGAAAGGTGCTAATATTAGTATACCGCTAAAATATATATGTGTACAGTAAGATTTGAAATAGCTGTCTGCTTTTCATCAAGTTCTTTTTTTTCATCTAGGCTATGTTATAGAAGACATTGAAGTGCCAAATACTAGTCATCAGTCAACCTCAAGCCAAAAACCCAACTCAGAACAGAGTCAAAAAACCCAACCCAAATCTGTTAAACCATCACAGGAAGAATTACGATTAAAAAGGCAGGCTTTCCTCAGTAAACTGGAAATGTCTTCTTCCACACAAACTTGTGATAAATCTGACAATCATGAACAGAATAATAGTCATGTGACAAAAACAAAAGTGCCAGCTGATGATGCAGAGCTCAATAAAACTGCACTTACCCAGTCATCCGGAGAAACAGAGTCTGGCCATGATGTTGCCAATCAAACAAATAATGGTATGTGTAACATTAACTCGAATGATTATAGCGCCCTCTTCCAGTCAAAATCCCTCCAGTGAGTGGGCTTGAACGCGTTATGCATTAGAAATTCCTCAGCTGCACTGTGAATCAGGTGACGAATCAGAGACGTTCAATATATGATTCTGCAGAGTTTGAATTTCCATTTCAAATTGAAGGCTATTGAGTATAGATAAATTTTCGAAAAGAAACAAAGAAAACATATTGTACATATACTGCAAATGAATGATAGGTTTACAGTTGTAATTTTGCCAATGGGTTATGATAAATTACAACTTTCTTTTACCAGTAATTTGAAAAACCTCGAGTGTTGTGAAGTAGTCAATTCAATATCACAATATTCTGACATAAATTACTATGATGTCACAATCTTGCACAGTAAAAAAATTCTTCCGTTTGATGCATTCTGATTGTGTATTCATTCAGGCGTTAGCGTAGTGATGGAAGTAAGTAAATTATAATGACTGGATTATTTGGGTTAGTGTAACATTTAAATAGTCAAATTCAAAAACTATAGAAATATTTATCATTATGCCTGATAGACTGAGGCAGTCAACTTGCAGGAGTTGAGTTCAAAGTTCACTGAAAATACAGGTTTTATTCAATACAGAGTTTCATTGGACTTTCATTGTCAGTCGGTGAGACTATCAATATTGTTTTTTTAAAGCACTAAATCCCTCAGCTCTTGATAGCAAGGGTTTCAGTCAACCTTGTCACCCAAGAACGTGTGGACGCGTGGACTGTCCGTCTGCTGATTGGTTGTAACTATGACAATTAGTATTGATAAATCTGAATATTAATCCTAGAAGCGCTACTTTCATATATTCCACAGTCCAGAGGGCCGTGGATTGTTACGTTGCCCTCTTGTGCTTCCATTCTTTTCCTATATGTGTAAGTGTGTATGACTGGATGAATCAAATGCATAAACCAATGAAAAACCGGCTCTCATTTAACTGTCACTCTTAGTCATTCATGGAAAAGAACAGCCCAAAGATTTTGAAAATCGTTCTGTGTAGGAGTTAGAATTGTATTTGAACTGAGATTGTTTTTGTTTTGAAAGTTTGAAATAGTTATATAATAAAACAATTACTGACTTTAGTTTCGGGTGACATAATGATTTATCAGTCCAAATTCGCCTCGGTCAATATCATGTTTCTTTGGACTGATAAATCTGTATGTCACCCTCAACTAAAGTCAATAATTGTATATTGTCACAATTCTGTATAGTTACTAAGAACTACTTTTAGCATTGTAGCATATTAACCAAGAGACAGTGCTTCCTCAATATATTGCCTAGACTGATTTTGGCATTATTGTGATAGTGGCGATATACATATAATGAGTTCTAAGGATATCTCTTATTGTACTAATGGCAATTCAGTGAACAATAAATTAGAATATCAATGAACATGTGTGATGACTTCATCTTTTAATATCAATATTATGATGAAAATGGTTTACCAAGTCCTGTTGTAGCATTGACCTCGTTTTGTATATGATTTACCTACATTCATTGTCTTGTCAGTCATGATCCACTGCACTATTTTTGCTGTTGCTGTAAAGATGTGATGTCGGTAATTAAACCCAATTACCTGATAATTATCCAGTTATTGGACATTGTTATCAAGGGTAAAATCATATGTAATTTGACATTTTTGTTTCTCAAAACAGTTGGCAGGCAAATTTGGCCATGTTTGGGGGTGGGGAGGGGGGGGGGTAAGGGAAGAAGGTTAAGTTTTCAAGATTTAATGGCTGTAAACAAGGGTGGCATTGTAGAAAAGGACAATATATTTATGTGTTACTGTAATTATGTCAGCATGGGTCACAAGCATTCATATTGATGAAAGAGTCAAATTTATCATTCAAATTTTCATTCATCCTACATTTTATCCAGCCAAATTATTCGATATTCATACTGAATAAAGATGGAAGCATTACTGGGTTATGTAAAATTATTGATTGAGGTATTAATATATATCATGTATTATGTTGTTTAATGCAGGAATTGTTTTGACTTTTTCAGCTGAACTCTCAGAGGAAGAAATGTTAAAGCAAGCTATAGCCATGTCTATGGAAGGCCAAGTTTAGTCAGAGCCACACCAAAATATGGTGTCTGCTTCTATCCATCATATGTCTTTCGCATTATCATCACTCAGGTAGCTGTGTTCAGGCTTGCAGAAATTACCCTTGTGGATAAAAATTGTGATGTTGATAATCAAAGAAATGTTGGTGCTTGCACATGTTGGTGCAAGTAGAAGTTCTACAGATTATTTTGTGCTGAAGAATACCCTTTGTGTACCCATACCATAATGTTAAATCAAGATCATAAAAACTGAAAAATTATTTTGAAATATTATAATTTTTCTAGCTGCATGTAGGATCATAACTTTACAAAGTTAGATACATGTATATACTGGTATGTAATACTTAATAATAAAGAAATGCACATCAGATTATATCATTAATTGGCCATACAGAGTGAATACTCACAACAGTGCTTGTAAATGGGATGAGTTATCCCCCTTGTGATCCTCGTACTGTACAGCAAACAAATTCAACACCTTCAGCAAATACCAAACTATAAACTTGACCTAATGACCTCATGTCCATGCCAAAATTGGAGATGTATTGTAAAAATACATAGCTTCATCATCTAAATATTGACATATTTAGCAGTATAGTTATATAGAGGAAATAACCATACAATGTCATGGTGGATAACGCCAGCCATTTTCATTACCGGTACTCTGTGTTACGGTGCTAATGTACATGATTTGCTGTGCATGTACTTGTCGACATTGACACACATCAAATCCAATATAGTGACACATTAGTTGTTGATATTTAGCATACCAATAGACCTTACATTTAGTGAAATCGTTCCTTACACATTTTATATAATGTTATTTTCTCAAACAAAATGATACTCATTTTCCAGTATACTTTCTGACTTTTCAATTTCCAGTATTTCTTGATTTGTTTTTTATGATGCCGTCTGGAAAGTCTGGTCACCTCGCATTCAAAATTCAATTTCTGTTAGTAATAATTAAATGAAAATACTATATATGTATATACAAAAATAATATTTTAAGTTGTAACTTTTAAAAACAGAAGATAAAAAAATTAATATTACAATGTACTTGCACCTAATTAGCATGTACATACAAGTAATACATATTGTTGACAGTTGTGATAAGTGCGCAGTGTAGATTGTTCCTTATTTCTAACAAAACTGTACTTGTGCTGTGGAGGTCCATACTTCCAAGACTGACAATATTAGTTCAAACTTAACTAGGTATAAGTATAAACCTCTAATCTGCAGGTTTAAATCATCAGGTGTTTGTCTAGACCTCCTGTTAAAAAGATATATTTGCTGCCAAGATATTGCCTTAATAAAGTAAAACCTGTTTTCAGCAGCTAATCGAGGGAATTTGAAAAAGTGACTGCATAAGACAGGTGACCTTTGGTTCCAGGTTGACAAAAATCACAAGAAAATTGGTGTCCATTATGCTGTGTATAGCAACATGTGTATATTTATATACCAATACGTGATAGTTTGATGTTCAGATGATCAGGCCTTTAAGGCAGGTTTGACTGTATATGTTTTACTGAGAAAATTTAGTATTAAATTCACTTCCGTATGATACACATTTGCTCTTACTGAAATATTTCAGAAATGTCCATTTGGCATTTGGAAAATGAGTCAAATTAAAACTACACAAAAGCGAAAATAACGATAGCACAATACAACTAAGCCAGTGACAAAAAGACAAATTCTCTTCTCTTTGGTTGTAATTTTTGTCTGATTTTTTTTTCATGTTGACCATACATTAAAGTTATGAGAATAATTTTAAAAAAAACCCAAACATTTTGTTATTTCATCCTTGATAATTGATATGCCACATGACAAAGCATTTACAATGTATTTGAAAATCATTTCTATATCTTCATCTAAATGAAAAGCTGACACAATAGTCGAGCCAAGTGACTGACTATATAAAAGGGAGTACGCATTAGTTTATCATTGACATATATTAAGTTGTACATCCCTAGAAAACAAAAGACTTAACTAGAAATCATTGATATGGTGCAGTCCAAGCATAGCTCAAAGGCTGTCTACTTTAAAAACATGTTATTAGATTGTCACACATTTTTACATTATTTTTTATAAAATGCCACAATTGGTTGTGTTTACAATTCCTGATGCCCAATACTTATTATATTTAGATGTTCATCTTGATATTCTTCTTCAAATACACATAAAAGTACATTTTAGTACTTATAGTTTAGTTGCAAAAAAACTTTTTACAGTGCTCATGAATGATTCATTTGCAAAAATTGAAGAAACTGAGATCTCACAGTAGATCTGTCGAACTAATGAAACACTTCTTGGTAACACAGTAAAATGAGTCCACCTCATCTGCCAGTAAAATATAACCTCTCAAGTCAGGGTTCTCTCAAGACAGGTGACTTCTCAAGATAGGTGATTTCTCACGACATTTGACCTCTCAAGACAGGTGCTCTTTCAAGACATTGGGTCTATCTGTCACTCATGACAAGTTTTTCTGTGAACGTACCAGTATTTTGGGGCCTATCAAATTTCAGTATTGGATATATGTGTATTATAAGTATTTAAATTCTTCAAACTTAATGTGCCATAACATTGTAACTTATTGTTACTTTTGTATATATGTTTGTTTCAACAGAATAGCAAATATTCATAATGCTATACCTTATGATAAAGTTGTAGATTGTCCTATTTTCTGTATTTGTGTCACCAAGGACTGCTGTTGAAAGTAATGTGCAAACACGTATATCAGTGGTTCAGTTCATGGAATTTATATAGAAAATAGACATTTGGATACAAGTTTCTTATTTGTACTGTGTTCAATATCATGAAATTTAAGGAATCAAAAAGTAGCAGGCAGAATATAGTTTACCCATGATTTTGGTGGTTTACATGTAAGTTTTATTTTGAGCAATAATATTCATTAAACATCTAATGCATGAACAGAAAGAATTGTTACAGAAAAGTGACATTGGGTATACAATAAATACCCATTTGATAATTATGTATATGAGTGGCTTAAAACATTTACATATTTATTAAAATCAATTTGGGTTCATTTTGTCAAATATTCCCATATCGTACTATGTTATTTTTCATGAAAAAAAGACAAAATAAAATTTACTGGGTTCATTGCATGACTAAGTGGCTTAAAGATAATGGAAACAATTTTGATGTTGTACACAGCTTCATAAATATATATTAGAAATGTGATATATATGTAAAACATCAAACTGTTACTGTCTTATCCAGAATTTTGTCAAAGCCTTAATTTTGGCTGTAAGTAAATGTTCATTTTTTTTGTATATGTAAAGCAAGTTATGTATTGAGCATTGTAGAAGTTAGTAATAAGTGTAAATTTTACTGGTTTTTTATCTCAATATTATTATTTAAATATGATAAGTCCATTCATTTAAAACAAATAAAGTTTTCTAAACTACCAGACATGTTTGTATTTTATGTTTTCAAGGTGCCTGTGGCAGTTTATCAAGTAGCAGAGTGTTGCTAATATTTCTCTTTATCTAGAACCTATGACCTTATGTTTTATCTTATAAGTCAAGGTCATTTAGAAATTGGGTTTCAAAATCTTGTCTCTCAGTTTTCACATTGAACTTCACCAAGAAATTTAGTATAACCTCAAGGTTGTAGAAATATAAGGACACAGAAGTTTAGTGCAACTTGTTAAGAAAACTAGTGAAAACTTTACAGAATTAGTTAAATATCATGAACTTTGACCTTTGCTATTGACTGATGCAAGCACTGGAGAGTTTTATAACATTCCAGGTTTGCTGTGATAGGGGACATAAGTTTTAAAGTTCATCTAAATGATGTCATCTACTGGATGACAAACATTTCAAATTATTTTGTAGTTGACATAACCTTTTTTTTATTATTTGTTTGTTTTTTTTCATCTATATCTTTTCCGTGCCTTTTGTGACAATGTACACTAATTCAGGCTTTTATTGTTCAGAGGCCACAAGAAGATGTTGCTGAAATACTTGGGCTTAAAGAATTAAATACATGTATATAAAACACAGAAAAAAATAAATATAGAAATACATCTAAATTTGATTGGTATGTAATAATGAAATGTTTAAATATCGGGACTATATTGTCATCAATATAATGGGTGATTCAACTTCATATAGAAATCTATCTGCACCTTAAAACAGAATATGTGCAAGTTTTTTGAATGTAAATTGCATTTCGAAATGGTTGTATTGTTCGTAATGGTTAGTATTTATTTCATTATTATTTTCAGCTCACCGATACAAAAGTCAAGAGAGCTAATATCATACCCGTTCCATCGTCATTTTTTATGTAGTCAATCAGCTTTCATAGACACAAACTTTAACCTTGCCTATATCTTTTTAACTACAAGTGACAGATCATTTGGTAACTTGATTTTTGACAATTTTAGTGAACTTGAACTTTAAAAAACTAAACTGAGCAGAAGGAATCAAAATAATTAGTGTACATTGTCCATAAAACCAAACAGCTGTGAGTCAATACTCAACAATAGATTGTACAAATGAGAAAAAGAAAATTCAATAATCACCGATGCACAATTTGGATTTAGGCCTGGATATATATGGAACTGTCGATGTAATTTTTGTCTTACAATCTTTGATTAATAAAACTTTACAGAAAAGGGGAGGCCGGCTTTATTGTTGCTTTATAGTCTACAAAAAAGCTTTTGACTTTGTGAACAGAAGTAAATTAAGTGTTAAATTAGCTTAACTAGGACTTCAGGGGGAATATGCTTAAAATAATTAAATCTTTGTATTGTATGAAAATATCAAAAGTTGTGTAAATTAGACAGATTATTATTTTAAGGTGAAATTTTGTTGCCCATGCTATATACTCTTTTTATGTAAATGATTTACAGATGCATCTGCTAAGCAAAATTTGTACCCCCATAGAAATAAATTTGATAAACATATTTTTAATAATGTATGCAGATGATACGATAATCATTGGACAGAAGCACTGTAAAATATGTTGTATTCTCTAAATTGCTATAGTAGAAAATCGAACCTTACTTTTAAAACCAAGAAAACAAAAATTATCATTCGGAGAAATATAAAACAAAATGAGAAGTGGTTTTTTTATGATAAAGAACTAGAAGTAGTAAATGAATTTAATTACTTAGGTATCCTACTCGACTATAACAGTAAATTCACTAAAATTTAACAGCAACTCGCAGAACAGGGTAGAAAAGCTTGTTTCAGCAGAAACAGTAAAATATAAAAGAGTTTTCATTTAATATGGAAACAAAATGTTCTGTTTTTGATACATACATAAATAGCATTTTATCCTATGCTGCAGAAGTCTGGGGTTTTGATAAAGGGAATGATATCGAGACAGTTCATACTATGGTTTGTAAAAGAATTTTAGGACTAAGTAAATCTGTAAGCAATATTAATATTAAACTTGTATACCATTAATTATAGGACGATTTCTGTGTCATATTATAAGAAAAATTAAAATCATGAAATATTGGGTTAAACTTAGTAAGTGTGAAAATTGTATCCTAAAAATATTGTTATGAACAAAAGAAGAAAATAATAGATGGCTAGTCAGCATTAAAGCAGAATTTGATAGGCTAGGGTTAATATTCTTCTGGGATTCATATTTCGAAGATAAATATACCATAATCTTAACTCAGAACAAAAGATAAAAGATATTTACATGCATTAGAAATCGGATCTGAAATCAATAACATGAAAAAATTGTATACTCACCTTTAAATTGTAGATAAATTCTGCCTTTCGTATTACCTTAGTAAGCTGTTGGGTGATAGTTGTAGAGAAATAATAACAACATTCAGAGTATCCGGACATAGAATAAATATAGAGTGTGGAAGATACACAAACATTGAAAGAACGAAAAGAAAATGTACCCTCTGTAGTATGGATGAAATAGAAGATGAGTTTCACTTTATTTTACAATGCCCTTTATACCTAGACATAAGACAAAAATACATTAAAAGATATTACTACAAGAACTATTTCGTATTTAAATTAATTCAATTATTAAGTGTAGAAAATGTGAGAGAAGATATCTAGGGAAGCTAGTACTTACTAGAGGCAAATAAAATAAGAACCATTGGATCTTCAAAATTCAGTTAACTTGTTATTTATTTTTAACCTGCTTTTTATAAAATGTAATGAATGGATTGCAGAAATCATGCAATTCTAATTCTGAGAAATTATTAGTGTATATGTATGTATGTATATCATATGTGTATCATTGTATATGCATGTGTATGTGTGTACATGTAGGGCCTAACCATATTTACTTTTGGTTTTCCAAAATGGTATATATACATGTAGACTATGTTTTTTGTGTTGAGAATATAGTATCATAAAATTGTATATATTGCATAAAAAGTATGTTTATACACATGTATATGTATCTGATGTACATCAGGAATAAGGAAATAAAGAATCAGAGTCAAAAACTTATTTTGAACATTTATTTGCACCCATTTTCGGGTGAGCTTTGTTGTGTTCTGAAAACTCTTGTTTTTAAATATAATTAATCTTACTGGGTGCATAGAATCACAGAAATTACCAATAATAATTACCTATAATCTAAATCACCAAAATAATAAATGAAATCAATAAAAAACGTGTAGCTAGATTATAGTAGGCCTGTTCTATTGCTTCAAATGATAAAATGAACTTTTACATGATAATTATATGATAATATTAATTATTGCTGATTATTCTATCTTGTTTGTATAATCTGTGTCACCATAACAGAGCAAGTTCACAGAATGCTGGTTTCAGGTAGCAAGGATAAACAAGGAGACAGTAAAATGTTGAAAAAATGTCAATGCTTGATAAATAAGAAAAAAAACTGTTGGAATTGATATTCTTGTTGAAGCAGACTTGCCAGCCTTGAAAAATTTTCATGGGGGAGATTTTTCAATCCCATGGGGGAGACTCTAAATTTTAGTAAGGATTAATTGGAAAATTAAAATTTTTCATGGGAGAGATATGCATTTTTCTTGAAGAAATTATCAAAATTTTACACAGAAAATAGGGAGTCTCCCCATTTATGGGGGGACTTGGCAAGTATGTTGAAGTGAACTATAATTGTAATATGGACCTACCTGAAGGTATAGGTTCATCAGGATCAGCATTCCTGTAACCTCACTAAATGTATAAACAAGTCCACATTTCTGTATAATCAGCATTTATCATCTAAAACAAATATTTTGCTATTCTAAATACTTATATCTGATATAGAAAATTAACATATATTAATCTAACAATTTCAACATAATGAAATTCGAGAATGTGTGTATGTATGTGATAATTTCGTTTTTTAATTATAATCTAGGCGATTCTATGCACCATCAAACTGTTGTTTATTTTTTCAGTTGTCTATTTATTTACACTGCTAATTATTTCCGGACGTGTCACTTTGCTATAATCCGGGAATGGTTTATCATTTTATATTTTGGGGAGTAATAATTAATTAGTAAAGATATATTTAAACAAGCAAAGTTGAATTTTCAATGAATTTGCTTATGCATACTTATTTAATTTCTCCGATAAATTTTATTCAACAGGTGTACAATTTGTGAAATAAATTTATCGTTATCTTTCACCTTTTGTATAATAATAAATTTTGCACAATGAATACTCCTGGCTTCTTGCGTCAAAACAAAACATGGCATCTGAAAATTTGGCGCCAGAGACGACCGAAGATGTTTTTTCTATGGTCGATGTGTTAAGAGAAGAAGAAGAACTTGAAGCAGATGCAAATGCTGTGCTGGGTGGAAGCGATGACAAGAATTGTACATACCCTATGGTGTGTATTCCTTTGTAAATTTGGAAAAGAAATCGGGTTTGGGTGTTGTTGTTCGAAAATGATGACTCGACATACCAGTGTATTGTCTATTGATAAGAAAAGTTACACATAATTATCCCCATACTGAGATACTAGTACCTTTACATAAACTAAAGTGATTTTAGGGGATGATCAAAATCAGTCGCAAAATGTCCTACCTTATACACTCTTCATAGCTCATTTCCACCTTGGCCTTGAAGCGAGCACAGCTTTGTCATTGTAACAATGTAATGAAGCATTAAATGCATCGGGTTAGAAAAACCACGTGGTTTAGATTGATGCAGACAGTGTTTTGCATCCAGTGTATGTACAGCTCATTTTCTACCCCTCTTCCACAAAGTGCTTGCTTTAAATCATGCTGAAATTGTTGTCCAGATTATAGGTAATGTGTATTTGTCTTTGTTTTATTGGAACAATATATAAAGGCTACAACTAACCCCGCTATAACGGGATCAGGTGGTCATACCTAGGCTGTTACAAATCTGGCTATTATGGGAACGGGCTGTCCAAAGTCCATTTTAGGCAGCCATGTTTCTAAGAACCCGTATGCGGAGCCTTGTTTGCGATGTACTGGTTGAAACTTTTTGAAGCCAATAGTACACACTGGAGGACTCTGACTGTAAGAGGGCACTGTAATTATTGTACTTGACTCAAGATGCAACATTTATAGAATAAAGATCTCGCTGTGTTCGCATATAAATATTCTCATGAAATGTCGGTCATGCTTCTCACCTCCAAGCATGACCTCCACGTTTCAATAGAAATTAATCAATCTACTAATCCCTTTGGAGAATCTCTAAAGGGCTTAATCAGTCTACTTGTATTTTAACTAAAGTCTAAGTCACATTAACTTTGTCCAGTGGTTTTTGGCAGATTGGTAATACGAATTACTGAAAACACTGTCATTTACCATAAACATGGTACAAATTACCGAAACACGATCTAATTTGCAGATAACAAGTGTGTATGGACTCAAACTCATTCAAGGAAGTAAAGTAACTAACTTTTTTTAATTTTTTGTTAACTGAATCAATCTTGCAAAGCGATCTCTATTAAAGAACCGCTACTTCTGGACACTGTTATTAGATAGGTAATCAACTCAAGGAATGATGAATTAAAAATAGAAATACTTTAACATGATGCATTGTGTTTTACGTTTTGAAAAAAAAAAAGATATTGGTATTGGTTTGTTCAACATAATTAATACATTATATAGGTCACAACAAAACAAATCATACTACTTAACAGCTTACAGGGTCGCGTTCAACATACCATACGAGTCTACAACAGTTCAACATGGTAGTGGGGTTTAACAATTTTTGACACGTAAAGTTTCTGATTGTACCATGTTTTCAGTAAATGTTTGTGTTTTCAGTAATTCATAGGACCGTTGGATGATTAAAATAAAATGGTTGAAACCTACCTCTTAATTTTAACTTACTGGTTTTCTAGGTATTCTGAGTAATTTATCCATGCCCATGAAAAGTAAAAATTAATCCATTTTGTTCTAGCTTTTCACACTCAAATTACCCCTTGGGAATTTTACATAGATAATGACGGCCATCTGTCAAAGTTGAGAGCAGATCTGAAAGAAAGGAACTGTTTATTACTAAAAGTATATGTAAAATAAAACAGACTTGCCAACTTTAAAAAATTTTCATGGGTGAGATTTTTCATTGTCATGAGGGACACTCTAAATTTTAGTAAGAGTTAATAGGAAAATAACAAATTTTCATTGGGGAGATATGCATTTTTCTTTAAAAATTTAACAAAATACTTGGCAAGTATGTAAAATCATCTGAAAATCATGTTTTCGTAGCATTCAAACTATTATCATATTATATGTATTAATAATATTACGTCATATAATACATTGGGAGTTATTCTCCTTAAAGTCACACTTTTTGGCAAAAGTAAAATAACGGTTACCTGCATGACGATGACCCAATTTATTGCCATAGCATTGCTAATACAGAGATTCCTGTAGGAAAAGTTTCCAAAATTTGAAATGACCAAACAAAGATAAAAGTATATAGAAATTAGATTAACTGTCCAGGAGATCGATTAGGTCTTCATTCTAGTCAGCCAGATATTTCTTGAACCAGTGTACAGCTGTTGCCTAAAATACTCTTTTGAACCACTAAATGTTATTGGAAAATTATTACATTCAGTAATAAGAAAAAAAGTTGCTGATGTTTGCAGATATGCATGCACATCATGGTAAAGTCACTCAAATTTTATTCTGCTGAAGATCGAATAATAAAGACTGAGTAGAAAAGTGTGTAGGTATTGATGATATATTTTTAATTACAATCTAAGGTCACAATTAGATAAATTGGAATTAATTTGCTGTTACAACAAATATCTAGAATAAAAATACTCGTTTCCTGTTTTATAGCATATTAACTGCTTTTGTGCATCTTACCATGAGAACAAATAAGAATGGCTGACTGGCTTTGGATCAGCATTACACCATTATAATCAGTAATGATAATTAGTTAATCTTGTTAAAAGTTTTGTTTATTTAATAACAGGTGCGATTAGATTACGCTGCCCACTTGAAGTTGAAACTGATCACTTGTCAATAAGCATGTGCTATCAAATTGCACAATTTCATTGGTTGATCACATTACCCATCTTCGTGAGAAACTTTAGATAGACTCTTTGGTAAAAAAAATATTGTGTCAGAATTACTCCTGAATTTGTAAAGTGTCAAAATTGGGTTGTAGTGAAATTTTGGGATTACAAGTTAAATGGATATTCAGCATATATAAAATTTTTTACCAACATTTTAAACTTGCCAACCCTCCTCCCAATAATAAAAAAAAAACAAGAATAAAACAAAACAAAAAAATAGACCCCAGAGCAAGTAGTCTACAAATATACAAGTCAGAATTCAAATTCATTTGTCACTTATCCAAACACATCATTGTAAAGCCATGGTTTGGAATTTCTATGTTCTTTCCTACCCATGGTCTTGTGCCTGAAATAATTAGTAACTAATGAATATTTATAAGGAGTAGGTGTGTCCAATTTATCCAATCATAGTAGTTGTGATTGGCAATGCAAGATATCACATAGTCTGTTGATCTAATACACTTTGGAAATTGTTTAAAAGCTTTAATCTAACTAGGTGATGAATATATGAGTCTAATTACTCGCATTGCCTAAGGCTTCATGAATAATGAAAATATACACAAATAATTTCGGGCGCATGAACCACTGGTAGTAAAGAGCATATGCATTAGCGATTCTGGACCATGGTTTTACGATGAAATGTAGTAGCTGTTGCTAAATAACAAAGATTTTCAGCCACTGAAAACCTTGAGGAACAATATTTTATATAAATTAATCACACCAAGACGGCAGGAGAAAGTGATTTTAAAAAAGATTACATTTTAAAAGTTTTCTCCTTTGAATTCAATACTTTAATGAATCATTATGGTGATTTTAACTTCTGGACAAGTGCTGAGTAACTTCCACTCGTCCGACTGCCATAAAGACTTATGTTGGACAAATATAGTTGTTGAGCTCTTCATATCATGTCTTTAAACATAAATACTAGTACATGTAAGTATGTTGTAAGGTGCATCACATGTAAATACTAGTAAGTATGTTGTAAGGTGCATCACATGTAAATACTAGTAAGTATGTTGTAAGGTACATCACATGTAAATACTAGTAAGTATGTTGTAAGGTACATCACATGTAAATACTAGTAAGTATGTTGTAAGGTGCATCACATGTAAATACTAGTAAGTATGTTGTAAGGTGCATCACATGTAAATACTAGTAAGTATGTTGTAAGGTACATCACATGTAAATACTAGTAAGTATGTTGTAAGGTGCATCACATGTAAATACTAGTAAGTATGTTGTAAGGTGCATCACATGTAAATACTAGTAAGTATGTTGTAAGGTACATCACATCTACCAATAAATGGTTAATACTTTATTTTATTTACAGTTATAGTTCAAATATTTGATCTTTATTTTCAGGGTTACAAACTACGGCAAGCTTTATATGCTTGTGCTACTTGTTCGCCATTTGTGCCAGCTGGAATCTGTTTGGCCTGCAGCTTCGAATGTCATGAGGGTCATGATCTGTATGAATTATATACAAAAAGGTAAAATTGACATAAACATGTCTTTTTAATTTATATAACTTAAGCTTCCACCCTGTTTTTCGTTCACCGGGTTGAAAGTCCGGAGAGCTAATACAATGCAATCTAGAATGTTAATTTAGTTAAGAGGCAAATTTTAGTGGACATTGAAGTTTTTATATCATACTTTAATTTGATTTATTTTCATTTCATTTCTTTTATTTATTAGATAGAAGCAGTTCTTATCTTGTGGTTATTTTGTCAAAATAACAACCCATTTCAGTACTTTGATTACTCCTAGTCATATAGGAGTCAAACGGATTACAGTAGAACAAATTAATTTTTACTGCTAGATTGTCACTCAGTATGGCAAACAAAGGGATAAGAATTTTCCGCTAATTGGAGGAATTCCAAAATTTTGCTGTAATGTTAAATATTTATTTTCCCCATTAAAACCTACAAATGAACCATTCTCCTCCTTTTTCACCATTATGGAATCACAACCGTGCAAACAAGATTTACACTCTTGTGTAAGAACTGTAAATTATTAACATTTAATTTTCACTTTGTATTCTAGGAATTTTCGGTGTGACTGTGGTAATAGCAAATTTCCAGATGTGAAGTGTAAACTGTATCCTGTGAGTTCAGACATAGTTTTGTTATTTTCTGTAAAATAGCTTTTTGTTTGAAATGCATATAAAGTAAACAAAAACCATGTTAAGCTTTGATAGGTAAGAATAAAATGGTTATAGGGTGGATGAGTAAATAAATTGATGTTTGGATTTCTGAAGATATTATTCTATTGTGTCCAGCTCAATAACAAAAAAGAAAAAATACATGTATACTGGTGCAGGACCTATTCTGTGATGAAAATTGAGGTTTTTACCGAAAAACTTCAGTTCGAGAATAGGTCCCGCACCAGTATTGATCTGAAACATGATGTTTTCACTGTGATTACAGTTGTACATTTCTGCCACGTTAATGGACAGAGTGAGATGTTTTTTTCTTTTCTGATGTTATCACCATTGTCATAGCACAGTGCCACCAACTAATACTGCCACTGTTTGATCCACGTCAATGTGGCATAACAGCAAGGTTGACCAAATAATGAGTGTCTAATTATATCATGTATAATTTATGTAAAAAAATGAAATACATGTACAACATCTACTTACTCGTATATATAATCTACTGTGTAGTTATTTAATTGCACAGGGAGAAAATTTTGCATTTTTCTGAGAGGAACTTATTCATGGGTATTAAATTTTGCGCAGGTTTATTTACGAACTGTCTTCCTGATACTTCATAAGTATAAGGTATTATATTCACGGATATTTAATTTTGCAATATTGTCGCTGACTGTAGATATAGCGAAATTATATCCCCCACAAATAAAAGCAACTATACAGTATGTAACATGAATGAATTTGTTTGTCTTTGTTTTAGGTAAAAGATGATATTAATGCTGACAACAGATATAATCATAACTTTACTGGTTCCTACTGTACATGCAACAGACCTTATCCTGACCCAGAAGATGAGGTATATTATAACTTATCTAGTAGAAATGAACCCTATCCAGATTGATAAATACACTAGGTCACCACAGTATGTCAGACACTGTCACAGTTGGTTCATGGCTCGACATTAACGTTTATCTGATTGTCTGTGTCCAAATGAAAATCAGCTGGGATAAGTAAATCTTCCTTAGTTCTCGTGCCAATGGACAAGTCACAGTGGGTTCATGGCTCGACATAAACGTTTATCTGATTGCCCATGTCCAAGTGAAAATAAACTCGGACAAGTAAATCTTCCTAAGTACTCGTCCCAGTGGACAAGTTAAAATATAACCAACAGTACTAATGATTTGTGATTTCAAATCTCAAATAAATCAAAATGTATCCATTTATTGTCTTTTTTTTCTCCACTGAGGATAGGAGAATAAAGTAGAGAAATGTGCTGGACTTAATGACATAGATCAATACTGAGTTGAACTTTAGGTCTTAATTATGTCAAGGTGTAATTTTACTTTAAAGGCAATGTCATTGTATCTTTAACTGATTTTTTGTTTCTTTTTTCCAGATTGAGGATGACATGATCCAGTGTGTTGTATGTGAAGACTGGTATCATGGACGGGTGTGTTAACAATCTTTAATAGTGAAATATAACGTCATCATCCTTTAGGAAATAATTACCTCCCCTTAATTCAACACCTTTTTAACGGAAATTATCAGTCTTATTATCTATGTATCAATAGGGAAATGAGAATGTTAAATCTTAAATTATTTAATAATGCTATATAGTTATATAGTACTTTACTGCATTTTAGTGTTATTGCAGAGTAAATGAAGGTACATTTAATGTAATCAATGTATGTATTTCTCATACAAGTGGATTAAAGTTAACATACATCTATAGTAATTTTTACTAACTCAGGAAATAATGGTTCTTTTTTTTAGCATCTGGGTATTGATTCCACTCCGGCATCAGATGACTACTCGGAAATGACATGCTGCAACTGTGTTCAGAAAAACACTTTTCTTAGTTTCTACAATGTAGAGAGCAAAGGTAATACTTGGAGTATAATGTATTAAATCAACTCCTGTTGGTAGGATCAATATCACTGTCTGATGACTGAGTGGACACAATCGGGCAATTCCCCTGTCAGAAATGAAGTTTCCCTGCGAGACATGCACCTCATGGTGAAACATATATCTGACAAAGGAATCACCTATACCTTGTTAGTTTTTGTAAAATGATCACATGATGGCTCCTACCTTTATCTATAACAAATTACTTTGTTGAGTGTATTGGTGTGCTTAAAGATAATTAAATGATTTATCATGTGGATTTGTTAATTTCAATACCAGTTTTTTAGTGATACAATATATTTTTAATGTTTCGTATTTTAAACAAGGAACTCTGGACAGTGAAAAAATGTTTCGATATACATTGTATTACAAAAAGTTCAGCAAGTGCATCAAAGTCAGTCAGCGGAACTTTGTGTGACGTCGTATATAAAAACTAGCAGTGAATCTTGAATCCCCTGTGAGTTTTCAACGTTATCGACCAATGAAATAATGCCAAGCAAGCAGGGTGCATTGGAAATACGATTTAATATATCAGAAACTTTGAGTATATAATGATAAAAAATTTATTTGAATTTTTACATCATGATGTCCATAGTTTTCAATGACTGCAGATCATATAAGTTTATGAAAATATGATATTTTTTGTACTTGGCCTCAAGCAAGTGATTATGGAAAATGTTCTTAACATTTTTCTTAAAGCTGTATAGTTTATATGTTTCCTTTGCATTACAATAAAACATGAAATATGACAGCTATTGCTGTAAAAAGGACTTAGAGGAGGGGGGTAGTATGGTTCCTTTTTCAGACTTGGAAATTCTGAAGTGTAGAGGAAGTTAGCTAATATGAATTGTGGATCTATTACAGCATATTACAGGTTAAACTAACATGATAAATACAGTATGTCCAATGTTTCAACCTAGCCTGAGGATAAAATCTACAGTGAAACAGTATATAACGACCTTATGGTCACAAGTAAAACCCGTTATAGAAACATGGTCTTTGTATAGAGATGATATGTAAACAGATGGTGCCACATGTATTCTGGAGAGCGAAAAAAAAGTCTCTGTGACCAGGTGGTCCCTACACACAGGTGGTCGCTAAAGCAAGTTTTATTGTATTTCAGAAGTACAGATTGTCCAAAAGTCAGAAAGTTCAGAAAATGTTGAAGTTAAAGTGGAGGATTCAACAAGACTACAGAGTAGTACAGTATGTGAACAGGAAGTGAAAGAAAGTCAGGTATGCTTTCATGGTCCTAAGACTTTGTAGCTGTTCCTCGGAAGGTCTTTTAAATTTGCAGACAAAACCAAAAAAAATTCACAAAGTGTCTTTGTATATCGAAGTAAAGTTGTTAAAGAACTCAGTATAGCATAGGTCAATTGTTTGGTATTTCGTGTAAATACAATATTTTTGGCAAGGGGTATCATAATTAAACAAAACTTTCAAGCTATTGCAAAGTGAATGTTCCCAGCAATTTTAAGGACAAAACAGTATCAGCACTGTTATGGCCATTGATCAGGTTGTTAAAATTTTAATTGCTTTATATATTTAAAACAAGTTTTTATCCAAATAATGTATGCTGATAATTATTTAGTGTATAAATGTAAGTCACTACTGGATGACCGTTCATTTCTTCTAGTAATTTATACATAAAGTTTCTAGAGTTGATAAAAAGGGAGGTTACTCCTTGTGTATTTTTCTGACTAATGTATTGAATTTCTTACATCCTCAACGTCAGGCTGACACCGTGCCAAACAATAAATCCCAAGAAACAGAAAAAAAAAATGAAAAGACAGAAACTGTTAATGACAGAAAAAATGAGACAGCAGAAGACATAAAAAGTGAGACAACTGAAAGCAGAAAAAGTGAGACAGTTGATTCAGATAAAAGCAGTGATATTTGTATGCTTAATGAACTAAAGAAAAGAGACATTCAATCTAATGATGGTACCATTTTTTGGAAAGAGGGATGGAGAAATAAACTTTGTAGATGTTCACATTGTGTGGTGAGAATATTTTTATAGAAATATCTCTATGTATGTGGCTAATATGTTGAGAAGTTTTACAATAATATATTTAGGCGTCTAATTTTGTGAGAGTTCTTACCATTTTATGTGGCTAACATGGTGATAAATTCATGATAATCTCTAGGTGGCTGATTTGTGAATTTACAAAAATATTTTTAAGTGACTAATATGGTGAGATTTGTATAATAATATTTACCATGACTTATATGACAAACGTTGTTATGATAATCATTTTAGGTGGCTAAAGTAGTGAGTATTTTTACATTGATTTTGTTAGGTGATTTATTCTTGAATTAAATTAATTTTGTGTCAGAATTTTCATTTATTCAGAGATGAATGAGAAATTTTGAACAATTATTCATATCTGCAATTGAGAGTTAAATGTATTGATATTGCACAACATTCAATTTGTAATGCTTCAACAGATAGGTGACATGTAATTGACTAATCATTATTTGTTTTAATTTCATAATTTTTTTTCAGGATCTTTATAAAGAGAAGGCCATCACATTTCTAATTGATGAATCAGATACAGTCCATGCTTATGAGACCCTTGGGAAGGCATTGTCTACTCCTACCTCACAGTATGACAAAGGAATGCAGGCACTCTCAAACATGAACAGAGTGCAACAAGTAGAAGTACTTCATGGTGAGTGTTTCTTCAACATGTTGTACATCGTAAGTGTCTGGCATATTGACCATGTAAGTGTCCCTTCAACATGCTGTACATTGTAAGTGTCTGGCATATTGACCATGTAAGTGTCTCTTCAACATGCTGTACATTGTAAGTCTCTGTGGCATATTGACCATGTAAGTGATTCTTCAACATGTTGTACATTTTAAGTGTCTGGCATATTGACCATGTTAGTGTCTCTTTAACATGCTGTACATCGTAAGTGTCTGGCATATTGACCATGTAAGTGTCTCTTCAACATGCTGTACATTGTAAGTCTCTGTGGCATATTGACCATGTAAGTGATTCTTCAACATGTTGTACATTTTAAGTGTCTGGCATATTGACCATGTAAGTGTCTCTTTAACATGCTGTACATTGTAAGTGTCTGGCATATTGACCATGTAAGTGTCTCTTCAACATGCTGTACATTGTAAGTGTCTGGCATATCAACCATGAAAGTGTCTCTTCAGCATGCTGAACATTGTATGTGTCTGACATATTGACCATGTAAGTGTCTCTTCAACATGCTGTACATTGTAAGTGTCTGGCATATCAACCATGAAAGTGTCTCTTCAGCATGCTGTACATTGTATGTGTCTGACATATTGACCATGTAAGTGTCTCTTCAACATGCTATACATCGTAAGTGTCTGGCATATCGACCATATAAGTGTCTCTTCAACATGCTGTACATGGTAAGTGTATGTGGCATATTGACCATGTAAGTGTCTCTTTAACATGCTGTACATTGTAAGTGTCTGGCATATTGACCATGTAAGTGTCTCTTCAACATGCTGTACATTGTAAGTGTCTGTGGCATATTGACCATGTAAGTGTCCCTTCAACATGCTGTACATTGGAAGTGTCTGGCATATCGACCATGTAAATGTTTCTTCAACATGCTGTACATTGTAAGTGTCTGGCATATCGACCATGTAAATGTTTCTTCAACATGCTGTACATTGTAAGTGTCTGGCATATCGACCATGTAAATGTTTCTTCAACATGCTGTACATTGTAAGTGTCTGGCATATCGACCATGTAAATGTTTCTTCAACATGCTGTACATTGGAAGTGTCTGGCATATTGACCATGTAAATGTTTCTTCAACATGTACATGATAAGTGTGTCTTGTATATGGTATATGTTTTTTAAGTGTCTGGAGCAAATGTTTCATAGTAAGTGTCAAATGTTGTACATGTATATAACTCCAGTAAAGTATACTAGGTAAATATACCTGTATAAAGATATATGTTGTTGATATAACATGGCTTTAGGCCATACAAAAAAAATGCCTAGGTTCTCAGGCCACTTTTTAAAAATATGGATGAGGGAGGGAGGTTTTTTTTTTTTGTTTTTTTTTTCAGAAGAAGAAAGTTGTCTTTCTTTTTTTCGAGAAATTTCATCAAATCCACTGCTTCAGCTGTCTAGATATATCTTATCAATCATGATCTGCTTACCCTTCCAGGGCACAGATGTGTATTATCAAGATGAAGAACTCTCGCTCGATGTCTAGTCAATGTTAAGTAACAGCCTCAATAGAAACGTAACTTTTTTATGTTCGTCAAGTGCACAGACGACTCCGTTAAGTTATTCCTAAACACAAAATCAATATCGGACCGGATATGAAAAAATTCCGGATTTTGACGAAAATAAAAATCGTCGACGCGGGAGTGTTTTTAGGGATGCAGCGGGGCCTGAGAACCTAGTATATATTTTTTTTAGGCCTTACCTACATGTTTTCACTTTGCAGGTTTTATGGATTTGAAATCTGAACTTAGTGATTATCTGAAGAAATTTGCTGACAATGGAAAGGTCAGTATTTATTTTTTATATTTACTAAAGGATTCATAGATTTGAAAGTTATATTTAGTAAAATAATCAGTCCTTGTTAATTTCACTGATGAATTCATATCACAAGAGATAATGGATACATTTAAACCAATCAGAATTTTGTCATTCTTAAACTGTCATCCTTATACACTGTTCTTATTGTGACTAAATTAAAAACTTCAAAAAGTGGCTCTTATTGACGTGTTGTGGAGTAATCACTTTTACAGTGAAACTTGTGTATAAAGACCCCCTTAGAGACCACATGCCTTACATAACCAGCGTCAGCTGAATTTTAGCGGACGGTCACTTGTATACCGTATGTATTGATATCACAAAGGGAGGTAACTCGAACATTGAATAAATATTTCCAGCTCTCGTTTCTGCAGAAGTTGGGGGGAATCGCCATGTTCATTGTCTGGTGTTTACACAACTTTTGTATTAATCACAATTAGATTGGGATGTATAAACATAAACTTTTTGTGTAATTAGTCTGTTAGTAATCGCTTTCAAACAGAAATGATGTCTTTAAAAAAAAACGAAAAAAAGTTTTATCCATTGCCGGAAGGGTTGAGGTCTATTAGTGAAATTGGTGATAGATCGTTTTGCTACATCGCGACTTTAGGCCCGAATTATGTTGATGAAAAATTATTGATTTAACAATAAACATGGGGTAAACTGTCTGTTTCAACCTGTACAGTTATTTATATTAATTAATACAAGATAGAGAATGTTGTTTGGTTGTTTATTTAGTCAAGGCAGAGTATATGTTCATATACCACAGTAATAGCCCTAAATAGGATTGTTTACGTTCGATATTACAAGCCCTAAAATATGTTTTAAATCACAGCCATTTTTCACTATGAAAAATTTATTTTACCTGTTCCCAGTGTTTGGTTTAAATTTAAGTAGGCACCATAAATGCTCACGTTTTATTTTGAAATGAGTGTTAATGCACAACAGACAATATTTAAAGTTGGTGCGGAAGATACAACAAATAAAATTTAGAATGTTAATTTTTAATATATTTAGAGGCTTAAAATTGAAGCTTTTATTACTTTAAGATCTACATTAATTTGATTTATTTTCATTTCATATATGTTAGCTAGAAGTAGTTTGAACCCCATGGCTATTTTGCCAAAATAACAACCCATTTCAGTACTTTGATTTATTTAGAATAATTTAGTAAAAATACTTCCTTACATGCTATGACCCTCATTCTCACTTTGAGAAGTTGGCAGGTATGCACAGGTGGCCATTAAGGCAGGTTTTACTGTATTTAATGTGTACATGTCAAAACACCACACATTTAAAACAAAATATTCTCAAATAAATATGTTTCTGTGTCATTGAAGGTTGTGAGAGAGGAAGACATAAGGGAATTCTTCACACAGTTAGAAGCCAGGAAGAGACAGAGAACTACGGGTCCATTGCAGTACTTATGTAAATAAAGCCGATACTGATGACTTAATCCCAGTGTCACCAAAGACGATGATTGGCAGTTCTGTGATTTCTTTGATTCTCTTTTCTAAATTGAAAATTTGGATGAAGGATGCTTGTGTACAGAATTACTTACACAGTTTCATGTTATCATGATGCAACCATTTTAATTTTTAGAAGAGGTGTGAAACTGAGGTTCTCAAAAATACTTTTTTACAAAATAGTTTTTAGATTCATTTCAAAGTTTTATAGACTCATAAGATATTCAATTGTTGTTTATGTTGTTGTCATAGCTACTGATAATGGTCAGCAGACTCTCTGCTTTGCCTCATTAGAACTCATCAGACATTTTCATTGTAATAAGTGATGTAATAAGACTAAATTTGACTAAACAATTATTGATTGAAGAAAACTTATTTAATGATTAACATAAATTAATATTGCAAATCAATTTCAGCATATGTTGAATGAAACAGATTGTTGTCATATCATAAGTTCTCGTGGCAGTTTGTTCTGTGTGTAATACATGTTTATCACTGTCAGTGATGTATGGTTATTTGTTTTATTTCGTAAATAAACTTTTATCAATGCCTGTAGTCATTTATTTATCATTATGTATTATAAGAGATGATTATGTCATAGTATTATTGAAGATCTACAAGGGATACAACATTACATGTAGCTAGGTTTACTGGTATACTTACTTGGGATGTAGGAAGCTTTAACTCGGGGTCATTAAATGAACATTGAAATTGATACTTAAAGATCATTGTTTTGTTGTTTTATTTGGGGGATCTGTCTGTTTGCACTGTTCTTGGTTTTCTTCAAATAAATTTATTTTTTTTCTTTATGTAAATTTTAATACTGGTAAGCCATGTGGTCTTGGATGTGTTTGATTTATTATGAGTCTTTGAAATTTTTATGACTGACATTAGCATTTAGTTTCCCAAACACATTTTTTTTTTACATATATATTGTTTTTCCTTCACATATCAGGGCTGTAAAATGCTTACTTAATATTATCAGAGGCCAGATTGCTCCTGACCTTGGAAGTAACAATATGTCATTTCATTTATTCATGTAAGCTGAAAAATTAGTGAAATTCATTTTTAAAGTAGATCATTGCTATGTAGCTTACTGGTACACTAATCTCTAAGATTATCGATTTAATTTAAAAACAAGATTGTAATGGCAGGAGATTCCTGTTTGGATGACTGATGTTAGATATAAAATGGACACCTTGGAACTTTGGCAGGAGATTCCTGTTCGGATGACTGATGTTAGATATAAAATGGACACCTTGGAAATTTGGCAGGAGATTCCTGTTCGGATGACTGATGTTAGATATAAAATAGACACCTTGGAAATTTGGCAGGAGATTCCTGTTCGGATGACTGATGTTAGATATAAAATGGACACCTTGGAAATTTGGCAGGAGATTCCTGTTCGGATGACTGATGTTAGATATAAAATAGACACCTTGGAAATTTGCTGTTTAAACAATGACATAACAATATAAAAGCTGTAATTATTACAGAGTGAATTAGATAACAGCTCAATATTGTAAATGTCGGTGGGTAGTGCAATTTTACTCTGCATATTGCCTCTGTTGCAGCCAGTTGTGTGATTTATCTCCCTTGGGAGGACGTGCAACATTTGAACTTTGCATATGCTACTGGTATCTTTGTTACAGTAGCCTACATCTAGGCCTGGACTTTCGTAATCAGGGATATGCCAATGGAATGTGTCTACATATTTTATGATGCCCACTTTTACCCACCCAAAAATGGTTCAAGTAAATGTGACAGAGTGTGATTGAGGGTTTTTAGACTAGTTGATACAAGGTTATTGTGAGTTCTACATTGAGAAACAAGGGGTATAACAATATATCGATATAATGATATATTGTGATATTATTTCTACCGATACAAAAAAGAATTTGATATTTTTTGGAAAAATAAAATATTAAATTATGTTGGTTCCTTTATTAGTATTTCAATGTCTTTTGGTGTCACGTAAGCACTGTATCACAAATCTCTTGTCTAAAATTTGTTATCATTGTACAAGAAGTAATGATTTATGAGTAGTCCTACATTCACTGTATCTGTGTTCCACACAACTATTTCCAATGTTACACTGACTATTCCTAACAATATGATATACATGGCGACACGCTTTTCATTTATCATGATATATCTTGATATACTTTTGAGTCATGATTAACAGCCCTATAAAAACGTTGCACGCATTTGCCACAAGTATACCTCTGATATTTTCTCATGCAATGCTTCATCTTCCTACACAATTTATTGAATAGAAAAAGTGTCTCAAAATTGCTATTTGTAAACATTGCCCCCAGTTAATATATAAATAATTAACTTTTAGTAAAGTGTTCAACTTTTCCTCTGTAAAGTGCTATTCCTAAGTCACAAGTATTTTGATGAGACTGGTATTCATGATTTTGTATAATGGTAGGCATGGCAACATGATATAATTCTCATTATATTGACAGAGTTGGTAATACAGGTCAATTTATTTCATGTTCCGTTTTCAGATCAACAAATGTTAAATTGTGTCGTAAGAATGACAATACACCACAACAGTAGCATTGCCCAGTTCATTTGTCTTTCTGGATGACTTAGTGAAGTTGACCTTCAGGGAGCATGTAATAGTTTACCCCTGTGAGTATGACTTGGTGTCACTAACTTGGAGAGAAATGGATCAAATGAAAGTTTTTGGATCTAAGAGAAGAATTTCTTTCATAATTATTCATTGGTTATTTACCTTGGGTATGGTTGTTTCTCTATTTTCATGCTACACTAGATTGACTGTAAGTCTAAATAGGTTTCCATATTCATTATGAAATTGAATGAACCACTGTCCATGGTTCTTGGTGATACTCTGGTGTGAGTCTTATTCAGGTTCAGAAAACATTAGAGATATGTAGGAAACATGCGGAAGATTATTTGTGTGAATTTTCAAGGCCAATGGATCAAAGGTCACAGCTCAAATTAAATTTTTTTCTCTAAATATCTAAACTAGAATTTTTGTATATATTGTAATGTTATTGTTGAAGATTTGTAAGAAATATGCCGAAAATATTTGTGTGAAGTTTCAAAGTCATATGTTTCAACTCAAGGTCACAGCTCAGTTTGATAATTTCAATTTTAAAGAGCTCAAAAAGTAGAATTTTCATATATCTGTTAGTGTTGGAAACGCCGAGGAATATTTGTTTGAAGTTTCAGATTCACTGGATTAAAGGTCAAAGTCACATTGCAGTTTGAAAATTTCAGCTCCAAATAGTGCCAAAACTATATAATATATATATATATATATATATATATATATACATATATATACATTAAGTATAAGATTTGCTAGGATTTTTCTGAAGAATATTTTATGAAGTTCCAACGTTATCAGATCTAAGTTCAAGGTCACAGAGGCATTTGAAAGTTTCAAATCGAAATACCTCTAAATTCTGAACATTAATGTGTTATTTCAAATGCCAATGCTGAAACACAGAAGAATACAATTTAAGATCGCCAAATCAAAGGTGACTTTCAATGATCGATTTCAAAATTCCATTACAAATTCATTTCATAGCACCTAATTTTCAACTGTTTTTAAAATATTTAATCGGTTACTTTATCGGATTGCTTCAGCAAAAAAACTTCTCCTCTAGTTTTGAGTGTATTTGAGGTGTCATTGAATGTAATGATTAAGCTTGTTTGCAACAATGTAGGTAAAAGTTTAGCCTGTTTGGGTGACTGAAGATCTATTTTTTAATAGTAACTTCGGATTCCTTTTTTTGGAATGTTTTTATTGATAAATCGAAAGTGACTGACTACGCATACACTGATTTCTAAAATCCACGGGTATTGAGTACGATTTACGTGTCTGGTGTACATATCTTGGCATTATTTTGTGATCTAGTCAAATTCTCCTATCGCTAACGATTGTCAAGTGTATACCAAAACCTCCACTGTGTGTATCAGTTGACTGACTAGAAATAATATTAACCTTTCTTATATCTAAGCAAACTCGGAGACAAGCAATTAAACCGTTATATATACCAAATCCTACCTGATCCCATCTCAATCTGGGTATTTTATCACACTTACCATGCAATGTATACAGAAAAACTTCACCGACACTTGGTAGCAAGCGTATATTCATTTTATTGATTCTGTTTGTACAATCTCCATAGCAACCATTTATCAAATATTTACTCCAGACTTTTATTAGAGGAATCAAGTTTCTCATTTGTGTTTGATGAATTAGTAGGACTGGTAGATGATCAACGACAAGGGAAATTGAAAATAAATGTGATGAGTTTTCAAACCGTACCGACACTACTTGTTTAAAAGTACATGTAGATATATCCTGTAAAAAGTATCTATCAGTAGAACGAACAAAGCGCAAAGCTTAACAAACCGTAAAAAAAATATTGGTTTTTTTAAAGTATACGTTTATGTATAGAGGTTTTGGCCATTGTTATCAAAATTCGAATCTATTTGATTATATATTTATGTTACTTATGATTCTTTAAGTTTCTATTTCACGTAAAATTCTCTAAAATATTTAACTTTTTAGACTCAATTTTGTCCCCCAAATTTGTCTATAAATTTGCATTTTTGTGATTCACAGTTTTAGATATTTATATCAGCTTTACAATAATGTTTGCAACAAATCGGCAAAGGGTGGGTGGAGAAGCAAGCATTTCCGTTACCATTTTACCGAAACAAGGTCAAGTTCACAAACCACTGTCAAATCATGCAGTATACGGGTACACATGATTACTATCGCTTCCTTTGAGTGTAATTGAGTAATACAACGGTATTCATTATTCGCCTTTGAATGATGTGTATATGATATTCCGTAACCGTCTTATCTTCGGGATATTGAATCAATGAATTCTCTGGAGAGTAAAACGCGATGAATATCAACGAACCGTGGAAATGAAATTATATTTAAAACCTTTCTCGCAGATAGTACAAACATCTGTTGCCGTATAAACCAGGTTGTTGTACTGGCATGCGTATACGTAAAATAATGTATCGATTTAATGCCTAAAATACAAATGTATAAAGGTGAATTAATGCCTGTTGAGTATAACTATTCTGATCGCTGGAATGGGACGGAGTGATTGACAACGTTTGTGGGATTTTTTTTAATAAATCGAGGTGCAGTCTTGACATTTACATTCAATACGTATTGATTCTGACATATGGATTTTTGGATTTATTGCTAAAAATATATGTACAGCTAGAATCTTTATTTGATGGCGAAATACTCTATCTAAGAATCTGCAGAAGGAAAAATAACTGGAATTGAAATGGGATTTAGTACTCATAGGTTTATTGGACAAATTGACCCAAATTTAATTTGCGGAATATGCAGCTCCGTCCTGGAGGATGCGGTTCTGACACCATGTGGTCACACTTTTTGTCTGAAGTGTCTAAAAACATGGCTTGGGAAACCCGGAACAAACTCCTGTCCCGAGTGCCGCAGTAAAATGGGTATTTCTGAAGTTAAACCAGTTCTGTCTTTAAGAAATTTGATCAATGGTTTCGATGTGGAGTGTGACAATTGTGATAGGGGTTGTAAGGTCATTATTAAACTCGAGCGACTCAAAACTCACATAGAAACATGTGGATTTTGTCCTGTTGAGTGTGCAGGATGTAACATTACAATAAATAGGTACGAATTAGCATCCCATCAGATGCACTGTGAAGGTATTGCGGCTGCTGTGAAGGACGATGTAGATATCAACTCGACAAGAAGTATGCTGTCTCTAAAGGCTCACACTGCCATCACTCCGGTGGAACTTGCCGACTTACTGGGCAGAATTTCATCACTAGATTTTCAGCTGAAAACTATGAAAAGGGATTTGCAGATCTCCGAGTCCAAAAATCGCGTTCTGGAACGCGAATACAGGAAAACCAAAGACGAACTCCACCAAAAGAGAAATGAAATTTTGGACATGCAATATGCCGAGTTTGACCCGGACTATGACTATGGGTACACACCACAAAGTATTGCCAAACTTTCTCTACTCATAGCAAGATTTTTACTGAAGAAACCTTCGTATATTGACAGCGATAAAGTGTTTGCGGCAGTGAAGCGATGCTACGACCAATACTCTAGGTGTGGACGGGACTACGAACATGATGTACATATGTTGGTAGCCACGGCTTTCGCGAGCAACTGGTTTGGGGAATCTCATCGCATTACTTTACACTGTTGGCTTCAAAGTATAGGTAGAATACGACAATACTCATTTGATATCGAAAATGGCACAAAGGAATCCTCCGAGATTAGTAGAAAATATTCCAGGGGTACTGCTTTTTAGATTGTGTTGCGTGTTTTGGATGTAATTAAAATCACATTGTATGTTTGACATATTTAAGACTTAGTATATAGTGTATATTCAGGGCATTAATTGTACTCGGACAGCAACATAATTCAGGTATATGTTTT
Source organism: Atrina japonica (assembly GCA_030159075.1). Classification (NCBI taxonomy): domain Eukaryota; kingdom Metazoa; phylum Mollusca; class Bivalvia; order Pterioida; family Pinnidae; genus Atrina; species Atrina japonica. The sequence continues at coordinate 1,266,125 of BROG01000090.1, read as the reverse complement.
GACATTCTGTCATTTTAAATGGACGTCTTTTCAAACGATTTGGAACCGTTTTCCCCTTTTGACGGTGTATTTTTTTTATATATTCTATAGTTCCTTTTAATTTTGTGTTTTGATTTTTCTCACTAAAACAGTAGCAATTATAAGCTCGATAGCTTTAACAATATATCCTTCGTATCAACACTTGAAATGTGACACTGTCACACAGAGATCATACCAACCAGTAATTATCTTCTATTGTAGTCAACTTGTATGTGTATTGTAGTCTGATTGACGAACCATTACTTTCTGTGTATTAGCTAAATCTGCATAGTGTATACCTAGAACAAAATCACGGGTAAATAACCCGAGGTGGTTTCATTTGTATAACGTTTCCAACTTGGCTTCTTTAGAAGTAAATGTTTAAGTACTGTTTGCTTTGGTTGGTCGGGTTTTTATCAGGTCAGTCTTATTTCTGTACACTGTGTATTATTCTCGACACTTATACGTAATTTTTTGTTGGTGGTAAATATTTAAAAATCACAAAGTAAACTAAAAAGATCTCACTGTCCATTTAAGTCGTGTCTTCTTTTCATGTTTTCAACAATACTTTATTTCATATTTGAAATAAAAAAGTGAGTGTTATAAATACACCCATTGTATATTTATATGTCGTAATTTGGTAAATGGTTTCATTTTGAATTCTTTAGCATAAACGTTACTAGACATGACATGACGTTACGTATGGTATTGTGAGACTTTATTTTCATTCCTGTGTCACTTTGATCCCAAGTTCAATACACAAAACATCAATAAATAATAGAATGAAAAAAGTGCTTTATCTTCCGGAGTTTTAACACCTGTATACGGAAGCTACGATAAACTGCTTCAAAGTAGACACAATATGTTGACGAAATCCTACTTTTTCAGAAAAGTCCTTTGTATTGGTCTACATTTTATTACTGTTCCTTTCTTGCAACATGTAAATGATCCGACCAAGCAGTAAGTGCAACCAGAAGCGAGATCAAAAGTTTAAAGAAAAAAATTATTTGCACGTGAAATTTACTCGCACTATTACGATCTGGAAACTTTTCGTATTCTACAGATCTATGTATAATCTCGGGTATTTGAAATAGTTTATATTAACTGTATAAATATACCCTTGAAGAAACTACATACCCTCAAATTATCGCTATAGTGACGTCTTTATTCCATAGGCGATACGAAGCAGATCGTGTTTTAATTGTCGATATTAGCCATATTTTCTTGTTTTATTGCACAATTATCACATTTCTGTTGTCAAAAATCGATTTTATGTTTATATAATCAAGAGATAGGGACAATTACCCGGTTTACCTTAGATCGGTGACCTTGCGTATAGCAAACCCCAAGGTCAATTAATCACATCTCTTGGATTCAAAGCGTCATATTACATGGCTATCTCTCCAAATCACAATTTTCTGAAAAGAAATTTCCGTTCTCCCAACAATCATGTCATTAAATTTTTGATTTTATGTTTCATTTATATCCATGTTTGAAAACATGGATTGACATAAATGATATATTGCTATAGTTCAAACGCAACATTTCCTCATTTCCCTCATCCACGAGCACTGGGAAACAAAACTATCAGCTGATGCATTCACAGCTTCCTCGAACTACAAAGGTGAATGGGGGGGGGGGGGGTATTTCGTAGTTCCTGTGACCGTACTTCGATTCTCTAGATAAAGGTTCCGACACCATGCTTCCATGTATGAAAAATATTTTTAGGCCTACATGATCAGTTTTATAAGCTTTCCCATTGTCTAACAAACTGACAATACTTGTTGAGAGTTTTATCGAATTATTGAATAAAGATAGATATGGAGGATCTACATACATGATATAGATATTGATATATATCAATAACCAGGTTAACGTTTCATTATCAATAAGTTAGCATTAATATTGTATTACATGGTATCTATACGGCTGTTTTTATTTATTAATTAGAATATGACCCCTATATCATAACTTTATATTATCTCCTACAAGCCATGGTATATGATTTTATAAATATATGTGTATTTATAACAACAAACAGTTACAGAAAGTATCCCAAACAAATGCACCCCCGCACCTAGGTGATACCCTCGATCTCATTAATGCAATTTATCAGACGCGTAAAACTCTAGTCAGTCAGAGAAAAGTTAGAAAATACCTTATTCCTAACTGAAACCCCACTGTAACCATGTTGAGACCATCCAGACAGATATATATTAAATGCACTACTAGAAATGCAGGACTAGTACTCAGCCAGGTTGTGTGAAGCTATCAAGAAAGTACTCTGGATAAGTTCACGATTGGAAAGAAGAGAGATAATCAGAGAGAGAGAGAGAGAGAGAGAGAGAGAGAGAGAGAGAGAGAGAGAGAGAGAGAGAGAGAGAGAGAGAGAGCTCCCGGACTTTAAATAAAGGCGGACAGTTTAATTTAGTTACAGTGATACAATTACGTACTAGCATTGGTCGTTAATGTATCATCAGTCAGGACCTATCTGCAAAACAAAATACATGTGAGCTCTCAAAGCTTGGTCTTGACATCGGTAGGCCATATATTTTATTGGTTAAGACTTTACCACTATAGGCTAAATGTGATTTCTTTATTTATTTTGGATGGAGACTGGAGGGCTTTTAATGTCTGTTCGATATCTAAGATATGTACGAGTTTCAGTTGTTTCGGGAAGACTAGTCCGCCGATGGATCAACTATTGAATTTTATAGATCATCAGCTGACATAGTAGCCAGTTCTCATACGAAATATTCGACCATAGTATAGTAGTTGAAATACCAAAGGCTTAAGTAAATTTGTTGAAACGACACGTACAACAAACAGTTCGTTAATTCCGTTTTATACTAGTAGTTGAAAAAATGTCCATGGATGTGCTCCAAGTCAACAACAGAAAACAACAGTTTGAAGCTCGTGTAATAGAAAGTGATGTGGAAAAATGAATTTTAAAGGTTCATTCATGACCCCTCTCCCCACACAAACACACCACTTCGATCCAAAGTAAATACAGTTGTACCTATTTGATTAGATCGTCGAGCTCCCATTTGCAAGGGCAAGTTTTCCTTTAAGACATACCCCTTCTCAATCAATTGATCAGTGTGGTGCGTTGTTTGGCCAAAAAAATCTAATTTACAACGATTAATGGATAAGTTTATGCAACGATGTACAGCATCATATCACAATTTGGTGTACCAAGTTATTCCTAAAGTAAACACGTGATAAGAATGTCTGTCGTTGGTTCTGATGTTGGTATGAGGAACTCCTGGTTATGGGAGGAAAGAGAAGTAGGCTATTAGGAGAAAACACACGTGCCTGAGTTGGTGACCATCATACTATTCCATATACTTACCTGCCAATCCGAAATTCGAACTTTGGTCGCATTAGTCGCTAACTACCGCTCTACTCGATCACTAAACTAGGCGACTTTCACAGACAAGACACATGTTCTCAGTTCAGGTTGGCGGATATCTCATAGTGATTAAATTAAATTATTGTCACATAAAACGTCTAAATATAAAAGAAGAATTCTAATTGAACGCATACAACATTAATTTATCAAACTAACGAACATGGATAAAATAATAATGTGTGTGTGTGTGTGTGTGTGTGTGTGTGTGTGCTTAATGCAATATGAACTCTACCTATTATCCTCCTAACCAAATTTTATTATTTTATTTTTAGAATAAAATTCTGTAGTCATAATACAGCATTTCATTCCAAAAATAATAGTTAGAATACAGAATTTTATTCTCAAAAAATAATAAAATTTTGTTAGGGGGACACTATAATAAATCACTATCATTTCCTTCAAATACCTTTTAAAATATTTGATATTGTGTTTAGGCCCTGATTAGGACTATCAAAAGTTGGCTGCTTATGTACACAGTTAAAGTAATAAGGGTTGGTTTGTAAAAATTGTGTTGTAAGAAACAACGATAGAAAAAAGGGTAAATAAAACCTATCCCCAGACAAATAATTTAATTTTGCTTTTGAAATGGGCTACATATATGCTTCCGATGGTCGTTCGACAGAAGAAGATACAACAAACCGATCAGATAGATATTTATAATTGCATTGACGGACGAATCAACCACATTTCAGCATTCCTCCTTTCCAACAATAACGGTATATAAACTCGCAAATGACCTCAAACCCTCATCGATGCACCGATGGCGACATGCTGTTGCAGTGGGTTTTTTTTATTTTTTTGCTTTTTGGGAGGGTGGGTTGTTTTTTATTTTATTACTTCTAAGACACAATTTTATGAAGACAGACTTAAGAAAGAAACATCGCCTTTTAGACACCGTATGTCGACAACAGATGCACTTTCTTTTCATCCGAACCCCGAGAGAGAAATATGCAATTCTTAGTATCAAATATTCATGTGAACGCGATTCCTAGCCTCCGTCTGAACGGTTACATCTAAATACGGGCACATATGTCGCTATAATTAATTAAGAAATCCCTCATTGTAAAATTTAACACAATCTCCAAAAAGACATTAAATATTGATACACTGATACAATTCAGGAAATAAAAAAGACTTTTATGAGCAAAGTCTGGCAAACACAGGAGTTCGATTCTTGGAGGATCTTCGTGATGATTATCCCATTACTTTTTATGATGTTACCAGCGATATTACGGATTTAATTGGATAGGTATGTCATAATACGTAGCAATAATGAAACGTTCAGATATTTCAAAATACCTTTTCGCAAATTTGTATAAAACCTTTAAATTATTGATGGACTAATGCTCGTGCTATTTGTCCGCTTACTATATTGTTTCCAAGTTTACTGTTTACTTGTCTGATCCTGGGTGGGGAGAGGAGGTTGGCTCGAACCCTCTGCGCTCTGGTTTTGGTCTCTTTTGTTTCATGTAAAAACCTGATCCCTCATCGCTTCCATTTTCTGATATATCGTGACATTTTTCGTTCCATATTTAAATGCAAAAGACAATCACGCCACTGTCCCCATCCTCTATTCAGTTGTGTGTTTGTGTGTGTGTGTGTGTGTGTGTGTGTGTGACCAAAATTTTGTACATAAATATAGAATGAAACTGTACCTATCCATTTGTCTTTTAATACCTAGGAATAAAATTAATAATAAACAATTCATGAGTTAATCCTCTATCTACCGACTAGGTAACACGGCGAGGAAGACTTCAAAACACCTAATGGCACCTGAAAAGTCATTCCCTGGTACATTTTAGTTCATTTCATTCTTAATTAATTGCATCCCAACGCAGGTCGAACGCAGTTTACGCCGCATACATGTCAATACTAAAGTAGAACACCACGTGATTGGCACGAGCTAAAGTGGGTCCTCAGGCGATATAGAAGCGGATCTATGATTTTTATAATTGGAGTAAATCTAATCGATTTCGGGATTGTTAAAAGAGAGAGAGAGAGAGAGAGAGAGAGAGAGAGAGAGAGAGAGAGAGAGAGAGAGAGAGAGAGAGAGAGAGAGAGAGAGAGAGAGAGAGAGAGAGAGAGAGAGAGAGAGAGAGTTTGCCTCGTGTGTAGAAAATTCATATTAACAGTATAATTTTTTACATTTTAACAATGTCAAAAATGTGTTTAATATTGAATTGAAAAAGTGCCAATGTCAATCCAATCCCCTCACTTTTCCAGCTACCTTTTTTATCTACATATATTTCTTTTACAAAAAAGGTTGACCATCCGTTGAGCCCTTTCTGTAAATTCAATGTAGGTGTATGTTCAGACAATTTGGCTATATTTATGCCTTATTATACAAAATAATTCTGCAGAATATTGACTTGGTTCAGAGTATATAGGCCTGATTTTACCCCCCAAAAAGGTAACGAAAATTCGGGACAGAATTTCGGCCTAAGACATAGGCTACATGTACATGTATATAGAAAAAAAATTCAAGTTACACGGAATGGATTATCAAATTAGATGTATTGATGATTTGATCTGCAGTATTAGGTAATAAAGTTTTTGTTTGTTTATTGTTGTTTAACATCCCACTCAAAAATCTTTCACTAATATGGAGACGTCACCAATGCTGATGAAGAGCTTCAATGTTTGGTCTTATGCTCGGAACTTACGGCCACTGAGCAGTAAGGGTTCTTTAACATGCCTACACCTAATGTTACACAAGACCTCATATTTTACTGTCTCATCCGCAAGACAGGAAAACAACCTGCTGCCAGTTGGACTTGACTTTACGATCAAAAGTCGAGGGCGCTACCGACTAAGCCATACGCTACACCGGCTCTGGGTAATAACAATTCTTGACTATTTCAATTTAAAGGTTATACGAGTTACTTCCCTTTTTACATTTATGATCATCGGTATTTTGTTGTTTGGACACTTTCAGGTGTGAATATTGAGGAAATAACAGAATAAAAGATCATCATGAAGACGCAATATGATATACAAGTACATAATTTCATCATCAGTTAGGATTATATGATTAGAGGGCGTATTGGAATTTATTATTATATAATGAAATAGATATAACTATAGACCTAGATATCTCTCTCTCTCTCTCTCTCTCTCTCTCTCTCTCTCTCTCTCGATCGGTTTTTACGGATGGGTCGGTAGTGGTAGGCCCTACCTCTCCAAATATTTCATAAATCGATCACAAAGCATTATAGATTTAAACTTGAATCCCAGCAGGCACTTGTGTCATGCTCCCACCCACCCCCATCGTGATAACAGCCCCCCCCCCCCCCAAACACACACACGACCAGGGGATTGCTTGACACAAAGTACCAGTGGCTTGAACTTAATGATCTTTAATATAAATAACTATTTAACATTTGATAATACAGTTGTATCATGTTCCCACTTTTTGATTTACCAGAGGTTTTACCCCAGGCAGCGATATATAAAGCTAATATTAGCTTTATATATCGCGGCCCCTGGTAAATCAAAAAGTGGGAACATGATTGTGTATTGATTTGAACATCAAGACAATTCCGCAGATTATTCTACTGGCTGCTACATGAGCAACAGTGGTGCTGGTAAATGTCAATGGATTTCATCAGTCATTTTAATTGGAATAATTTTGATAAAGTTAAATGCATTTTCAAATTATCTGTAACTTAAATGTTGCTATAAGTCAATTTAGAATATATGAAAATTTACATTTCCTGATATCACAAACAGACTATCATGTAGCCCTAATTCAAATCATCTGATCGCATCGATTACTAACATCGGACATGCACGTTAAAAAATAGTCTCGGGAAAAAAAGCCAATATTTATGATGGAAAAAAGTCCCAACTGATGAGATCGAAGGGTCACAGAGCCTGAATAAAATAGCAGCTTTATTTTGCTTTGTGTTCCCCTTTTCACCTTTTTTCATTTTAAAAGACAATAGATTTATAGATTTGCACTTTGTCCACCCTTCTGTCACCCTCTTTGGGAGAAATTATAGGTAAAGATTGTGGAGAAGTTTTCACAGATATTTGAAATAAAATATTGTATTTTAAGGCGATATGTGCCACAAAAATGTACTTTGTCTGTCAATCTGCTTTTTGTTTTGTGTTATGTTTTCTTTTTGCACAGTATACTCTTGTAAACTCACAAAAAACTTATAACTATTAGGATATTAGAATTCTTAACACATTTAAAAATAAATTAAAACTGTGTGAAAATAACTGTAGGCCTATAATATTTAGATAGATTTCCATTATTTTTATTTGTGAATACCAGGTCTGTAATAAACCCTTCTTGAAAAATAGCTAACTACCGTATACATTATGACAGCGATATATAAAGCTATTAGCTTTATATATCGCTGATTATGATAGGCCTATCCATATAAACTGTGACTTTTTCTGGTGACTCTTCCCTACAGTCTTCGGGCACTACATACAATCCGCAATGAGCCAAATTCTCGAAAATTCGATAGGGGGCGCAGTTTAGTTGCTTCCGGTATTGGAAGTTTCGAGTGAAAACGTGCTGATGCCTAACAGAATCTAGGCCTAGTAAAAACAAGTTGACAGATCAATAAATATTTTATGAAAAATGGCCAAATGGGGAGAAGGAGATCCACGCTGGATTGTTGAAGAAAGACCTGATGCGACGAACGTGAACAATTGGCATTGGTAAGAACCGAATATGAGGGCGAGCCGGTTGTTGTTATTCAACATAATGAACATTGCTGAGATTTTAGAGATTTGAGTTCGATTCATCGATATTGTACGATCTTTCATTCACAGTAATGGATGTTCTCATAGCAAACTCATTAAACTGGACATATCAAATAAATATGTTTGGTTTAATTCATGAACTTAGATTTTTCGAAGAAATAACCAAATTTCATAAGAAAGGATTCAGACTTTAGTTTTTAATAATCATCATATGCTGTGTTCTTATTAAGTCGTAAGGCAAAATAGTTTTCGCTTAACAAATAACAAATAATAATAAAAAATTAAATGAAACAAGTATTGATACTTAATGAAGAACTCTGAGCATTCTGAAGATCTCTTGATTTTTGGGTGGTTTAATCAATGGGTTTAATTAAGTTGCATTTACTTAAAATCAAATTAATTCAGTACAAGCAACTTAATTATATGTAATTTTATAGACAAAAAACTTGAATTTTATAGATTTATAATAGAAATATATAACTTGAGTTACATTATATATAGATACCCTTTTCCACTAATTGTGTTTTCATTGTTTTGATTAAATGCGATCTTGTTCTGAATTAAACTTCTTATCTAATTAACATGAACTAAGGCATTGCCTTGAAGCGAGTGTAGCTTTGTTATTGTAACATTGTAATGTAACATTAAATGCATCTGGTTAGGAAAACCATGTAGTGCATATTGATGAAGACATTTTCATCCAGTTTATGTACAGCTCATTTTCTACCCCTTACCTTAAAGTGCTCGCTTAAAATCATGCTAAAATTGTTACCAAATTATAGGTAAGGCATATTTGGCATTGTTTTATTGGAACAATAAGGAGTTGGTAAACCATATAGGCTGTTACTAATCATGCTATTACGGGATCAGGCTGTCCACAAACCCATTGTACTCAATGACATGTATAATTCAACCAATTAGATTAGACATTTACGGCAGCCATGTCTCTAGGAACTTGTATGCGATGAACTTGTTTGCGATGTTCTGGTTGAAACTTTTTTAAGCTCATAGTACACACAGGAAGACTCTAACCATAAGAGGGCACTGTAATTATTGGACTTGACTCAAGTTGCAACATTTCTACAATAAAGATTTTGCTGCACTCGCATAATATTTGAATTGCCTGTGATCTAAAGATTACAATTCTGCTATTTTTCATAGACAAAATCTTCATTTAGGGTCATCGCAAGTCATTCAGACTTTCTTTTCTTAAAAAAATATTCTTTATAGGCTGCCAGACTAAAAGTAATGCACACTGTTTTATCATAAGTTAAAGAGAATTCACAAAATTGTTGAGAAAAAGAACATGAATATTTTTAACCTAATTGAAAGGATATTTTTCATTTGTTGTGTCTATAAATTAATTATTTAGATTGTCATTTAGATAAGTTGTTTGTGTCTCTTTTGGAAAAGTGTCAAATGAAAAACGGACAATACCTGGCTGCTTGTATCATTCAATTAGAACATACATCTCACCTATGATTTTCAAATCTAATGTTTCAAATTCAACTGATAGTTGCAAAACACAAACCAAAGACACTATTTCCAATTTTCATATTAATGCATATGGACTTGTATTTTTACAGGGTGGAGAAAAATGCAACCAATTGGTCTAAAGATAAAATCAAAGAACTGCTGACTGGGCTGGTGGTGGAAGATGATCAATGTAAGTGAAACAATCCTTAGTTAAAGTGAAGCAAACCCTAGTTAAAGTGAAACAAACCCTAGTTAAATTGAAACAAAACTTAGTTAAAGTGAGACAAACCCTAGTTAAGTTGAAACAAACCTTAAAGTGAAGCAAACCCTAGTTAAAGTGAAACAAACCCTAGTTAAATTGAAACAAACCTTAGTTAAAGTGAGACAAACCCTAGTTAAAGTGAAACAAACCCTAGTTTAAGTGAAACAAACCTTAGTTAAAGTGAGACAAACCCTAGTTAAGTTGAAACAAACCTTAAAGTGAAGCAAACCCTAGTTAAAGTGAAACAAACCCTAGTTAAATTGAAACAAACCTTAGTTAAAGTGAGACAAACCCTAGTTAAAGTGAAACAAACCCTAGTTTAAGTGAAACAAACCTTAGTTAAAGTGAGACAAACCCTAGTTAAGTTGAAACAAACCTTAAAGTGAAGCAAACCCTAGTTTAAGTGAAACAAACCCTAGTTAAAGTGAGACAAACCCTAGTTAAAGTGAAGCAAACCCTAGTTAAAGTGAAACAAACCTTAAAGTGAAGCAAACCCTAGTTTAAGTGAAGCAAACCCTAGTTTAAGTGAAACAAACCTTAGTTAAAGTGAAACAAACCTTAGTTAAAGTGAGACAAACCTTAGTTAAAGTGAGACAAACTCTAGTTAAAGTGAAACAGACCTTAGTTAAAGTGAAGCAAACCCTAGTTAAAGTGAAACAAACCTTAAAGTGAAGCAAACCCTAGTTTAAGTGAAACAAACCCTAGTTAAAGTGAAACAAACCTTAGTTAAAGTGAAGCAAACCTTAGTTAAAGTGAGACAAACCTTAGTTAAAGTGAGACAAACCCTAGTTTAAGTGAGACAAACCCTAGTTAAAGTGAAACAAACCCTAGTTAAAGTGAAACAAACCTTAGTTAAAGTGAAGCAAATCCTAATTAAATTGAAACAAACCCTAGTTGATGGGAAACAAGTCGTAGTTACAATGAAACAAACCCTAGTTAAAATGAAACAAACCCTAGTTAAAGTGAAACAAACCCTAGTTAAAGTGAAACAAGTCATAGTTACAATGAAACAAACCCTAGTTAAGTTGAAACAAACCCTAGTTAAAGTGAAACAAACCCTAGTTAAAGTGAAACAAACCCTAGTTAAAGTGAAACAAGTCGTAGTTACAATGAAACAAACCCTAGTTAAGTTGAAACAAACCCTAGTTAAAGTGAAACAAACCCTAGTTAAAGTGAAACAAACCCTAGTTAAAGTGAAACAAGTTTAGTTACAATGAAACAAACCCTAGTTAAGTTGAAACAAACCCTAGTTAAATTGAAACAAACCCTAGTTAAAGTCAACCCTAGTTAAAGTGAAACAAGTCGTAGTTACAAACCCTAGTTAAGTTGAAACAAACCCTAGTTAAAGTGAAACAAACCCTAGTTAAAGTGAAACAAACCCTAGTTAAAGTGAAACAAGTCGTAGTTACAATGAAACAAACCCTAGTTAAGTTGAAACAAACCCTAGTTAAAGTGAGATAAACCCTAGTTAAAGTAAGGGAAACCCTAGTTAAAAATTAGTCATATCATAATATTTCTGTGAGGAAAAACAACAATTTCAAGCCCTACTGTAAAATAAGTTTATCTAAACAGGCATATTTGTTATTATATTTCATTTTAGCATCAATACTGTAGAACACTTTTATTTCATGTGAAATTTAATTTCGCATTAATCCGTGAGACACCTCAAATGCGAATTAAATTTCTTTGCATAATTTTGTACACAATAATTGCCTAATTTTCATGAATAAGATGTATACAGGCATGAATGTTGCTTCTACAGCATACATGTTTTAATCATTTATTAGTCCTCCGCCATTCTTTTATCCATCCATGTCTTTGTTTTAGTTTCTTACAATTTCACAGAATGTATTTGTTGATAAAATGATATTTTGCTGGTATCACTGTCCGTAGGAACGATGATTTACTCTGTTTCTTTTCGGCAGAGTCCATGCAGAATTGTAGATCTTACTTGCAGTGATAGTCAATGCACATACTCGAATGTTTGTGAATGACTCTTAACTGCATAATGGCTTTACAAGTAGATCTTACAACCCGTGGAATTTTTAGAAAAGAAACAAAGTAAATCATCATCCAAATGGAAAATGACATTAGAAATCACCTATCTATATATAAATAGCCTAGGTATATTGCAAAATATTCAATGAAAATCAAAACAATGGAAACGTCGAAGGGCCATAACTCTTACTAAAAAAACTCAAAGCTCATAATACGAGCATCACGTTACATTCGTAGATGTTGTGAATTCAAATGTTTTTCTAGTTTATAAATGCAAATTTAGATATTCGCAAAAAGACAAAGAAAGATGGCCTCGCGAAATGTGGTATATGCGAAATAAAGTAATCTACAGTATTAAACAATTGTTAACTGCATCAAGACATGACCTCCTGTAGCACAGCATTGTCTATTTTGTTCATCTATGAATATATGATATTTCATGGACAATGTATTGTTATTCACATTGTGTGAATCAAACAAAATGTTTTGTGTATCATTTAGACAATATATTTTGGGATCCCCCACGGGGGATAAAATATCTGGAGAGCTAATGGCATAACCCTGGTAAATGTGTTCATAGACAAAAACATTTACATGGGTTATACAGGGCTCACCCTGTCATTAGCCAATGTAGCCATTGACTAATTTTTGTCAAGATTGGCTAAAAAATATTGCAATTTGCTAATTTTCTAGCTAATATATTTTGGTGCATTTTTTGTGTATATCATACTGCCGTCATACAAAAGAGAAACATGTGTTCACAGACAACTATGTTTGATTGATAAAATAGAAATGTCACAAAATTTTCCCAGTCAAGTAAACCTCCAGACATTATGGCACATGTACTTGTATATACAGTTTTCACTTGTCGCAAACATGTTACTTTAAATTAAAAACATTTGGTATCAATATTCATTTACTGACTAAAAAAAACTTTAATTGGCCAAAAATTATCTTGGTTGGCTAATTTTTTGGCTCACAGAGTTTTTAGTCCAGGGTGAGCTGGTTATATCTTTTTCTACAATGAGTAGAGCTTTGATATTTCACAAATGGAGTCCATATTCAGATGGTACCGATACCTTTGACCTTGTGCCCTAGATAGTGCCCATTTACCTAATTTGGCTCAGTCGGTTGCACGCTCAACTCTTGATCCTGAGTCCAGCCAGTGGCAGGTTGATTTCCTGTCCTTCTGATGAGACAGTAAAAATTGAGGTCTTGTGTCACGGTAGGTGTAGGCATGTTAAAGAACCCTTACTGCTCAGTGGCCATAAGTTCCGAGCATAGGCCAAACTTTGAAGCTCTTCACGTCTCCATATTAGTGAAAGATTTTTTAGAGGGATGTTAAACAACAATACAACCAAGCAACCAACGTAATTTCAGACAGCGCTGTCAATGGCAAGCTATATTGTATTCTGACAACTCATGTTCTTATATAGCTTGGGTCCCTGAAGTAAAAGGTCCAAAAGTTTTGCAGTAGTATTGTGAAATATGTCTAGAGAGTAACACTTCTAGGAAACTGGCAAGTATCCCCCTGACATGGTTATTTTAGACAGATCTAAATGGAGGCCAGGATGGTACTGGTATATGTTGATAACCATGAAAGCTCTAGGCAAAACTTGTGATGCTAATCAAAACATGCATGGAAGTTGTAACACTGAGTTTTCTTTGTATCAGTAATTTAGATCATTCTTTTTCATTTCTCAGATTTTTGTGAGTTGAAAGAATTAACAAAGATAGAAGGTGAAGCCTCAGCTAACAACAGAAAGGCAAAATTAATTTTCTTTTATGAATGGGTCATCAAAGGTACCTGGTCAGGTAAGCACAACAACATTTCATTTGTAATTCTGAAAATGTTTCATTTTCCATGTCGTACATATTTATATACATACACTTCATTATTTTAGTATCCATAAAATAATATTCACTTTGAATGTAAAAATAAGTAAAATTCAACCAGTGATCGGCACCTCTTTGTTTTGTTGTTTACATAGCGTCTCACATTCTTGTGAACTCGGTAATGTGAGCAGTCGGGTCGCGCAACCACAAGGTACCCCTTATATTTTTGCAAAGATGACATCAAATAAACGTTATAAGAGACATAACTGTGGAACATTGCTATCAAATCATTCGAAATGGATGAGAGTGGTCCTGTAAAACGAGTCAAGTGTTCGAATATATATTTTCGAGTTGACCTTTGTCTGACTTTATTTGATACGTTATTTTGGAAGTGAGGACATTCATATCTTAACAGGTGGCCTAAGCTCCGGTTTGTTTATAATTTTACTATTTTCTCATGGGGAATTTAGAATTATGATTGATATTCTCATTTTTAAATGGATTAATAACATGCTTATGAACTGTATATTTGCCGTTCAAATGTCCAGATAGAGTACATGAACTTTGTTGATATCAGTGTTTATTTTCGACATGTAGGTGAGTTATGCTCAATCTTCATTACTTCATACATTTGTTCTATGGGACTATAGTTAGGCAATGATGACCGATTTTGCATACTGGCCTTTTATATTGGTTGTGGGGGCTTGTTTCTATTCAGAAAACTGAATAAATATGGATACCCATGGAAGTAAAACTTTTGAGATGTTTCAAAAAGTACATTATCATTTTTCTATTTAATTAAATTGGTTTAAAAGTTGAGATGACAGCTTTAAAGGGACATTAGCTGTGTTATTTTTCAAAAATTTTGTTTACCTTTTTTACTACTTGAATTGATATACAATAGCAAAAAAAATGAATAAATAGATATACATGTAAATAGACAAAAATTCTTAAATCCCTATATTTTTTGTGAAAATTGCTTGAGAAATCCAGGTTTGGCTCTTTTTCACTTGCAACTGATTAACTCAACCTTATCATTTGTATATGAATGCCACACTGGACTTGACATTATTTTCACAATGAATATACATATAGTAATGTAAGATATTTTATACCTGTGTGTATCTCCTATTTGTTATTGTACATCAAGTACAAGAAGTAAAAATAGAAAAAAAATGAAATATTTTTTTGAGGGAAACACAGCTATTGCCCCTTGAAATATCTTAATATGGAATTAATTTCTCTCTTTTGAAAGGTAAATTGAAAGAAGGAGTAAAAAAGTATCCTGGGAAATTTGAAATCCCAAACCTTAGTGAAGAAAATGATTACAATGAAATAGATGTGAGTAATTGTCTCTCTCTCTCTGTGTCCCTCTCTCTCTGTGTCTCTCTCTCTGTGTCTCTCTGTCTGTCTCTCTCTGTCTGTCTGTGTCTGTCTGTCTGTGTCTCTCTCTCTCTCTCTCTCTCTCTCTCTCTGTCTCTCTCTCTCTCTCTCTCTCTCTCTCTCTCTCTCTCTTCTCTCCTTCTCTCTCTCTATCAACTTATCTGTTGTTTTGTTGTCATTTCTGGATTACTTTTGATCTTAACATTTTAAGATTTGTATTTTATATGAATGGGAGAGTAAGGTCTTTGATCCTGTTAATTTTGTGACTGTCATTGTTATATCTGCAGCATTTACTTGATAATGTTTGTATTTTGTACAGCTCCAGGTAAAAACAGATTCATTTTAAAACTTTTTGATTGTTATGATGGCGGTAATTTTTCTTTGCAGTTTGATGTGTCATGTGACAAAGATACTGATGAAGCATATAAAGTCAAAGAATTTCTCCGAAAGAAAGGGCTAGGGGTCGTGCAAGAAAAAATGGCACAGTATATCAAAGATTTGAAAGACGGTAGAAATTTACTACAATGTATTTAGAACTTTTTTGGTCATATAATGAAACTGTACCATCCTATGAATGATGACTGACAATTCAGTACCTAAACCTTTGACTCACAGGAAACACAAAATTCATATATGGCTGTATATCCCAATAATATTACAATAAGTTGAAAGGTCAAATGCCTACTAATCATATTTGACAATTAGCAGATGCCTTTTAACAACCTTTCTCAAAACTACTGTTAGTTTTAGTTCATTTGACTTAATAACAACTTTGTAACATTTTTAAGTTCTCTTTGTATTTGGTTTTATCTGGAAAACCAAATATTATAAATGTCAGTCCCCTTTGAGTATGGGGTTTTGTTAATATGGCAAAGAACACGAGTCAGGTATTTGAAACATCTTGTTATTTATCTCAAGTTTTACCTAACTTTGTTCTTGACCTTATTCATCTTCTCCTTTTCACAGAATACAGCCAGGGTGTTATTTTACCAACAAAGGAAAAGAAGCCAGTTGCAAAACCAACATCCAATTCCATGGTGAGTCTGATTTATATATGTAGAGATTTTCAGGTCAAATTATAACACAATCCGAGTTGTTGTTTTGACCTTTCACCCATTTTTGTGGAAGATATATTTAGCACAGTCCATGATGATAGGCAGTTTGTCAGCTTGATTTAGCTTGTGTATGTATCCTAAGACTGAACTCTATGGCATGAAATGGACAAAGTAACAAAGTATAATGATGGTATGATTAAGTGTACATTTCCATTGTAAAGAAGATGCTGGAGATTTAGATACTGGTGCAAAGATCAGATCATATCTGATACTTGGTATATGTTGCACATGAAAATGACCCCAAAGCAGAAGTCAAAATTTGTGGCTATTCTTTTTTTGTGAGTTTTATAAGTGAGGAGATTTTTGTTTGATACTAGTCCAATTGAAATGAGACAATGTAAGCTACTTTTTGAATAAAAATGCTTGTTTATTTAACCTTTAAAATTTTGAGTATAAATTGAACCAAACCAAGTGTTGCTAATTTCTGGAATAATCATAGTTAGTTTTACATTTAACAATTTTCATTTATATGGTGACCAGATGGAGGACAAATAGACATATAAAATACTATATACATGTACCTGGAATCTCATACATACTGTAAATCTGGAAATTTTCACAGGAATTTATTTTTGCGATACACAAGTTTGCGAGATATTTTCGAGATTTCAAATGCCTGTTTTGTCATATTGTTATCATATTTCGCTCTTGCAAAATTATGTGTAAAAGAATTCTCCTGAATAAAATAAGATTTACTGTAATTTGCAAACATAACTTCAAGTCCTTTGCTGAGGTGAGAGATGCTATGGTACAGCGGTCTTACCAGGAGACAACAGAGGCTTTATTTTAAAACAAGATGCATGTACTTAAACATATTGTAATATTTTATTGCACATTTTTGGTGTTCTAATGTGATTATTGGTTCTACAGAATAATGCTAGAGAACAACTGAACTCGCTAGTGATAAACAACAAACCAGCTCAACAACACACTGGCGTTCGGATACACACTAAAAAAATAATGGGAAAAGAAGAGTTCAAATGTCGAGCCGAGGACCTTTATAGAGCATTAACAGATAAACAGGTGATACTGAATAATGACAACATGTATTGTACATTTGACAGGTTTGTTGATGTTGGGGTGACATAAAAATTGTTTGTTTAGGGTGTATACATTTAGGAAATTGATACCAGTAATTGGTTTCACTTTGATGATTTGAGGTTTAACCTAATCGTTTGTAATATAGGGACCAAATTTCAGGATTTGTTGGAAGTTATATAATATCTCTGTTATCTTGAAATGCATCTAGAAAATGATGTAAAGATTAACATTAAGGGTAAATTATATCAGTAAAGTGATGAAAGCATGTTTAGTACAAGGACAGGTACTTATTCAAAACAGTAAAATTTTCACGGATGCAGTTAAAAAGCAAAGCGATCACATGAAATACAAATCTGTAAGTCACATGACAGGAATATCTGGTCCCAGAGATGTTTGTGTTCAATAAAAAAGAGAATTATTGTACGAAGCTTGTAACTGCTGATGGTAAACTAATGAAAATAAAGTAAATGTACAGCAGATTGTAGTTGTCATGTTTCAAACACGTGACACAAATCTTCGAAGATGAATTTACATCCCCAATGGGGAAACTTTAAAGTATATACTTAACTAAAAGTTACGATGTTCACACAGATCAAGGCACCCCAGATTTGTATCATCCCAAAAGATTGTCTTAATTAGTTAATATACGGTTCATTGATCTTTATAGATCATGGATTTTCCACACTCTTTTGGGAATGGGGCCTAGGCCTTTTGAATTGGGAATTTCAACAACATCTTATTGAAATTGGGAAATCCAGAAATATACAAATCTATGTGAAAATACAAGAATCTCTTCAAATTCTTTGTCATTTGTATTCATTGGGAAATTTTTATTGCAACTTGGGGAAAAAAATGCATTGATTTTGCATTGGGAATGGGGCCTTGTTTCAGCACCATATGATGGAAAATCCCCGTAGATATTTAGCTTCTTTTGTTCCACTGTTCTTTAGTTGTCAGTTTCTATATAACACAATCTTCTTTTACAGATGCTACAAGGTTGTCTTAATTAGTTTATATATGGTTCATTGATCTTTATAGATTTTTAGTTTTTGTTGTTCCACTGTTGTTCAGTTGTCAGTTTCTATATAACACAATCTTCTTTTACAGATGCTACAGGCTTTTTTAGCTGGTCCAGCTGAATTAGAATTAGAAAAAGGAGGCAGATTTTCATTTTTGAACGGAAATATAAGTGGAGAATTTGTAGAACTTGTAAGTAAATGTTACTTTGAGGATAATATCTAGTACACACTAAATGCTTACCCAAGGTTTTCCTACAGCACAAGGTATAAATTTGATCTGAGAATAATGACTAAACTGATAAACTTGACAATTGGCTAACCATTGGTATAGCAAGTGAAAGATCCAGGGTTAAAATTCCTGCTTTGTTAGACCTAAGACTTTAACACAGATAGTGACTGATTCTTCATCAAACACTAAACATTTATAGTTAAAGATCTTGAGGCATATTTATAGAACAAACCACATGTCCTAGCAGGATCAATCAAGATGTCAAAAATGATCAGCAGAACAAGTTTTACACATTCATGATTGATGTACAGATAAACCATATTATTCTCCACTTTGTTATTGTAGGATTTGTTATTGTAGGACTTTCGGGATTTATTGAAAATTTTCTAAAATTAGATATATGATATACCTTTGATGTACACTGTTTTAACCACAATTTTAATTTAAATGTTTTTTGTGTGTGATTTCCTCACTGTTAAATTATTCATCCTTGGAGAAAGACATTGTCTGACATTTGTTATAGATCTTGGTAGAGTCCATTGTTTTTTCGGGGATATATAGATTAAAAAGATGTTAAGATATGCTTATAACAGAAGTATGAGATGTATTTGTCAAGCTTTGTTCCTGTTGGGCTTTTCATTTTCAGTGATATGAATATCAGAATTAAAATCTTGAGTTCTTGATGTCTAATTTTATTTATTTGTTTTTCAGATACCACACAAAAAAATAGTTCAGAGATGGAGAATAAAAAGTTGGCCTGATGCTCATTACTCTGTTGTAACGTTTGAGTTCAATGAAAAAGAAGACTGTACTGTGTTAAACTTAACTCAAACAGGAGTACCAGACAGTGAATATGAAAAAACAAAAGAAGGGTGGGACATTAATTATTGGAGAAGAATAAAACAAGTGTTTGGATTTGGTTCCAGTATATTTTGACGACGGTGGAAATGTTGAACCTCTAGGAAACATCATCAAATTATTTAAGAATTTCCATTCCTTACTTTGAAAATATCTGTTCTGCTTGTCACATTGAGGGATGTGGAGACCATGAGGAGTGTTTTCTTTGATACTTTTTATGTTTCCACTAAATTCAATGTTCTCAAGTTGTGTGTGATCTTTTTCACGGGTTGTGCACGTAAATGTGAAACTGATTTTGCAAACCTGCTGAAGGATAAAGAACATTTTGTATCTGACAGAAAACAAAAATACAAGATTCTATACGAAATTCTCACTGTGATCAAGATGATGAACAGTAATGAGAGTTGTGTACTAAATTGATTGTAAAATCTAAAATTGTTACTTACCAATGAAAAATAACAGAAAAACAAGTATGCATATAACTCGAGGTTGCTATAGATTATTTTTTGAATGAGCAGGAGGTCTGTACACATATTAGTTCCCTGTTTGTGTTCAAACTTGTTAAACTGTCAATAAAGGCTTTCCTTTATGTAGCTTCCAGTCAGAATAAAGTAAAGTGTTTTTAAATCTGGATATTAATCATAATTGTAATTCATCTTCTGACAGGACACTGAAAAACACATTAATTAAAAACTTGGAAGATTGATAGTGATTCTTGTACAAGTTGTTTACAGAGTGTGTCATATTATTGATATTATTATTTTATCTTTTATCATTTTTTGGGATATCGAATATTACTGTCATGCATTTCTACCATGTTTTATCACAATATTCAAATAAAGAAAAATATCTCAGAATTACAAAAATATAAATTTATACAGAAACTGCTAATATTAAATGTTTCCATAATGCTAGACTTTAAACATAGTATTATGTATGATCTTGACCTCGTCAGAACAATGTTGTTACATTTGCGTTTTTAACAAGCATGCATTTTCATAAACTTTCAGTTGTCAGTTTCATCAAATACAAAATGTCTTTTGATATAAGTTTTTTATTATTTTGTAAATAAATTTCACTTTATTATTTCAAAGCAGATCATCATCCCAGTATTTATCTTTAAACAATGGGCATTAGTAGGTCTAGAATCTACACCATTTTTAAGTTTCAACATTTTCAATTCAATTTAGAGATGTGCTCTTCATGTTTATATGTATTTAATAAGGAGAATTATATCTATGACTGAATAATTTGGAAAACACCACCAATAATTGCCTTGTATTTTTTATGTCAGTTCTTGCATGTCTTCCTAGACCATTTCATAAATCCATTCGTTTTAGGGTATTGTTACTCTTGTTTGCTGTTTATCTGTTGTTATTCATTATAGACAAAATAGGAACTATAGATGGGAATTAGTAACAAGCTTCTCATACTCGAATTCCTTAATTATTCACGAGGCATACTGCTGCTGGCTAGGAGGCCCTTAATATTCTAAACATGAGCAAGTTTAAAAAGAGAATAACAAGGTCACACATCACATTAAAGAATGTTCATTTAAATCCGAGATCTTTCATTTTCAACTTGATTATTCTATAATAAAACCATCACACTAATACCAATGGTTTGTGAATCGCAAGACTGACTTATTATCATGACAGCAGAGCACAGAACAGGATTGTTGACAAGCAAACATTTTCAGTTTCAATAATGAGATTTAAATGTGGTGCAAAATATTTGATAGTGAAATGATGGTTTTGTTTATATTTCAGAACACTAGCATATATTTCATTTGACTATGTCTTTACAGTGTCTGATCTCTTCTACAGTTTTGAGTACATTTGGAAAAATTATGTTTTGTTTTCCTATTTATGATGTAATTTTTCAGAGACACTCGGAGAAGAAAATGAAAATTGATACCAAATTCTTGTCTTGCAGTTTTTTCCCCACACTTACATGTATAAAGCTAAATACATGTATTTGACAAATAATTGTCATTTTCTACAATTTGTTGTTAGAAGTCAAATGAAGGACTGACCTTATAGAATATGTTATCAATTGAATGTCCCTGGGTCATGCCATTCAACAGTGAATGCACAGGCATTACAACACAGCTAAGCTGAAAAAAAAAGATTGGCAGAGAGACTTATTTTACATTTTGAAGTGATTCGTTTATATATGCAACAACCACCTAAACACTGAAACTTGTTCTGATTGACATGGGAACTCTATTTTTAAAGCTTCTGAGATTTCCACTTCAGTGTGAATGTAGTCAGGGGTTGATGAGTTAATCTGTTGTGGTTTCTATGCTGGAGACAGAGTTATTGCCCTTGATGCATTAAAACGGTTTTCAGCCAATTTTATGTATAGTGTCATTAGTATTTGTCTTGCAGTCACTAAACTTGATAGGAAGTTAAATAAGTATGTGGAATTGTTCGTGATCATTATAATAGAAGAGAATTACATGGGTTAATACCCATTCTTACAAAAATTGTGTATTTTTTCATCTTTTTAAACCATTAGTTCACAAAATAGTCAAACAAATTAACAACGTTCATAATGTATTCCGGCATACAGTTGTACACCGTATTGATGTCAATAATACAATACAAAATTACCATCCTTACCTACGATGATGGATAGATATATGTACAGATTTGTCTTTTGAGAGACTAATGCACTATTAATTCAATGTAATCTCCTTCAGTGTCTATACACTTTTGCCAGCGATGTTTAAGAGCCTCAATGCCATTTTTTTAAAAAGTCCCTTTTGACTGTCCAGAAACTCCTCCACTGCATGTATGACGTCCTCATCTGTCTGGGAATGGGTACCGGAAATTACCTTTTTCAAGTTTTGGAATATAAGTCTGACCCTGTTGAAGAGAAATTAGATGATCAAGGGCGATGTGGAATCAATTGAAAGCCACAATCATTGATGGCAGTCATAGCAATGACAGACGTGAGCAGGGACATTGTCCTGGTGAAACAAGACACCTTTACTAAGCTTTCCACGGTGTTTGATCTTCATGTTTTCTCTTAAGTGCATAAAAAATTATGCATAATATGTTTCATTGTTTGCCCCTTTTGGAGATAATCTAACATAAGAATACCATCAGCATCCGAGTAACCAAGGTTATAACCTTCCCAGCTGATGGAATACTCATTGTTCTCTTTGGCGGTGGTGAAATGAAGATCCTTCCATTGTTTAAATTGTTGTATGGCTTCTGGGGTAAAATGATGGACCCAGGTTTCATCCATAGACACAAATATCCACTGAAGGTTTGCAGGATTTGCCTCTTACATGGTTTATATTTTTATGTGCAATGTTCCGTCTTGTGCGCATATAGAACAGGTCTGTTGCCCATAGCAATATAATGGACTCTTGTGACCATTTCAGTAGTTGCTACTGTGACAGGCCTTCAGGGACGGGGTCATCATGAAGGCTCTTCCAGTCACGCTTAAATTCTGCTACCACCTTTTTACGGTAGCTTATGAAGGGGCATTCTCTCCTAGTGTTGTTACCATATCAGCATGAATAACCTTAGGCGCTAGGCCTTTCTTGAATCACTGCTTTCTGGGATATTTATTATCAGATAACAAATCCATAAAAACGAAGAATACCTTCCTTTGTATTTTTTATTGTTTTGTATCTCATGGAAAAAATGGCCAAATAAAAACAATGACAGGCTTCAACATAATATACATTGTACAAAATCATAAGAGCAGCATACATTTCACTATGTACAAAACTTCATTAAATAGCAATATATACACAATTCTCAATTTTACACCAGTTTCTCCACAAATGAACAAACGGTTATAGTAACTGATTAATACATGCTAAATATCTGGTCCACAACCAAAGTTTGCATTTGAATATCTCATCTACTTGAATTGACAAATAGATTCTTGTAAATATAACAAGTCAGATTCACAATGGGATCGAATTTTGTGATTCTGATGAAGGATGAGTTAAATACAGAGTTAAGAGTTAATATCAATTGTTGATGTTAATGTCTGAGATCAATAATCATGGCGTAGCTTGGTTTATGTACCTTTCATTGTGTTAGCATTCGGACACTCCTCTCCCTCCACTATTCTTCTACTGACAAATTCAGAATTCTGTCTACAGAACCACAGCAGGTGAATTTAGTGCTGGAAAAATTTTGATGGATTTTAATCGGCAAAGGAATAAAAAAGCTTATACAGGCTTAAACTTTTTTATCCTTTTTAAAAACGTTACATCTTATGTGGTAATGGACAAGTTTTTAATTAGTTGTACACCTGCAAATTTTTGCTCCCATATAATTTTTGCCCTTAGTTTGAGAGGGCAATTGAAAACGGAGGAAAATTTTCAATCTAAATAACTGAAGAAAGGTCATTCATGTCCTCCTTGAGACTGTTGATTTAGGGCGAATTTAAAATAGGGGCAAGTATGTTTTCTGCCATAGAAGGGCGAAAATAACCCGGGGCGAAAATTTGCAGATATACAGTAATCATCCCATTGGTATTTTCTTATGGTAAGTACAAATTGATTAAGCTGATTTGTCACACTGTAAGTACAGTAATTCCAGACAGAACTTATGTGGTCTGGGCATGTTTTAGATGATATCAAATAGCACCTTGGTGATTATTCACGACCAACAATGTGGATCACTTCTGGATTTTATAGAGATCACTAAAATTATGAACAGGTAAATCAGCAGTAATTGTAATTCATTTGAGAGGCAGTTTACCTAAATGTGAAATGGATTTTATCATTTGATGATTACAACCTAAACAAAGTAATTTGGTGTGAGAAAAAGTGAAATGTATTGCATATGGGCATCACAGATATTACCAAAACATGCATAGTGTTGCATGCATTGAATAATGATAATACTGTGCTATATACAACCGAAACTAAAGCATATGTACAAGTCCATTGGAGACATTTGACCGACCAATCCAAACAAAGAATAAAAAAAGATCTTAATAAAGAGATCCTGAACACTTTGAGCAGGGTTTTATTACAACTTGAGCCTTGGTCAACAACCTGCTTCACAACGAAATTGTCGTTACAAATAAAAATTCTGAGAGAAACTTATGAGACCTATCATATTGAACTTGGGGAATGGAATCTATTTTTGTGTACTGACAATATTGGAGTATACAGAACTAAATGTACTGTGTAGGAATTAGCCTACAGATAATACTTATAGTTCTACTACAAAGCAAAGACGATCTTGGAACATGTCTTCAAGGCAAAATGTTGTAAATTTTGTTTTCAGCATCAAATATTTCATCATGTGTATACAGCAAGTTCAAATTAGAAAACAAATATTCAAATATATATCTGTTGGGGGGGGGGGACTTTAAGGTCAAATATTCAAATATATATCTGTTGGAGGGGACTTTAAGGTCAAATATTCAAATATATATCTGTTGGGGGGGACTTTAAGGTCAGCAATACATAGGTCATGATTTGGTAACTACTGCCAATTCTATAAAAACTAAAATTTTGACAAAAAAATTCTTCCACAGAAAAGTTAGTAATATGTGTATGGTTCAAGTCAGCATCCATGGTCCCCTTTTCTTGTGGTAAGACAAACAATGTCATTGTCTAACAAATATTTTTTTTATCTTGCAAGCTATAGGAGAGATCAAAATGTTACTATAAATCTATAAATCAATATATCATGTATTGGAACTTGACTGTACAGTTTTCTGTTTACTAATACGACTGTCACAAGCTCCACATTTTTTTCCCTAGAAAATGAGCAAACACATGATTACTTCAACTTAGATTGACTTGTTAAATAATTGAATATTAAATAAGTGAAAATAGTTGAAGCAATAACAGTTAAAAAAAAGTGTTCAGCACCTGTGCAGCACTGACCACTGATAACATTCAGTTTTACATATCAACCCCCTGAATAACAATGAACTCTACTGAAGATAGTGCAGCATCTTTAAACTGATAAATATTAAAACATCATAAGAGGTCTGATTTACCCTAAGTGTGGATTTCAAAAAGCAATGAAGATGATAAAGTCATGATTCATATAATGTATCATAAATAAACATCAGAAACTGGTTGTTTGAAGCTTTGTTAGCTTAACAATGCAGGATTTAATATCAGAAAATGACAAACCCGTCATATCTTAATTATCAGGTCAAACAACTTCTGAGGGGTAGAGATAACTAATACCCAGGGAACTGATTGGTTGAAAAAGTGGAGCTGCTATATTGAATGTAACCTGGTGTCTGACAGGTTAAAAATTATATCTATGAACACATTTTTATAGTACACATTAAAAAAGAAAATGGTGAATTTGCATTATTTTTAGTGATAATTTTGATATAATTGGAGCCAATTCCTGAAAAGAATCTCATTTGACACTCCACTGTCTATTCGTCTATTCACTGAAAAACTTCTGGGGGAGGGAGTTAAAATATGCACATGTGACAGAAAAAGATGATGTTCAAATATGTTTTCTGTTTGTTTTATGAATGTCAAAAACACCCAACTGATCCATATGATTTTTAGGTCAAAATTCACTCAAAAGATGGGGCATACAGGACATTTTTATACCTTTACTTTTTATTCTCGATTCTCTCCCATAATGAAACAAGTCCAAAATTCCAGTTGTTTGCCTCACAAAAATGTTGACCTGTCAACATTGAAATGTTCCCCACTTATGTCACAGATCATTACTTTTTGGTACTTCCTGGTCATTTCTGCCATTAAGCAATTGTGATATCACTATGAATGATTCTTTTCATACATATCAACAACAGAAGAGTACCGAAAACCAAAAAATAAAGGTACATCTATAACAAAACTTGTGTTATGTCAAACCCTCAGACCAAAGTGTTGCCTGAGGCCAAATGTTAATATTGTTGCCAATGGAAATATATTTAGTTGTCAATGCCCTGCTTATCTCTTAACTCGTCAAACCCCTAAAAACAATGATTTCTTCTGTTTATCAATGACGTGTCTTTTGGGGTGAATGGGTTAAAGTTTTATCATAATATTCAGGAAATGACAGTGTAGAGTAAAAACAAACATACAACTGAAGGAGAATCAGAATGACCAATACCTATACTTATGTTGATGTTTAACCTTGTAGCTTTGATAATTTCAAGTTTTTAATCTTCAAATATCCTTATCAGTAGAACCATCTGCCTTCTGTTGTTGAAGCTTTCAATACAACTTGCTTGAAGGAAATTTTTGAAGTGACCATGACCTTATAAAGCCATTTTTAAATATTTTTTTTTGAATGTAATTACACTCCATGCTGGCTAAACAAAATGAGTTTTGATGATTTCATTCAATGTCAGCTTACAGAGCATTAAAACAACCAGATTCTGACTTATCTGAATGCTTATGTTATGTATTACAATATGAAATATGACCACAGGTATAAAAAAAACTCTAGTAATTGTACATATAAATGTTTGAAAAAATAAAATGACTTCTAAACAAAATTTTCAAATAAATTTGTTGTTAGAAATACTGGTATTATGAACAGACTTTAAATAAGAAAATAGATATTTCTGGCAGTATTCTCAATGTGTAATTGCACAAAAATGAACCAGGCAATGCTATAAATGTTTTCACAATCACTAAAAATAACATACAACACATACACTTCATTCAAACTGTCAACAACATTGTACTTGTTAACACTGTATACTTGTTATTTGTTTGAAAGATACATCATCAAAAGCATGGACATATAATCTGTCGGGAAAATGGTTTTTGTCTAGTTGTGTAAATGAAACAGTGTCCAAGACATGCACTAGATTCTCTGGTTTAAAAAAACATTGGTTTCAGCAAACAAATATATGTATAATGCTTAAAAGAGATTTTGCATTCCTTGTAAGTTTTGCCATGCCAGGTTGGAGAGTGAACCAGCATAACTGGACACTCAGACAAACAAGGCTTTATGTCTTCAATTTGGCTGTTTGGACCATTGGAACTACAGAAGCTAACAGCATCCTGGACCACTCAAGAGAGATATTGATATAACTTGTACTGCATTCATCTCCTGACTCTCTCATAGAGCCTGTAGGAACATGGACCCCTCAAGAGAGAGATATGACCATCTCCCAATCTTCTCACAGAGCTTGTGGGAATGTGGACCACTCAAGAGAGATATAAACATAACTTATATTGTGACCATCTCCCGAGAGATCTGGACATAACATATACTGTGACCATCTCCCGACTCTCTCACAGAGCTTGTGAGAATATGGACCACTCAAGAGAGATTTGACCATCTCCCTCCCCTCTCATAAAGCCTGTGGGAGTGTGGACCACTCAAGAGAGATCTGGACATAACTTATATTGTGACCATCTTGAGCCCCTCTCATAGAGCCTGCAGGAACATGAACCCTTCAAGAGAGATATAAACATAACTTGTACTTTGCCCATCCACCATCCTCTAACAGAGCCTTTGGGAACATCCCATGCTCCTCTTACACAGCAAGGCCAGTGTGAGCTGGAACAGGTGACAAGCAGTAATGCAGCTTATTATCTTTCCATCCTTAGAGATACATTTAGACGTACACTTCTGTTTTTAAGGGGTAGCTGGCTTCAATCATGTTACTGTGACATGATGAGTAACTCTTAGATGACTGGATCTATAAAATAGGTAGTAGCCTACAGCTGAAGTACAGAAGAGTTACTGCGAATAGCTAATGGGTGGTGGCATTGGTCGGGTGTACTTGTAATAAACTGATGGCAGAGAAGTGTGGAAGGTCAAGGAACTGTCAATGTAATCTTACTGGTGAAGTGTCACTAAAAACAAGTGATGTACAAAATGAAAGTGTTACTAAACAGTTGAAGTACAAACAGGAAGTGTCACTGATAACAATGATGTACAAAAAGAAAGTGTTACTGAACAGTAAAAGTATAAACAGAAAGATTCTATATAAACAATTTAGGTACAAAAGGAAAGAGTCCTTGTAAATAAGTGGGGCACTAACAGGAAGTGTCACTGTAAACAACAAGGTAAACAAATGGGAAGTGATACACTAACAATGACCGTTCAAACAGGAAGTATGTACAAACAGGAAGTATCACTACATGTGAATGCATCACAACAAAATTACCTCAGCGAATGTAATACAACAAAAGTCATATTTAACAACCAAAATACAGATGGAAAATGTTGAAATGTAACTTCAGTGTCAATGAGAAGTGACATGGTTGATTGCAAACTTTCCTTCACAAGGGCATATTTCCTGCATACTCCCAGCTTCTTTGAAATTGCAGTTGTTTGTCAATTATAATATTTGCATTACATTACCCACACTTCATATCCAGTCACACACACACACACTTTTGGCATAAACTATGGTAACACAAAAATACTGAAAACCATCTTCATTCTGTTTACACATAACAGGTTCTGAAGTAGGGAAAATACACTGTCACACAAACTCCTCAAATAAAGGGAAATAATTCATCAATACGATATTTACGCCATAACAGTCGGTCAATCATTCTGAACATGATTTCATTTCTCATGAAAACAATCTCACTGTTTCTTATCCACCAGGGCAAACAGAGATTCTATATGCTTAGCAACCATGTCCACTAATGTTGGTCGCTCTCTTGGCCTTGTCACCTCGTCACTTGAGCTTTGTCTAGATTCGCTACTGGTTTGTCTCTGAAAAGACTTACGACTAGCACCAGAGGTACTAGTACTTGGTTCCTCATCATCAATGACCTCCGCACTCTCACTTTCCTCCTGTGTATTTGTCCCTGTGGTGTCTGCTTTTTCGGCAGGTTCATCTTTCACATCTTTTCCTTCCGTGGGTTGTTGTTCATCTACCTCACAATTTTCTTCCTTTGAATTTTTGCTTTCCTCAACTTCCTGTTTTTGAGAGTCTGTTTTAGCTTGACTAGATTCTTTGTCTAACTTTGGTGCTGCCTCATCACCAGAGGTGACTTTATCACCTTCCTCCTCAGGTGTAGTTTCAGTGGTTTTGCTGTCCTCCTTATCCTCTGAACTGATTCGCCTCTTCTTAGATGGAGTTTCTGCTAAAGAGAAGACAAGGGATAATTACTGATACTAAATATCTAAGAATATCTTCCATACAGATAAAGTTAAACTAAATTAATCAAAGATTAACTTGGGTAAAAAAAAGAATATAATTTGTCTCACATATGCCACATGGTAAAGATAAACAGGATATACAACATAACTAGACATATTCACATTTGACACTTCCAAAATAACAGTTCAACCAATTTCCACTTCTTAAAGTCACAAAAGCATCACATTACTGGCACATCTAAAGTAACTGTAAAACTGTTAATATTCTGTAAATTGAGATATTTTGACATTGCTAAAATTTGGCCACTTTGGCTATAAAATGATGAGTTATTTTTTGGTAAGTTAAATTGCTGAAAAAGTAGGAATTCCTGTTATTATCATGATTAATAATCTTACCAGGACTCTCCGACTCTGCCTCATCTCCTTGACTAGCGTCAGAGCCTGACCTCTTCCTCTGTTGTCGAGCAGCAGCAGCTGCAGCTGCATTTGCCAAAGCCTCCGATCTCTGGTTCTGATGTTCTCTGCACACTTGGAGGATAAAGTGGAGACTGTCTTCCAGTAGAGGATTCATTTTCTTCTGGGGTTGAACAGAGAAAATGAGGAGCATAGCCCTTAGGTCCTGTAAAGACAAAAATCAAAACTTAAAATCTCAAACAATGGTAAAGAACCCAAATTGATTTCATTTCTGCAATCTGCATTTTCTCTAGTTTACACACTAATACTCTTTTACTTAATTAACTGATGGCATTATTAATCTGAAATTGTACATAGATACCTCAAAGTGAGAAAATCAGATAACATGTCCACTGTGAGTGTATAAGTACTCGATCACTACAGGAGAATTAGTACAGAAACTTAAATATCTCAAAGTGAGAAGATCAAACATCACACACATACACTACAAGTGTATAAGTACTAGATAACTACAGGAGATATAGGGCAAATAGAGTTTTGGCCAATTTGACCACCCTATTAAAATGGCCAAAATTAAACCATCCAAAATATATACACATTCAACGGCCATAGGGGTGGGGGTATGTCAGGGGAGAATTGTATCTCGAAGTGAGACAGAATGGATAGACAAGAACAAATATCCTTCCCACTTCTAGCATGAATGTCCAAGAAGTTGCAAGTGTCTCCAGTTTGAACACTGATAAAAGGCAGTGTTTTACAAAAAGTCAAAAATATGTTATTCATAAAATTTGTGAGGCAATCGTTATGATAAAGTTACATTTTACTAATTAGTCTTATTCCCTGTGTGAAAGTCTGCTACAAACTTTTCATGGTATGTAAAACATCTACACACCGTGTCTGTACAGTCATAAGTCAAAACTGAAAATAAATATGTCCTACCCCACTAATTCTGTGACATATGCTGATCAATTCTCTTTCATATCGGATATTTTCAATAGCTGCCTTTTCTGCTGTAACAGATGCCACTAGACTGTCCAGTAATGACCGACCCTGATCACTCAAAACTTGCTGGTGTACCTTGAATAAGAATATAATAAGTGATTACATGGAGGAAAAAACAAAAAACAAAAACAAAAAATAAAATAAAAACAGGAACAAAACTGACTGCAAACCTCATAGTATTAACCTACTTTTATGCAATAAATACAGTTTTAGATAAAACATCAAATGAAATTTCCAAATCTCAATGCTTATTAAAGTGCTCATGTTTTAAGTATGGCTCAAATAAGGAAATACTGGGGGAAATGCACTTGTAAAACATCAAATGAAGGA
Source organism: Atrina japonica (assembly GCA_030159075.1). Classification (NCBI taxonomy): domain Eukaryota; kingdom Metazoa; phylum Mollusca; class Bivalvia; order Pterioida; family Pinnidae; genus Atrina; species Atrina japonica. The sequence continues at coordinate 1,234,967 of BROG01000090.1, read as the reverse complement.
AATAGATGAAGCACATTTCAACTCAAACAGTAAACTGTTAACGCTTACTTTTGGAAAGAAGTTACAGAAAAACTGATAGATGTTTGTGTTGTTGAGTGATAACCGCTCGTCTAGAAGAACAGAATCCACATATTCGATGAAGTTGCTACAATTACACAGCATCTTGATACAGTTTCTGTCCACCTGCAACAAAGGATCAAATTGTAAAGAACAAGGCAAATATCAAGAATCAACAGTCCATAACTGGGGCATGTGGCAGAGATATATAGCTCAAGAAAATCACTCCATCTACCTAAGGTGTATATCTGGGGAGGAAATGGCATAAATTGACCTATTGCCAAGTGTTTGACATCATTTGATTGTTATATCATAATCACACAAGTGTTTGACGGGCCATTTAATTGTGACGTCATAATGGGAAAGTTTGCCAAAAGGTGCTGTGTCAGGCATATGGCAATAGGTCAATTGTAGGAGTGCCAAGATATTATAAGAATGCTCAAAATACATTGCAAGTGATTTGTAAACACAAAAGATAGAAATATTCTTGTGTCTGGCCAGATCAATTTAAGCAGAATAATGTGTTACAAGAAATCCTAGGGGGATCTTGGCACTCACCATGGAATGTTCTATGTCTGATTTATGACAGACTGTTCTTTTCTCTTATTTCGCGTCTCAACACTGAATTTGAAGTTAAATCTATATTTCTGTGAAATACTTTTTTCACAAGATTATAGTGATACTGAATTTGTTACAATTTCAGAGAGAATGGATCTCAAGGGGAAAGACTTCAAACGCATCCCTTATGTCAAATTTCAATGAGATCCCTACAGTACTTTTTGAGAAATATAAATGGTAACAAACTTCCTTTGGTCAAAATTCAAAATGGCAGACTGTCAGCCATGTTGGATTCTGATCTCTCTGAAAATGTAATGTGCCCAACAAGACCTCAAAGGGAAACTTCATGTCAAATTCAAGATCCCTTCAGGGGTTCAGAAATAGGGGTATCATACTTCCATTGTGAAAATTCAAGATGGCTGCCTGTCTCTCTGAAAATGTCATATGCACTACCTCAAGGGAAACCGTCATGCCAAATTTCAAGGAGATCCCTTCAGTCCTTTCTGAGAAATAGCAGTAACAAACTTCCTTTGGTCAAAATCCAAGATGGCTACCTGTTGGCCATGTTGGATTCCGATCTCTCTGAAAATGTAATATGCACAACTAGACCTCCAGGGGAACCTTCGTATGAAAATTCAAAGAGATCCCTTCAGTACTTTCTGAGAAGTAGCAGTAACAAACTTCCTTTGGTAACAATCCAAGATGGCCACCTGTCAGCCATGTTGGATTCCGATCTCTCAGAAAATGTTATATGCACAATTAGACCTCAAAGGGAACCTTGATGTCAAATTTAAATGAGATTCCATCAGTCCTTTTTCTGAGAAATAGCGGTAACAAACTTCCTTAGGTCAAAATCCAAGATGGCTGCCTGTTGGCCATGTTGGATTCCAATCTCTGAAAATGTAATATGCACAACTAGACCTCAAGAGGAACCTTCATGTCAAATTTCAAGGAGATCTCTTCAGTCCTTTCTGAGAAGTAGTGGTAACAGACTTCCTTTGGTCAAAATCCAAGATGGTCCTTGTCAACAATATTGGAATCTGATTACTCTGACAATGCAATATGCACAACTAGACCTCAAGGGGAACCTTGATGTCAAAGTTCAAGGAGATCCCATCAATACTTTCTGAGAAACAGCGGTAACAAGAATTCTTAACTACAGATGGACGACGGAATGGTGGGCTAAAATGATCTGGGTTATGATGATTTCCAATGCTTTGGGAATAAGTCTTGTATTGTTTCTAAATCTGTTTGGGGGAAAACTCCAATGAAAACAAAGACAGATTATGAATGAATTTGAAAAATTAATTTCCCATGAATTTCAATATATATGGGTTCAAATGAATACGGAGTCTGAGATGCGAGGACCAGACTATAGACTAAGGCCTAAATATAAATATTTTTGTGGTGACTTTGGAATTATTTATTTTCAATAAATGACATACAATACCATGAAGTCACCAAACACATTAACTTACACCTTCATCTTGGTACAGTACCAATCCTCTTTATTAATTAAATGAATGTAACAATGAGAACCAACAAGGGAACTAACCTCTGAGTGATAAATCTCATACCATAACTTGGCAAAGTATGGATAATGAAGAGGAACTCCTTCAATAGCAACCATAGCACCTGCAATAACAAGACACTTAATTATGGAAAATGTTTGCTATCATTTAAGATTATATTCATTTTTATAAATTATGATATAATGATGCATCACAAGAAAACACTTTGGTAAAAGTGTATCAAAAGGAGTTATCTGGCTTTGAACAAAAATATTCTTTTCTTGAAATCAATACACAGTTTTGGACATGTCATTCTTATCAATACAAAGTTTTATTCCATATTTGTGAATTTAGAATGATGTTTAATGCCACATTCATCAATTTTTCAGTTCTGTAGTTACGGCCAGTAAACTGGCAAACTTTCTCACAAAAATCAGCTTGGGTTCCAGCAGGGCTTGAACCTGTGCTGACCAGAAGTGAAATATTTCATGGTTCACAGCTGGATGCTCTAACCACACGGCTATGGAAGGCCCTTTATTAAGACAGGAACTCCTATTATTTGAAAGACAGACAAAAACAGTATTCCCACTGATTTTCCATCTTAGGGGCATAAGAATTCAATGCCATTATTTCAGGAATATACTTACCAAGATTTATAATTGCCTCCGACAGGCTTTGATGATTGACAGCTACACGACATATCAAATCTATCAGCTGATGATATGGAAGGAAGAAATCTGTCAATGCTGTATCATACGCATCATCCACGCCCTGTAAAACATTGTAATTTGTCTTCATCTTTAATACCCACATGTGTAGTCATACAGTTATAACACAGAGTTCAACATGCCCATGCAATACGTAATGCTGCAATGCACTGCAGTTGAATACGGATATTCCACCGGAACTACTTTTCTAAATGGAATTCCATTCAACAAAATATTTGATGACAACAATCCCATTCACCAAAATATTTGATGAGATGATAGCATTTTGGCACGAGTGTATACTGTCCATGGTATGAACGTAAAAAGAAGGATGAATTTTAAATTTGGGTACATAACTGAATAAGGGTCATGTAATAAATACAAAACCAAACAATTGTTTCCATCTGTATCATCAGACCACACTTGATTGTTATAGTAGAAGGATTCAACTACGCCCTCTTTAAATCTTCTGCTACTGCGATCTCATGCTGTCTGAAGATATGGGTAGACACATAAGTGTAGTTTTGTATATTTTACATTGCCACACTAGTCCATGAAGAGAAATAACTCAAAAATTATGTGCATCAAACAGACTTTAAATAAATTTATTCATTTTAATTTGCAAGCTCAGTAAAATGTTTGCATAAGAAGACAGGTAAGTCTATTATATCTACATGATCAAGTTGTAGATTCAGTTAACAGTGTAGCAAATCTAGACACAATCCCAATAGACAGTCACAAATCACTACCTAATATATGATCTTTACTTAGTTTGGTGCAAAAGAAAGAAATCCAACAACTATGTCACTTGATGCTCAGTCTTGGCCCCTGACCCATTTTTCTATGCCTGTCAGTTACAGTACTGACATCAGATAGATAGACAAAACAATAAAGTCAGTACTGTAATGACTAACATTGTAGAAGTTGGGGTTGTAATTGCTAATTCATACCTTAGTGGCTTCAGTTTGTCTAGAATATAACATTATGTTGAACTTAAGACTTACATTATAGACGCCGAGATCGTAAGTGCCAATCCATACCTTAGTGGCCTCAATTTGACTAGAATGTAACATTATGTTGAACATAAGACTTACATTATAGACGCCGAGATCGTAAGTGCCAATACATACCTTAGTGGCCTCAATTTGACTAGAATGTAACCGTTGAACTTAAGACTTACATTATAGACGCCGAGATCGTAAGTGCCAATACATACCTTAGTGGCCTCAATTTGACTAGAATGTAACATTATGTTGAACTTAAGACTTACATTATAGACGCCGAGATCATAAGTGCCAATACATACCTTAGTGGCCTCAATTTGACTAGAATGTAACATTATGTTGAACATAAGACTTACATTATAGACGCCGAGATCGTAAGTGCCAATACATACCTTAGTGGCCTCAATTTGACTAGAATGTAACATTATGTTGAACTTAAGACTTACATTATAGATGCCGAGATCGTAAGTGCCAATACATACCTTAGTGGCCTCAATTTAACTAGAATGTAACATTATGTTGAACTTAAGACTTACATTATAGACGCAGAGATCGTAAGTGCCAATACATACCTTAGTGGCCTCAATCTGACTAGAATGTAACATCATGTTGAACTGGGGTCTTGGAGGACGGATGTTAGCCTTTGGACCAATAGGCTTTTGTCCCCTTCTTGGGAAATAGGGACCTGGTGTTGGCACTGAGGGATAAAAGAAAAATTCATCAATGTATGATATATACAAGTGTTAAGGTATAATTTATATTCTGATGTGATAAAATTGTATAGGTGTGGCATAATTGATACTTGGGAAAGATACAAGTAATATTCAGATGTGCTTTATTCAAGATTTGGTCAAAATACAGTAAAACCTGCTTTAGCGACCACCTGTGTATAAAGATCACCTGGTCACAAATACCGTTTTGTGCTGTCCCAAATAGTACAATTTGTATACAAATCAACCTCTATATGAAGACCACCTCCCTAAAAAGACCGGTTTTCTTGTGTCCCTAAGGAGGTCGTTATATATAAGTTTCACTGTATGTTCTTTGGTGAGATTGTTCTGTAGTCTTGAAATTGTAATACACAAAAACACGACAAAAACCAATCAGCCACTATTGGTAGATTTTACAGTATCAATATTATGAGATTTGACTCCAATATAGTTAATTATTTGTTAGACAGATAAAGAATATCTGTGAATAAACAATTGTGTTAACAACTTCACTGAAATTATATGAAGCTGTATTGTTAAAATAATCTCTCTAAGTTTTAGCTTATTTATTTTCACTCAAAAGTTACCAAAGTTCAATAAAATTAACTAATTTCCATGATAAATTCAGGTATTCTAATCACCTTAAAATCTTGTCTTACCTGGTAAATTACTTTCTTGGAAAGCAACGTGAGCTTGTGTAAGTACAGGAACTATTGTGTGTAGGCATTCACCCTGGAATGTCAACACCATCTCTCGAATTACCTCTGAAAAGAAAAGACAAATGTCAAATAAACCATTTTCACTTACAATGTAAGACACAATTTGAGGACCATCAGTACTGTATTGCATTTAATTTTTTTTTTATATATGTATCTTAATTATGACTATGAAAATTTAAGGTCAGGTTTAGAGTTTTTAACATAAAACATATCTGATTTTTCATTTCTAACTCAACACCCTTTTTCTGCTTGACTAAGTGCTTTTCAATTCAAATTCACCTGTCCGTTTTGACAAGGTGTACCTATATCCTGTTGCTATGACTTACCAACAGAAATAAGTCGGATATCAGGTGGCGTATAGGAGTTAAGAAGTGTCAACAACTTCTTCACAAACTCCATTCTCTCCTTCCAGTCCTGAAATACTGCTGTCATGTCTGCTGCTGAGGAACCTGTCAATTAATTACATACTTAATAAGAACCTGTCAATTAATTACATACTTAGTTAGAATTTGTCAATTAATTACATACTTACCGTAATTTATCTAACTAAGGCGCCCTTTTTGGGGTATTTCAGATTTATGGGCGCCTTAATTTGTGTCAAAAAACTAAATTTCAGTTGATAAGGCGCCTTAATTGGAGTTTTGTCGATCTGGGGTTTGAAATCAACCTCAAATATCCATGCAACATGTCGATGATAAATACGGTCTAGATGTTGATTATTTATTTGTATTAATTAATCCAGATCATTATCAGCTACAAACATTTATAAAAGTGAAAGATTTCTGTGAATAAACATTTCTTTTATGTTGTTTATTTAGTCTACCGCATGATGAAAACGACTCTTGAGTCCACGCTGTCACTCGGAATTATACTCTGTTCTTAACAAGTACTGATCCATTATCAATCAAGTTTGTCATAATAAATACTCTTCTTTATCATCATGCTGGTGTAATTAATGTAGCAAGTCTTTAAATTCATATTGTTATAAATTATATCAAGAGGAAAGCTTCAAATTGAAAATGAAATCCCGGTAATGTACGAAATTATTTGTCAGACATTCAAGAAATAGACTTTAACCTGTGCTGCCATCTCCTAACTGCTTAGACGTCCGGTTAGGTGGTAAATCAGCCAGTTACTAATTAGGCATGCCCTAAATAAACAATCAATAATGACTTTTGGTATCAATTATGTAACTTGACAATGCTAAATTAAAAATGCCGATACGGAAATGTTAAAACACGTGGTTTTTGGAAATCGGGATCGAAGTACCGACTAAAGTGTATTGCCTAATGTCTGCTGATTCACCGACACAAAGTTTAGAAATCTACATATTAAATACCAAGGCAAATAATTAAACGTCTGAAACCAATACAAAGTCAAGACAGTATTACAAAACAATTATAATGGACGCTTTAACACCACAACTCGGATTAAACTTAGTAACTGTACTCTGCAATCACATAACTGCCCGAGGGAAAATAAGTTATGCTTTCAAGCTGAAGACTGAAGTGAAGATGTTGTGAGTTGATCTAATCAGTCTCTGTTTGTATCTAAAATCTGTTCGGTAATGATTTAATCGACCTGAGGTGAAAAGATTGTCTGGTCTTATTTATTTACTGTATGTTATCATTAAAGCTGTCAAAAACTGTTTCATTTTCATTTTGGGGGGGGGGGGGATTTTTTTTTTTTTTTTTTTCAAAGGGCGCCTTTATTAAAATAAATAAACATAATTTTGGTCTTGGTGGCGCCTTAATTAGAGCAGCGCCTTAATTAGATAAATTACGGTAGTTAGAATTTGTCAATTAATTACATACTAAGTAAGAACCTGTCAATTACATACTCTGTAAGAATCTGTCAATTAATTACATACTCGGTAAGAACCTGCCAATTATATACTTGGTAAGAACCTGCCAATTACATACATGGTAAGAATCTGTCAATTAACTATATACTCGGTAAGAACCTGCCAATTAACTACATACTCGGTAAGAACCTGTCAATTAATTACATACTTAGTAAGAACCTGTCAATTAATTACATACTCAGTAAGAACCTGTCAATTAATTACATACTTAGTTAGAACCTGTCAATTAATTACATACTTAGTAAGAACCGGTCAACTAATTACATACAATTCCAGAATTTTGCAGCAAATGATTTCACATGTCAGTTTTGAAAATATTTGAAAAAGAAAATTCGCACAAAGAAATAATTTGGGACAACCCAGGGGACAAAAGCTTCTTATTTTCTAATTATATAAAAATACATGAAAATGATATGTTATCAGGTCTTCAATGTTAAGTAAGCATATAAAGATACATGGAAATGATACGTTATCAGGTCTTCAATGTTAAGTAAGCGTATAAAGATACATGGAAATGATACGTTATCAGGTCTTCAATGTTAAGTAAGCGTATAAAGATACATGGAAATGATACGTTATCAGGTCTTCAATGTTAAGTAAGCGTATAAAGATACATGGAAATGATACGTTATCAGGTCTTCAATGTTAAGTAAGCGTATAAAGATACATGGAAATGATACGTTATCAGGTCTTCAATGTTAAGTAAGCGTATAAAGATACATGGAAATGATACGTTATCAGGTCTTCAATGTTAAGTAAGTGTATAAAAATAAATGGAAATGATACGTTAACTAAGTAACTATATAAAACGAGATCCCAGAGGGATCTTGCTGTCCACCATGGAATGTTCAATGTCTGATCTATGACAGACTGTTCTTTTCTCTTTTTTATGTCTCATCATTGAATTTGAACTTAAATCCATATTTCTGTGAAAGACTTTTTTCACAAGATTATAGCGAAACTGAACTTAAACTGAACATATTACATTACAAGAGAGAATGGAATTCAACATGGTCCACAGGTGACCATCGTGGATTTTGATCTCTCTGAAAATGTAATATGCACATCTAGACCTCAGGGGGAACCTCCATAATCAATTTCGAAAAGATTCCTTCAGTACATTCTGAGAAATACATACTTCCATAGTTAAAATCCAAGATGGCCACCTGTCAGCCATGTTTGAATCCAATATCTCTGAAAATGTCATATGCACAAATATACCTCACTAGGAACCTTCATGTCGAATTTCATTTCAAGGAAATCCCTTCAGTCCTTTCTGAGAAATAGCAATAAAAAACTTCCTATGGTCAATATCCAAGATGGCCACCTGTCGGCCATATCGTATTCCAATCTCTCTCTAAAAATGCAATATGCACTTAATCTTAAGGGGTAACTTCATGTCAAATTTCAATGAGATCCCATCAATCCTTTTTGAGAAATAGTGATAACATCCTTTGGTCAAAATCCAAGATGGTCACCTGTCGGCCATGTTGGATTCCGATCTCTTTGAAAATGTAATATGAACAACTAGACCTCAAGGGGAACCTTCATGTCAAATTTCAAGGAGATCCCTTCAGTACTTTCTGAGAAGTAGCAGTAACAAACTTCCTTTGGTAACAATCCAAGATGGCCATCTGTCAGTCATGTTGGATTCTGATCTCTAGGAAAATGTAATATGCACAACTAGACCTCAACGGGAACCTTCATGTCAAATTTCAAAGAGATCCCTCCACTCCTTTCTGAGATCTAGCGGTAACAAGAATTGTTCAGGACGGACGGATCACGGATGCAGGGCCATATGAGTAGCCCACCATCTGTTGATGGTGGGCTAAATATAAGGAAAAGATACAGTACAATGTCTTAAATGTTAAGTAATTATATAAAAATGATACCTTTCTTTTCATGGAAATGCCGTGCCACTTTGAGTACAGGTAGCAAGATGGACAGTAAATCAACAATATCTCCAGTCACATGACACGCAGTAGCTTCATGATACATAACATGCAGAGTATTAAAAGCCTGCAAAAAAGATGTGTAACACATTAGTTTGATACCACACAATTTATCTTTATCATAGAATTTCTGAAAGATGCTCATTTACAGTAAACCATGAAATTCTATTTTTTATATTTCCTGTTTTTATATTGCAAAATATACATGTATCTATCTATTTACTGTAAAATGTACATGTATCTATTTACTGAAAAATACAAAATCCCATTTAAATGTCAGTCAGTCAGAGTTGATTACTCAAAGCCCTTGCCACACACTAATTTAAATGTACAGGGTGAAAGATACTTTATATAACATAGTCAAACTTATCTATAAAGGCCACGAGAGGAAAAAGGCAAAAGCCAATCTAGACAGGTACCCCTTATACAAACTAAAACCCTTAGGCTTCACCCATCCTAAAGGGTGAAGCTCTTGCTGTTTTATCTATAAACTCTTTGATCCTGAGACAACATTGTGAGTTACAATACTTCAGTACATACCTCAGTGATCATCTGTAGACCATGATTGTACAACAGTAACAGTCGCTCATCTGGGTTTTCTACCAATATCTTCAGAGCACTGAATAAAATCAATACAACATTTAAAAAAACATCTCTATGGAGTGACCACATGTCTACAGAAACAACTCTACATGTATATGCAGTGTTACTTAAATTTCATACTGTTTGATTCAAAGATTTTTTTCCCTTTTGGCTAGTCACATACATATCTAAGCTATTTTAAATGTATACTCAGTTTTTTTATGTTCTTTTTAGTTTTCTTAAGTATGTTTTCTTATTCCTCTTTAATATTAGCTTGCTAATGGACCAAATAATGGACAAAATTATAATTTATCACAAAAAAAAATAAATATAAATAAAAAAAAGAAAAAAAAAAAGAAAAACAAAAGCATTTAATCCAAGATGTGACTTTCTTAGTGAGTTGGTTCATGCACCAAAAACAATTCTTATTTTAGCTCTTCAATACTGTAAAATTTCAAACTGTACTTTTCCAGTTCTTTAGCGGTAAAATCTACATGTTAGTTTCACAACTGATTATTTTTAAAAAGGATCACAAACACACATTGAAAATTCTGTGAGGTAAATATCATCTTGTCTGACCTAATTAGAGTCTGCCATCCTGATCTGGCATCCAGGAAACCAAGATACAGTTGGATGGTAGTTTTCCTGAACTGGTTGACTGACAGGATTTCCTCTTCGGAACTATCCGCGTACTTGGTGGACATTAATCTCATCATTTTGAACAGCTCCTCCACAGCCTACAAAACAGAATTGATGGACAGTTAAATATGACTTAATCACTTTGTCATGGCCAGTATCTAGAGCAATAATTCAAGAATCACTTGTTGTACAACAGTTTTCACACTTATGCTTGCAACAAGTTAATATGTTATAATTTTCTTTACTTTACAGATTATGAATGCTAAAATTGAAACCAACGGTTCAATACTGTCAGGAGTTTTGAATTTAAATTGTTAAAAGTATAAAGCATGACACACTGGGTTACCAAAATAAGGTGAAAATACAATTTTGCCAGACAGATCATTTTAGGAATTGTGAGTAGAACTTTCTAGACAAACAGCATTTTATAAATAATACACTAGGACAAATTTTTGGCAGATCAATTTCAGTTGAAAGAGCATATTGTCTTAACTTGACAAAACTGTTATCATTTTCACACTATCAGCTATATCAGAACTTTTCATTATATTTTATCCTTTTCAGTTTAAAATTTAATTTTCTAAAAGTAACTCTTTCAAACAGCTTCAAATTGATCTCCATGATGACAATCTAATTAATCCAGCCATACTGATCATCTTTATGTCTTCATTTTTCAAAAACACAGTCGAACCAGGATATATTGATTTTGAAGGGGATGAACTTTTCTTTCAAATAAACAGGATTTACATAAGAATGCGTTATAATGGTAATAAAGAAAATTGGCCGGGGAATCAAAATCATTTCAAATAAAGGCGAGATTTCAATGTAACAGGATTCAGTATAAGTGGGTTCCACTGCACAGATAATAATATATATAATATACAGAACCAAACATTCATAATAGGCATGTCCGAGTAGCGCAGTGGTTAGTGCACTAACTTCTCACCAGTGTGACCCGGGTTCTATCCCTAGATTTGGCAGGCGAGTATGTGAGATGGTATGGTGGTCGTCAAGTCGGACATTCATATAAGGCGTGTCCGAGTAGTTAGTGAGTGGTTAGTGCACCAGTGTTGCCCGGGTTCGATCCCTAGGTTTGACAGGGGAGTATGTGAGATGGTATGGTGGTCACAAAGTCGGACATTCATATAAGGCATGTCCGAGTAGTTAGTGAGTGGTTAGTGCACCAGTGTTGCCCGGGTTTGATCCCTAGATTTGACAGGGGAGTATGTGAGATGGTATGGTGGTCACAAAGTCGGACATTCATATAAGGCGTGTCCGAGTAGTTAGTGAGTGGTTAGTGCACCAGTGTTGCCTGGGTTCGATCCCTAGATTTGACAAGGGAGTATGTGAGATGGTATGGTGGTCACAAAGTCGGACATTCATATAAGGCGTGTCCGAGTAGTTAGTGAGTGGTTAGTGCACCAGTGTTGCCCGGGTTCAATCCCTAGATTTGACAGGGGAGTATGTGAGATGGTATGGTGGTCACAAAGTCGGACATGTAGATTTTCTCCGGGTACTTCAGTTTCCTCCCACAGCAAGGACCTTCGGACGCCAACATCAGGGCCAACGAGAGACATTAATACAAGTTGACATAACTTGTTTGTCAATCGTTGTAAAATAAACAAAGTTTAAACTAAACATTCATGTTGTTCAGAGAATGAGTCTACTTACCGCTGTGTACTGTGCCGGATGTGGAGTTATATTCTTGAAAGCCCATTGTATATTCTGGTGCTGCGCCAACTGTCTGGTGAATGACCGTGACTGCTGGCAACACATGCGAAGTAACCCATAATAGGACGGTAACATGACACGATTAAACATTACAACATCTTGGTCATCATGATCAGCTCTGTAATGTAATGAAATGACTATCTGAAACATCTATCCATCTTCACATACTTGAACACATGTACCCACATTATGACTTTGCCATGATAAACAATGTCATTGATAAATCCTTCTACTAACCTCAAGAGTCAGTAAATGCAATTAACCTAGCACAAATTTGATCACATACAATTGATTTGAAGGTTCTATTTATGTTTCAAATTCTAAAAGAGAATCAAGTAAATATCCTCTTACAAAATCATTATAAAGTAAACTGGTGTGACCTAGATATTCTGACCTGAAGATCAAAAGACATCAACTGTTACAACTATACACCCCACTACCCTACAAAAAAGTGGGTAAATATTGCTCTTTCCTGAGTTAACTTTCTACAAAAACATTAAAGGTGTGCACATTCTTGAGTACACTGGCTAAGTCAAAAGCCACAAAGTTTGTCTTGTGCTGTATACCTATGCTGAAGGTTCCTTAATCGGACAACATGGTTTTTAGTGGCAGAAAAAGACATATGACTTTGTATGCCTAGCACTGAGAATATATCAATGTCTCAGATCTGCTCTGGGTTTGAGCCTTAATCAGTCCAAATACACAATGCTCTGCTGTTGCATCAATGTAATATATAAAGTACTGACAATGTGGACCAAGATTGGCGGTGAAGAAAGGTTAAGTCCATGTATGTACTTACAAAATGCAATTGTAGGTACATCAGTGAAGAAAGTCCGGGTATGTACTTACAATATGTAATTCTATGCACGTATGTGTAGAAAGGTTAAATCTATGTATGTACTTACAGTATGTAATTGAAGGCAAACCAGTGTAGAAAGGTGAAATCAATATATGTACTTACAATATGTAAATGAAGGCACATCAGTGTAGAAAGGTGAAGTCCATGTATGTATTTACAATATGTAATTGAAGGCACATAAGTGTAGAAAGGTTATGTATGTACTTACAATATGTAATTGAACGCAATCTGTTTACAGACGTGAGAATTGGTTACAATTGACTTGATGTTTTCTGGACAGTCTTGGCATACTTGGTACCAAAAGAACAAAAGTGCCTACAAATAAAACATCAGCATTGAAAATTAAACATGTGTGAGTGATGGGATTTGACAGATCATAACGTTAGGGTAGGAATATAGATGAATGTTAATCATACAACATAACTGAACAAGATGTTACACATAACTCTGGCCAATATTGCTTAATATTGGTCATGATCTAATTTGTCCACAACCTTATTGATATAAAACGTCATACTAAATTGAGTTAAAAGCAGAGCAAATAAATTCTACAGGAGACCAAGATGTTGCAAACAGACAGACAAAATATAGTTACTTTTATGTATAGAATTTATAAGAAAAACCAAAAACATATAGGTCAATGGAACCTCACTATTAAGACATAATTGAAGGACTTCAAGTGGTCCAATTAGCAAGGTGGTCTAGAATCTAAGGACTTGTACCTATAAAGAAATTTTCAACAACCTGAATATTTACAATTTTAAATGCAAGGTAGAATTTTGACAAGTTTCTATGAGAGAGAGAGAGAGAGAGAGAGAGAGAGAGAGAGAGAGAGAGAGAGAGAGAGAGAGAGAGATAGAGAGAGAGAGAGAGAGAGAGAGAGAGAGAGAGAGAGAGAGAGAGAGAGAGAGAGAGAGAGAGAGAGAGAGAGAGAGAGAGAGAGAGAGAGAGAGAATGAATGAAGATATTTACCTGTTTATTATGATGCATGGAAATTTGTGGTTCACAAAGTTTTGGTTGAAACAGATTCCAGAGATCCATAAAATATCTATTGAACTGTGAAGATATTAAATACAAACTCATAAAATTACATACAATTACATTTATTATGAAAAATGAAATAATTTGACTCTACAGTATCAATGACAAGACCAACTTATATATATATATATATGCCTGAATATTACAAACTCCTTCAAATTGTGGGTAACATACCTATGCAGTTTCACAACTGTAGAATCATGAAAAAGTCAGAAGTCTGTCAGGCTTAAACCATCACTGAGCGAGGATGACCAATTGTTTTATAGTCAAAATTTCAAGGCCCTACCCTTTCTGAAGTACACATTGTTCATGGAGCAATATTTTCCAGTTATTTGTCTATTGGGGTCAAATAGAAATATATTAGTCATTTGTTCTTGTTGTTTAACGTCCAACTCAAGAATCTTTCACTCCTATGGAGACGTCACCAAATGCCGATGAAGAGCTTCAAATTTTGGCCTATGCTCTGCACTTATGGCCATTGAGCAGTGAGGGTTCTTTAACGTGCCGACACCTACTGTGACACGGGACCTCATCCTAGGGACAGGAAAAGCGAGCCGCCTCCTATTAGTCATTTGTTCAAAGAGTAACATCTTAATTTTATAATGTATTTAAATGTATTGTTCCTTGTAAATAAGTTTTATACTAGACACATCTTACAGTGTGTAGGTTTTTTATTTAAATACCGACTACCTGGAAAGTTTGGCCATTTTCATCTTTAGATGAGAGGGAGAATTTATTATGAAAGAGAACTGAAGCTGAGAGATACATGTCATCCATGAGACCATAGTTATGTAGGGTGAATTTAAGATGTGGTGATATGTTTTCTTTTATAAAAGGGCAAAAATAACCAGATATACAGACGTGTGCCAAAAGTGAATATAATTTTTATTTTTCTCTATATATTTCATATAAAACCACACTTTTTCAAAACACTATTACACATTTATTCCCTGTTCAATTTCAATAAAGTTTTCACTATAAACTATTCATGTTTTGAAGTTTCAGTGGGATTTTTTTTAATGTAAATTTCCATTGTTTCGTTTAAGAGTACTGATGAGTTTTTCAGGATACAAAAATGTTATTGTCTCTTTTGAGTATATGTAAATAGGGGATTATGACATATTAGAATTTAACTTTCTTATAAAATTCCCAAATCTTGAAAACAGAAAATTTACACAATAAAATTGTTGAGTATTTTAAGTTTTATGGTACAAGTTTTACAAAAATTGATTTAGAAATGACTTAAAATGAATATTTTGAAAATATGCAGAATTATATGAAATATATACGAGAGAAAAAAAAATTATCTGCACTTTTGGCACTATACTGTACAGTATACATCTACATAAACTTACTTGTTTCCGTTACTTTTATTGTACACATACAAATGTAAACTTACCATCAACTTTTCAGTTCTAGAGATGAGACAGAAAGTCAGAACGGCAAAGTAACTGATGAGTTTTGTTGTACCGTGAGTCTGGGCATCTGTAAATTAAAGTGATACTTAATAATATCAGTCATGTTAATCTGATATATCTTTTAGAACCAACCTAGATTCCATGTTTAATTTGTATTTCCAACAAGGCTGACATCACTCAAATTCTTTAAATTTGTTAATTCTTTAATTTCAAGTTGTTAGATCATATTATTTTTTTTTAAAGCTTTTTATTCTGAATTTACATAATGTCCCATCATATAACCACTGATGTAAAAAAATGAGAAGCAATACTGGAATAGACCCTTTCACTTTAACTGCGGTCCTGTGACTTTGAGTGGCAAAATGACAGATACCCACAAAAACGTAGACGTTGCTTTAGTGACTGATTTTTTCTTGACATCATTTTCCATATATTTGTATCATTTAAAGTGAAAGGGTCTATTGTATAAATGGAAAAGAAGTTTATGGTAAAACAATGCAAAGGTTGGATCAATATTTGGCTTTATGAATTGTACTTCACACAAAATCAATTTTCCAATAGATGAAACTTACCAGCATAAAGCCTAGCTCTTGCCATCAAACCCAACAAATGTTCGTATATCTGAAAGAACACCAAACAGTTCTATCATGCTTTGTCTCTTTACTATTATAATAATCATCATAACAAGCATTTTCAAAGTATTGATAAATCAATACATCCCCAACCTGTGAAACCTTTGCCTTCCATGGACTTGATCAACCGGACATATTCCTGTGGATAGTCAGTAACAAACATAATAACTGTCCTATTTTGTCGAGGACCATATTCTTTCAGTAAATGTCTTTATTTGTCACTATTCACAGAATTATGAATCCGATTATGTGTCATTGCTGTCAATTTTTTTATTGACCAACCATAGAACCTTGGAAGGCAGTCATTTAACTGCTTATATCCAGTGAAATGACAACATTTCAGTCCGAAGTAGAACAATAATAACTCAGCAACCCCTGTGGTCACATTTAGACTCACCCAGATTGATAAATAGTATGGCCTACAGTCATAATTGAGGAGTGATTCAAGTTCATATTGCATGTAAAATGATTATTAAATTTTATTCTAATTCATACACCCCTGAATTCTCAAAATGGACTTAACCATTCTATAAAATGGGCAGGTCCAAACATGACTTCAGGGGTTGATAAGTTAATGGTGAGCAATTACAAAACCTACACTCCCTTGCTTCACTGGTTGGGAACTAATAATAATCATTACCAATACATGAATCCTCTTAATTGCTGTTACAGTGGATATATATTTTTGAGGAACCAAAATAAGCTAAAAGGATCACAAATAGTCAAAATAAAATAAAAACAATGATGACAGACAAATTTTCAAAGACAGATATAGATAGTGATAAGAGGGTAAACAGGCTATGTATGAAGTACATGCCTATTCAAATTTCTGTTTTCTATTGTTCTAAATTCTGTATCATCTAAAACTCATAAACATATCTTACCTGATGTAACACCACGGTTGCTTCTGTTGACATCTGGAAATATAAATACAATTCATAAAATGTCACAGTAAGAATGTGGTGATTACTGCTGAACAATTAGTAAACATCAACATTGCTTACAGATAAAACAAGGGCCAATGATTACAAAGATATATACTTAAAACTTCACATTATAAAATTGAACATCTACCTCACTGTTACAATTGTAATTCTTTAAATATTCTGTCACTATATAACACACAGATTTTATTTCTATAATTCAGTTCATAGCAACACGCAGATTTTAATTCAATAATTCAGTTCATCGCAACATGCAGATTTTATTTCAATAATTCAGTTCATAGCAACACGCAGATTTTATTTCAATAATTCAGTTCATAGCAACACGCAGATTTTATTTCAATAATTCAGTTCATAGCAACACGCAGATTTTATTTCAATAATTCAGTTCATAGCAACACAGATTTTATTTCTACAATTCAGTTCTTATATGAACAATTGAAAAATTCTATAATAGTACAGATTAAAAGATTTGTTAAAAATACTTATGACTAATTCAAGAAATGTTTACAGAAATAAATGACAATAGTGGAGATATTATCATACTGAACAATAACACATATATAACAAGAGTAGACAGAAGAAAAAGTAGGTCACAGTTCAAGGTCAAAAGTCAAGGTACCAAATGAAAGCTCTGGTAATAAGAAATCTATATGTGAAATACCAAAGCCCTATCCCTCATGGTTAAAAAGATATAGCCAAGGTTAAAGTTTTTGAAAAGTAGATCAAAGTTCAAGGTCAAAAGTCAAGGTACCAAATGAAAGCTATTATCATAAGAAATCTATATGTGAAATATCAAAGCCCTATCCCTCATGGTTTAAAAGATATAGCCAAGGTTAAAGTTTTTGAAAAGTTGGCAAAAGTCCAAAGTCAAGGTCACTAGGCAAAAGTAAAGTTACCAAATGACAGCTCTCGTCATAAGGAATCTATATGTGAAATATCATAGTCCTGTCCCTTGCAGTTAAAAAGTTATAGGCCAGGTTGAAGTTTTTGTCCACATACACCACCACCGACAACAATGGTGCTGGGGTATGGCATTAGTTCTCTGGACTTTCGTCCCGTCACGTTAAAAACTTCAATAACTTACAGATATTTCCTTGTGGGGACTAAGTATACTTCTTGTGGCTCGGAAAGTCTGTCTAAAGTGATTACTGGGTACTAGAGATGTCAACAGACAGGCTGCAGCTACAAGATAAAGTTCAGATATAAATTTATCACTTAAATACAGTAATTCTCATGATTACCGATACTGTTTTGTAATTGACAATGTAAAAGAGTTATCATTGTCTGACTGTATAATATACAGCGACACATTATCTGATGTTATCTCTTTGACTAATCACTGATTGATGTTATCTCTTTGACTAATCACTGAGTGATGTTATCTCTTTGACTAATTACTGAGTGACAATGTATAAGTTGACTCATTCTGTTTTGTCTATGTAATACACAGCAACACTGTATCCGACATATCTGATTTGACTACTGGCGACTTTTATCAGCCTTGCATCACTACAAGTTCCCCTCTTACACTTGTATCATCTTTGTCAACAAGATCACTGTCATAACTGTATCATAATTTCACTCGACTGTTATCATGCTTTGATTATGTGACTAATTACATATCACTTACATGGCACTTAAAATACCTGTATCAATTAAATAAATGATACATTTCCAATTGTATTGTATGTTAATAAAAGACACTCCATCCCATATTCAAATCAAGTGATTCATACTCATATCAAGTGACTGATACTCATATCAAGTGACTGATACTCATGTTAAGTGACTCATACTCATTTTAAGTGACTCATACTCATGTTAAGTGATTCATACTCATGTCAAAAGACTTATATCAAGTCAATCAAAATCATATCAAGTGATAAACACTCATTCCAAGTGACTAACTCATAACAAGTGACTCATACTCAAATCAAGTGACCAATATTCATACTCATGTCAAAAGACTCATACCAAGTCAATCACACTCATATCAAGTGACTAACATTCATACCAAGTCACTGATACCAAGTGAGTAACTCATATCAAGTGACTCATACTCAAATCAAGTGACCAATACTCATGTTAAGTGACTCATAGTCATGTTAAATGACTCATACTCATATCAAGTGACTCATATCAAGTGACTAATACTCAGATCAAGTGACTTATACTCATGTCAAGTGACTCATACCCATATCAAGTGACTCACTCATATTAAATGACTCATACTTACATCAAGTGACAATGCCAAGTGACTCATACTAACATTAAGTGACTCATATCAAATGACTAATACTCAGCACCCCCTACTTGTATCAAAGGACTCATACTCATATCAAGTGATACATACTTCTATAAAGTAACTGAAAATCTGAGAGAAATTTGATTAGAGAGATATACTTCATTAATTTGAACAGGTGAACTGTAAGTTAGAATTTAAATTGATGTAGATGAAACCATTATTTACCATTTCTAACTCTAGCATTATTACTGGCAAGTAAGTAGAGCTCAACCCAGGTTTCCATCTGATTTAATACCCACTGACTAGCTAGACGGTTCCTGGTCACTTGAGATGACATCCATTCCAAACATGGCTGTGGACAACACTTGGTCAGCTGAAAATAATCACATAAACCAATACAAAAAAATAAACAATTTATTTTTAGCACCAAAATATGGCTAGATTAAGAGGAATCAGTTACATTTTGTTTGTAGTACCCATTTCATCTGCCATGGAACTAAGCAAATGGGATGCCTTGCAAAAGAAGTTTCATTTAATAATTTAAAGTATTTAATCCTTTAGAAGGCACTCAAATGTGTTAAAAGCTGATCAAGTTCTTGAAATGGTGTTGAACTCTGATGGCAAGGAAAGTCTGGGTAACGATAAATATGGAGAAAGAAATTTTGAATGGGACTGGAAGTATGATTTAAATAACTCTGCAGATAATAATGGAAAGAGATATTTATCATAACAAAAAATATTGGAAAGGAGAGAGATCTGAATTTTGGTATTTCTTTCCAGGAGCCCAGAATGGGAGAATCACTCATTTCAGGTGGCCTGGGTTTAAAAGTTAGTATATTTACTTTGTAATCATATAAATAATTTATTTTAAAACACCTGCTAAGTACAATACAATGACTCTTTAACAGTTGATAGGGGGAATATGAAATGCACAACAAAGCCTTACCTCCCAGAAGCGTTGTAAGACATACTGAGTGAAAGGAGGAAGACCTGGAGGTCCACCACCAAACTCCACTAACATAGACATCAACTTGAAAAATGGTTGAGAATTCTGAAAGATAATTAAAATGAGGTTCACAGGCCACAAAATAACAGAAATCATTGCAACACATTTACAGGTTATGCTAAAAAGAATTGCCATAATCAGTAAAAACAATAACAACAATGAAGACTTAAAAAGGAAATTCAGCGAGAATGAAAGGAAGTTACATGATTTGTGTTTGTCCTAACCTCCACGTAACCTGAACTATCTTTCCTGTATTATTTTGTGCTCTGGGTTTATCAAACAACACAAGAATTTTGCATGAATCATAATAAAGAAAATGTTTTTTAAATAATTCTTTAATTGAAATTCTTAAGTTAGTCATAACAGATATTTTGTTTATAACAAGCGGCACAAAGGTCCTTATAGTATAGCAAGTTTAATATGTACTGTATTTTGAGGTAGTTTGTTCTAACACACAGTAATTTAAGCATACATACCTCAATGTTTAATTTCTTTATTGCACCAAAAACCATCTGAACAAGCTGTAAAAAGTAAGGATTTACAACTGTATTATAGTACAATATGGCTAATAAGTTAACTACATCAATGCTTTCAATATGTCTGTGGAATGCATTTGTTTCTTATCCAATTTTCTGCCAATATTTGCTTATCTCTACCAAGTATTCAACCCAATTCACCCATTCCTGATTCAAAATTTATGTTTTTCCCCCAATTTTATGAAAAAATCCTCAATCTTGTGTACCTACTGTAATTGTGATGAAAAATAAATTAATGTAGGGAAAAATGACTTTAGAACAGAGATTCTGTTACATTTGAATTTACATGTTTGGAAACTATTTTCCCCAATTTGACACAAATTCAAATTTATATTCCCAATTGTATATTTTCCAGAAATTGGCAGAAAAAAGCCTGTCTACTGAGACATCACGAGAGCTATGTCCTAGGGGTACAATGGTTCAGTTAAAAACTGACGTGGTTCTGTTCGTAAATTCCAGATTTTGGTTCAGTTAAAAAATTATTATTTAATAAGGTCCTTCTAATGACCCAAACGACATAGTTTTTACTTGAAACAAAGGGGAATACTTCTAATAAAAAAAACCTTAATATTCTTTATCAGAATATAAAATATTATATAAGTATTAAATATCCAGCCCCTAAATAACTTGTAGCTATTTCGTAATATTATTACGATTACTTCATTCCTCGAAAGATTGGGGAATCGAAAACAAAAAGGACTTGACTAATTTGAGTTACTTTTGTGTGGTATTATTTCCACCTCACACAGAATCCCGATGACAAATATGCATAATCAATAGCTAGGTGTTTGACAGTTGATCTGTGAACCTCAGTCTGTGGTATTCTATACCCTCTTATAAATATATTTTTCCGAAATGTAATTCCATAGATGTATACATGTAGATGAAACACGATGTCATGATCACGATGAATAAAATTTGTTAGCTAATTAAACAGAGCAATACAGCATATTTCTCTTACAATTTAAAAGGAGAGAATATTTTGGAAAATAAAAGTTATAAAAATGCACCAGTCATCCTACAGAACAAAACAGATGAATGACAGACATTTGTGTAAGATAGGCCCATAGTAAAAAAGCTATACTTCTAATGACAAAATCTTACTTACAGCTATTGCCAGCTGCTCGTTCCATCGACTGAGGCTAAAGATCAAATTACAGGATTGTCGTACATTAATGTTGTCCCGAATCTGATTGAACAAAAATGGGAAGCCCTTTCCACCTATAATGGCATTATAGTCTTTATCAGATATATGTAATTGATTGTCTTCTCCGCGCGACTTCTCCACAAGTAATGCTACTAGGGTTATCATTTTCTCCAGTGATAGAGGTTTGTAAGTCTCTTCTGTGATGGTTATAACTTCCTCCTCTTCGTCATCTGAGGGAATTTCCACCTGACAACAAAATCAGTTTTTCCAATTAGAAAATACTAATGCTTGTCTAAACTTGATATATTAAAGATTTAAAACTACAGTGAAACTTGTGTATAAAGACCCCTTAAGGACACAACAAAACCAGTTTTTACATAGAGGTTGATTTGTAAACAAACAGTACAATTGGGGACAGTCTTTGTGACCAGGTTTTTTTTATACACAGGTGGTCACTAAAGCAGGTTTTGAAATTACTTAAATTTATAAAATAATTAAATAAATGTACTGTAAAATTGCAAAGTTTTGCTCAGAGTATTTACTTCAGTTATTTTCATGGAAAACCAAAGATAATGAAAATAAATACAAGATGAAACTTTACCTTGAATGATGAACAATGGGATATCTCAAAATCAAACGAAAATTAATGTTAACAAATTCATTTTTAAAGGAAAAACAAGAAAATTTAAACTCTCCGAAATAAATGATTTTACAGTACTTAAAATTTTTGGTTCTTTTTTTTGTTTGTTTGTTTATTGATGTTTAACATCCCACTCAAGAATCTTTCACTCATATGGAGACATCACCAAATGCCATGAAAGGCTTCAAATTTTGGCCAATGCTCAGCACTTACGACCATTGAGCAGTGAGGGTTCTTTAACGTGTCGACACCTACAGTGACACGAGGGGATGGGACCTCGATTTTTACTGTCTCCTCCAAAGGACAGGAAACCAACCTGCCGCCAACTGGACTTGAACTCATGACCTCACAATCAAGAGTTGAGCATGCTACCAGCTGAGCCAGGCCGACTCTGGTTCTTCTTTTAATGTTATGGTTTTCTAATTTTTCCCCTAACATGTCAGATGCCAACCAAAACCAAACTTACAAAACAACATTTGTAGGGAAAAAGCATGTCGACTGACCCTCAATTTTATTTCAAAATTTGGATCTTAAGATCAACAAGATAAACATACAATCATAAAAGAGTTCATTACTCACGTAAGTCTCTGCCTGCTTCTGTCCCAAGTAAAAGTTGACCATTGTAGATATGGAGTTGACATTAATCAGGAATAAACATTCTTCATCTCCCATTTTGGCAAACTCAAATAGGAATGCGAAGTACTCTGTTAGAAACTTGCTATGTGGTCGAACACCATGGTCCAACTGTAAACAGATTAAAAATTGATTGTATGTCTATGTGATGGCTTAAGGCAAATGTAAATAAAGCAAGTTTTTTCAAATCATATTTGAAATTGTCCAAATTTTGCATTTGTCAAATGCTTATAATATAAAAGATTTATTATTCATCTGGTTATACCATAGTTTTTAGCTTGTCGATAGCATTCTCTTGATGACCAAGACAAATCGGTTCAAACATAAATATCAAACAAGCAAATTTTTCTGCAAATGAAAAAATGATACGAGAAATGATCACTGAAACTTACTATGGACAACATCTTTTTGATAAATCTTGTAACACAAGATTTGCTGCCTAATTCTGATACATCAAGCTCACCATCTTCACTGTAAAAACAAACAAATACAGGTATAAAATGAAAAAATTAATGTTGATAATAATTCAGATTTTTTATTCTTATCATGTAGATTAAAAACAATTTTGATTTCCATGTTGTTACTCTATGAAATCATTAATTTTAATAAGATATTTTATGGTGCTTTTTATACACCCTGACAAAAGATAATCTCCCTTGTAGATCCCTGAGTCAAATTGTGTATGTACATGTCGACAGATATCACCCCTTACAAAAGCTCGGCCATTAACATTATTTGAAGGTGGAAGGAATCAGTTTGAATCTTGCTTGGGTGTGACCTAGGACTTTAAATTACAGACAATATCTTTGACAGGTCACTCTGAGATTACAGACAATATCTCAGATCTGACCTAGGACTTTAAACTACTACAATAGCTCAGGTCATCCTGAGATTACAGACAATATCTCAGGTCATTCTGAGATTACAGACAACATCTCAGGTCATCCTGAGATTACAGACAACATGTCAGGTCATCCTGAGATTACAGACAATATCTCAGGTCATTCTGAGATTACAGACAACATCTCAGGTCATCCTGAGATTACAGACAACATCTCAGGTCATTCTGAGATTACAGACAACATCTCAGGTCATCCTGAGATTACAGACAACATCTCAGGTCATTCTGAGATTACAGACAACATCTCAGATCTGACCCAGGACTTTAAACTACTACAATATCTCAGATCTGACCTAGGACTTTAAACTACTACAATATCTCAGGTCATCCTGAGATTACAGACAATATCTTTGACAGGTCACTCTGAGATTACAGACAATATCTCAGATCTGATCCAGGACTTTAAATTACAGGCAATCTCTCAGATCTGACCTAGGACTTTAAACTGATCAATCCTGATCAGACAATCTTTGAGGTCACTCTGAGATCAGACAATATCTCAGATCTGACCCAGGACTTTAAATTACAAATCTCTCAGATCTGACCTAGGCAAGATTACAGACAATATATTTGACAGGTCACTCTGAGATTACAGACAATATCTCAGATCTGATCCAGGACTTTAAATACAGGTAATCTCTCAGATCTGACCTAGGACTTTAAACTACAACAATATCTCAGGTCATCCTGAGATTACAGACAATATCTCAGATCATTCTGATATTACAGACAATATCTCAGGTCATCCTGAGATTACAGACAATATCTCAGGTCATTCTGAGATTACAGACAATATCTCAGATCTGACCCAGGACTTTAAATTACAGGCAATCTCTCAGATCTGACCTAGGACTTTAAACTACAACAATATCTCAAGTCATTCTGAGATTACAGACAATATCTCAGGTCATTCTGAGATTACAGACAATATCTCAGATCTGACCCAGGACTTTAAATTACAGGCAATCTCTCAGATCTGACCTAGGACTTTAAACTACAACAATATCTCAAGTCATCCTGAGATTACAGACAATATCTCAGATCTGACCCAGGACTTTAAATTATAGACAATATATCAGGTTTAACCTAGGACTTAAAATAAGACAATCTCTCAGCTGCCAACCAGTTTACATCAGAAATGAAAGCATCAACTATTAAAGATGACCGTGATATCATGTCATGGAAGGTACTGAACAGTAAATTACACTACTTATTCATACTAGTCTAAATTTGTGACACTTGACCCATAATATGAACATGTGTGTGAAATTAATTTTGAAAAAAACAAAAGAAAAAAAAAACAAAAATGATGTGTTTGTGAAACACAAATGCCCCGGTTCCAACTTTATATATAAGCGGGAAGGACTTATGGACAGACAGACAAACAGACAGAAGGACGATCAAAACACTAAATGCCCTGGCGGACCTTTCAGGCCATGGCATAAAAACCCCAAAAACAAAATTCAATGTCCTCCAAAGGGAAGTATTGTTATGCGAAAAAACAGTAAACACTCTACATTCACAATTTTTTGGCCTTTATCAAGTGAAAGATGACAATATCTATATGAGTTACACATTATCACGGTTGCATAATGCTTATTGATAAACATTTGCAATAAAGCTATCAATTATGCAGTCTTGATGCTGCCCCCCCAAAAAAAACAAACAAAACAAAAACAAAACAAAAACAAAACAAAAAAAACAAAATACAAAGTCATAACATTGTCAGATAGCTACTGCTGGTACAGATGAATGTACTGTTCATTTCAAAAACAAAACTGAGTTTGATATTGAATAATGAGGTGACTATGATATGATGGTCACTGATCACATTACCTTTCAATGATTGGCTGAAGGTACAGTTCTACATGAGCTGGTTTCAACTGGGATATCACATGGATTAACAATCTCTGGAACATCTGTTAATGATAAATTATTGACAATAGTGGCAGAGACACTTTTCAGAGTGAGAGATAAATGGGTATTTCTATCATACAATAAATAACATTATAATGTTGAATCAGTTATCATTTCTGTTTATAAGTACAATTCTGTGTCTGTCCTTAATAATTTCATTGAAATGCACCTTGTGTGAAACAAATGTTGTATTTCTGCATCAGTGACTGTATGCCATAAATAAAAACACCAGTAAAAAGGTCAGTGTAAGCACATGTGTATTTAACCTTATGTAGAGTCTAATCCAATCTTTTATTCTTTTCAACCTGTTTTATTTTACCTGGAACAATATAACTAAGTAATATAAATAGATAGATCAAGTTTAAATTTTCATCCTAGATAGTTTCTTTGTTGTTGGTAAAACCATAGTCCTCACTTCTGTGTTCATTTTGTCGTCTCACTTTTTATTTTCTGTCCCTGTAACTGGTGTACATCATCCCATTACCAGTACTTCTCAACTCTAATCAACATTACAAAGGGGTACATATACAAAGATGCAAGACTCATTGTTATTTTATCTTTTCATACATAAATATTATTGACAAAACGAATGTGCTAAACATCCGATTTGCACATTTATAGAACAGTAATCTCCTGACCATACAGACGATTATAATCATTGTAAGAACATTTGATAGATAAACTTCACCATCACCATTTATCTAATAATTAATGATTTACCTGTCTGACCATCTGATTTGGACATTTGATGAGTATTTGTTGTGGCCACCAATCACTTTCTGCCATGTGGTCAAGAAACCACTGAAAAGTAAAGCAATCCATTGAAAAATGTCCTAAAGCAGCTATACCGGCCCTAGTGTTAAAATATTCATATTTTTGACAAAAGACATTGAGTGCTATTACCATCATGTTAAGCATTCAAAATTTTGTCATAAATTAGCACACTTCTGATTAAGCCAAATATAAAAGTATGCATAGGCTTAGGAATTACGCTTCAGTTCAATACGCTATAATTTACATAATATGTAAAAAGCACCCAAGATAATCCTAAATCATTGTCATATCTTAGTTCCTTGCAAACCTTTACTCTGATATAAGCCATTATGACCAGATGGGATTTGCAAAGTATCAGAATTACATCTAAGAAAATGTATCAACAGAGAAGATTTAAATGTAATGCAATCTTACGAAAAGATTGGAGTGTCTGATAAAACAATACCATACTTCATAGCTAAAAATGTATTTATAGAAACTGCTCTAACTCCGATCCTTCCTTAGTTTAGAAACTTTAACTCTAAATGCTTCTGTAAAGTCAAGGCTAGATTTATGACTATTTAACACCTACCTCACAAGCTGCCTGACAAGAATTAAACTGTTTTGTGAGTAGTTCAATCCACTGTAACATGGTGGGCTACAAAACAATCAACATATCAATTAAGACACACATCCTGCTTCAAAACTAAATATATTGTAAATGTGGAAATTTACGCAAGGGAGTAATTTACACTAAACATGTGACAAAGAGTTTTTTGTGTATATTACCCCTGTGTACCAGTCCAACAGATGTCATTTAATATAGGACTGCTCATAGTATGGTAGAAAATTGCGTAATTAACGACACATGGAAATGTCCATGTTTAAAGAAGTCATGGTGTTTTGTATGTTTATATACAATGTACAGACGCAATAGTGAAATCATGCTGTGTCTGTTAAAAACCAACACCCCCACCAAGAGTAGCCAGTGTCAGTTGCTGACAGACAGGTTACAGCCAGCCAATCTCAGGGGTATAGGGAAGAAAAAATAATATCTATCATATGTTCATATTAGTGAGCTGTAATTAATTAAACATACATGTATGTAAACTGAAAAATATAAACAACCTACAAAGTGATGGTTTAGTTGTAGAACAAAACTTGACACATTTACAGATTCAAAATAATCTGAATTCCTTCTTTTGTTCTGCAACACATTCTTATTGACTGGGTGAGATCTAATGAGAACATGTTCTTGCACTACAATAGAATCACCAAATTGTTTCCGCCCAAGAACACTCTATTACTTTGATACTTGATACATAATATAGTTTCCATATTCAATCTATAGATTTTATTAAATATAACCTTCCTTTCTTCTTTGGTTAAAACAATCCTAAGGCATGTTAATACAGAAACTCCATAAATGATATGCCCCAAGTGATATTAATACTGAGTGCTAGATCCTTATTTCTAAGGACAAAACAACAAGTCTTTTTTTTTTTTAATAATATCATTTTTTTTCTAAAGAATTTCAAGCTAACCTTTTCCTTGGCATGGATGAGTGTTTCTAGTACAAATGAAGTACTCAGCTGAGATGCTTTTAAAGAAACAAGAGAGTCTGGGTCTTTTGGTAAAGTTGTTGGTATGTAACCACAGATTTGCCACATAAAACTGTAATGGAAACATTGCACAATATTAAACAAATTATAGAATATTCCATGATTGACATATATTTGTTACAACTCTGTAACAAACATATAGACCTTCCATACAATTACTGCAAATATAAATGAATATATATAAATGAATATATATATATATAATTTCATAAAGAGACTGAATTTTGAGTTCTTTAATCAGCAATGACAATTCTTTATGTATAAACCCCTGGGGTCTGTTAAAGATTGCTGATAAAAAAAACTAGGTGCTTACAACGTGTACTTGATGTTTAAAGATAATACATGTAAAAATAATACAATATCATTTTCTAATTATCTTGACAGAAATGTAAAGTCACTGTCTTACTTGAAATATGTATGTTCAAATATGTTCTTATCCTGGAGAAACTGCATATTGTCTTCCCAAATCCACTGAAAAAAATATTTCATGATCTCAAAAATAGTGTATATAGCAGTATCTAAATCTATAAATTTGATAACACAGTTATAGGGACAAAAACAAACACTCAAATTGCTTTGACAGTTTGGATACAATAAAATCCTACCTTTTCCATTTACCTTTATCTCTTGTTCTTATTATATCATTTCATCATATAACATTATATATCCTACTTACAAATACCAATCTACCATATATCTATATCTACCATACAAACTACAAAAGTTTAATTGATATGAAACCATACAAATGTTAACACAGGAATTCTACACAAACAAATATCAAATCACTTTACAAATTATTTAGTTTTTAATGGATACTTAAGCTTTTAAACTCACTTCTGCTAATTCTTTAGAAAGTTCAAAATTAAATTTTTGTTCAGGTTCTGGATTCAGGATCTTCACACCATCTTCCGACTTTGAAGGACAACGTTCATAGAATAACATGTATGCACTGTTTGTCTGAAAACAAAATAAGAAATTTATTAAAAGAATGCAGCTTTTTTCACTTCTGTGAAACTAATATTCTTTCCTTTGTCAAGGAAACACAAACTGACATATGAACAAATCTGCACTTACCTTTTCAAATGAGAAATCCATAAACTTGTCTGTAACAGAATCGTAAGTTTTACTCTGCAAGGAAAAAGAGTAATAGTTAATAGAACCACAACCATAAAACAGAAAAAAATAATATTGAAGCGGTGTGTCTCTCTACTTGCAGCAATAACTGGGACAATTTTAGTTATTTTCTATACCCAATTAACTGACAGATCATTTTTCAAATTAGAACAGATATCATAACATCAGTTCACTAGAGATGGCAACAACATTTTAATAATAAAAGGAACTTATGTTTGATTAATCTCAGCCTTTACAAAAATAAAACGGGTTTTTATCTCAAAAAGATATGACAGAATTGTATGGTATGGTAGGACATGAATGTCAGTACAATTTCTGTAGCATATCATACACAGCGTTGATTTCTACTTGGGGGATAGGACAATATTAACTTATTGTCATTTCTAATTTCTGTACAACACCATACACACCACTGAATTAGTTTCGAGGGATAGGACAACTTTAACTTTCTGTTTTTTTCTGGAACTTCTGTACAACACCATACACGCCGCTGATTTTCACTTGGGGATAGGACAACTTTAACTTACTGTCATTTCTGACTTCTGTACAACATCATACACACTGCTAATTTCCACTTAGGGGATGGGACAACATTAACTTACTGTCATTTCTGACTTCTGTACAACATTTCTGACTTCTGTACAACACCATACACGCCGCTGATTTTCACTTGGGGATAGGACAACATTAACTTACTGTCATTTCTGACTTCTATACAACATCATACACACTGCTAATTTCCACTTAGGGGATGGGACAACATTCACTTACTGTCATTTCTCCTCCAAAGCACTCAGCAGCTATCTGACTAGGATCGAATGGCTTCACTTCTGCATCATTGAACAAATACCTTCAAATAAAGACATAGTCCAAACATTATCATATTTGTCTTTTCTTCTGGATAAAGTATTTTGGAATTGTTTGGATAAGAAAGATTACATGTACTAGCTTAGTAACTATTTTATTATTCTGTTACAAAAATATTTCAGTAATCTACATGTTAACAATTATCCTTTTCCACAAAACAAGATATGTCCAGTAAAACTGACCACTTGTCCTGTCCAGTCTCTGACATATGTAGCCTGTCTCTGATAAAGCTGTAATAATGTCCACCATCAGCAGTTCCTGTATGCACCGTCACACCAATTAGCTCATACTCATAATTGTCATCCTCATCATCGTCTGGTGTTATCATGAAGTTGTCATCATCATCGTCATCTTATTTATCATGCAATAAAAAATAAATCAATGACATGTTCATGTGAATTTTATTTTCTGCTTCCAACATCACAATCATATACTCATGACATTACTATTTCAGATGTAAGTACAAATATTGTTATAAAAATGTAACCCTGTAGCATAAAGAATAAGTCCAACATTTGGAGTGATATCCTATTAAATGACAACAAGAGCCTACAGGATGAGGGCAATAAAGACAACAAGGGTCATAGGAGTGCAATTTTTGTCCACAACACTACATCTATATACATGGAATTCACACCAGTTTTGGTGACTCTAGACAAGGAAATGGGAAAAGTGGCAAAGCAAAAGAAGGAAAGAAACAATGCAACACCACCACCACCATCTTGTCAGACTGCAGTGAGATTAACTAGGTGATCTGCTTTAAGTACATTAAAGTGGGTTGTAATTAACTAATACACACACACTACATATTCAAAATCAATAATGTAATTTCATGTGATTGAACTTGCTAAATTTCTCAGATATGTGTAGATTTACCTTTTAGCTTGTCTGGTCCCATTAAAGTTTTCTCCATATACTGTGACATGTCTAATCGCAGTGGAAAGGAGAAGTGTGTGTTGACTTTTTCCTTCATCATGGTAACCATGTTAAAAGTATACCTCATTGTGTTGAAACAAAGAATTCTGGGCAATCTCTTGAAGCAGGCCCTGTAAGATAACCAAAAATATGGTGTAAAACAGAAATTTATTAATAACTAGAAATTTGCAAGATCCTGTATCACACAAGATGGAAAATAAGAGACAAGAAAAGAGAATTCTTGGAAAGTTAATAATTTTTCTTCTAGCACCTGTGACCATGATTGCTGGGGAATTAACACAAAGTTTGAAGTTAATCTGGAATTTATAATTAAGTCATTGTGGTCTATAAGGAATAGAGGGCGGCCTCAGTTTTGAAAAGACTGCCTCAATCAAGCTACTCCAATGAAGTCCTGTTTCAATTGGCCAAACACTTACATGGGTGTTGAATTTCAAAACATATTAGCAAAAATTTACTTTTCTTTACGTTGCAGACCATCTAAACTGCATAACAGGCATGCAAAACTCCATTTTGAAAAAATACCAGAGTTTGACTATTCAATCCAAACTCATTTCTAACTCCCAAATGGATTGTTCATATATGCAATTGGATAGTTAGTCAATTCTTAAATCACTGGTATTAAAAAAAATACATCCTCACAAATCATGTAATAATAATAATAATAATAAAAAATTAATATACATGTAAGCTCTAAATAATCACAAAGTTATGAATCAATGGTCTTACCGCTTCTCTGCTCTAACTTTCTTTTGGCACTTTGAACATGTGTACATATTATCTCCCTCCAGCATATCTTTCACTGTTACTTCATCCAAAGATTCCTAAAGATAAAATAGAGATTTCAGCACTGGTATTTACTGTTCTATATAAAATGACTTAAGAGATAGTTTACAATTATTGACTGGGCCTGAGGGCAATGTGAAGCAGAGGGCAATAGTCAGGAGCAAGACTGCCAACAAAATTGCTGTTGACCTCAGACACATTTAATAATTGTTTTGTTATATGTAACATATTTAAATAATTACGTTTTTTAGTTCAATATAAAAATTTCCTTCAGAAATTATTCAAACATTCGTTATTGTGCACTAAGAAATCATCTAGAGATGTACCAGTATTTGCAAATTAATCTCCAGGGATCTTCACAGCAACCTTTATAACATTTACTGTTACTGTTGTTTAGAATTTTTGTCAGCTGTTCCTCATCATAACTAGCGAAGTGGTTTGATGCATCCATTGCTTGGGCTGGAATCAGCTGACAGACGTCAAAAATATGTTCCGCATGCTGTGGCACTTTAAACATTAACCAATCAAATTGCAATTGTATCAAAATTGTGGGAAATTCGAAATGCCACCATGGAATTCATGTGAGGGCCAACAGTAAAAATTAAAAGACCGGGCAATAGAAAATGTTTTTGTAGGCAACGTTTAATAGCAAGACTATTACTTTTTTTTCTTATAGTTTGTACAAGGAATTTTAAATATATATGACAATTTAAAATGTGATGCTCTAACTATTCTGCTATTGGTGCCCCTAAAGTATATACTCACATAAAGATTCTTCATGTCGGTCACCTGACATCTTACAGTGTAAAACTCTTCCAGTGTTCTGCTTACATGAGGACAATCCTGTAAAAAAGAAAAATATTTCTATGTTTAGAAGTGTAAGAAAAATATTTATATGTGTAGGGAAATAAAGGGGGTATATTGATTTTTGAGCAACAAATAACTTTATAAGTCTGTGTGAGAATACATTCTACAAAATTTAAAAAGTTGATTAGGAACTGATATATACTTTTGTCATTGCCATAAAGTACAGTAAAACCTGGTTTAGGGACCACCTGTGTATAAAGAGGACCTGGTCACAAAGACCGTTTTTGTTGTTGTTGTTGTTGTCCCCCAATAGTACCATTTGTGTACAAATCAACCTCTATATAAAGACCACTTCCCTATAAAGGTTTTGTTGTGTGCCGAAGGGAGTCTTTATATACACGTTTCACTGTAATTACATCCAAGTATGTTATAGACAACAGATTCTGAATTAGATATGTAAATCTTTTCCTTAAAATTGTTAATTTGTCTTATCTTAAAGACTTGAATACCCAATCATTTACCATTACTTACTACATGTATATGCATGTTTATCAAATTTTCAAGTTTCAAAATGAAAATAATGTCCTATCAAAAATTGTATCATACTGTCATGTTTATTAGATTACGCTGCAATCCAGTTTTCTGAATAAAGTTCTTATCTTACCATATGTAAATGAGTAATAGTATACACTTATTTACTGACTATGACAGGGGTTAAAAGACCCTTTTTGGGACAGGGTTCTGAACCCTTTCAATTGGGAATTTTATGTCGCAATGGGATAAATTTGGTAGAGTAAAAAAAGTAACTATGGTCATTTTACTTATAAAAATAAAGATACAAAACTCGAGATTCATTTAACTTTTTTTACTAAACTGACAACATGGATTTCATCTGAAGACATGAAGATTTTAATAGAGCAGTACTTTAAGTTGTCAGTTTTTCCTATTTTGATTGGGAATAATTTGCTCAAAATTGGGAAAAATATAGCAGATTTTGCACTGGGAATGGGGCCTTTTACCAGACCCACATGTTGATGATATTAATCCCTGTATGAGGACAACTGCAAGTTTATTGTCCCCCAAGACACTAACTATTTCCCTGGTGTGAAGCTGAGATAAATGTAAACATATATAAATGACAAGATGTGGGCATGCTTGTATAACCTGCATACAGTTTAAACGGCATTATGGGTTAATCAGTGATGTCACAGCTGCTAAATAGTACATGGGCCTGGGGTGAAACAGTTAACTATGAATTTGTTAAATCTACACAAAACTTAGAAATCATCCAAAATGATATACATATTTTTATTTAAGGTAATAATACAGAATGCTTCAGACATGCAAACCCTGTACAATTATGTAGAAATTACTGAATTAAACCTGAGATTTCCTCTTATATTTTGAAAGGACACATGAAACTTACCAGTGACACAATTACTAAATTAAACCTGAGATTTTGAAAGTTCATGAAACTTACCAATGACACAACATTATTTGTTAAGACTCCTCCAAATTGATTTTTGACCAATTTTTGCTGTAAAATAAGACATTATACATTATATAAGGATCAACAATATATTCAAAAACAAATTTAAAATAAAATTACTCAATTATTGTCCATTTATTCAGATAAAATCTACCGGTAACATAAATGTATAAGAAATAATAGGAACATAGTATGAATTATAAGATAAACAAATATTTACATATTCAAAGACATTCAATAAAATCATATTATCATTTAAAGTAGATTTTCAAATTTATATATGCTGCCTGTAACATTTTAGTCAATGTGGTTTGATGGGGGAATATAAAATGTCTGTTATTGGAATGTGTGTCATCCAGGAAATTTTAAAACAAATTTCAAGTTAGACACAACTCAAAGATTGTATATTGATCCTGCGACGTAGAGCTTTGTTTGAGCAAATTTAATGAATATGTGCAAACTTTGCACAAACATTCTACAAAATGAAGCATTATATCAATATATATTAATGAAGTTTCTGTTCTGGTAATTAAGATCCATACCATATCTGGAGACATTTCCTCTAGTTTACTGATCAAATCTGTAAAGAATTCTGTCATATCCTTCTGTTCTCCGGTGTTTAATGGTTGTTTGTCCATGGTGTAAGTTTTACAGAAACTTCTGGGATTATAGGCTTTCCTCTCACTCTCCTGAAAAATATTATCATCACTACCATAAATTGCAATATTTTAGCCATTGTTTAATTTTGGCCACCCTATTTAAATGGCCAAAATTATACCATCCAAAATATGTACACAATGTTTCTGCCAGTGCTTTTAAAAATACTTAAGTGTTTTTGATCAACAAACAGATGATTTTTTAAATTACACTGTGTAAATGTTAATCTTAATTAAGTACTATGTAAGATATCAGTTCAAATTACTTGCTACTTTTTAATATTTTAATACTTCAACCACCTGGAATGTTCAATACTATAAGACCAATGTTTGATGGTAGGCCAAATTTAAACACGATATAAATGTAAATGGCAAAAATTTTTACTGGCCAAAGAATAACCCTCCATGTTATGACCAAAGTGGCAAAGTGGCCCAATTTACTGTATTATTTATCTTCTTTAACATTTCACAAGATTTTTTTTACTTAACCTAAGATAAAAGTGACAGTAGACAAAATACCTTGAATTTAGATCCATGCTATAAACTTAGTCCACAGAAGAAAAGTGAAAATTCTTTTAAGTATGTCACACTGGCTATGACAGAGTTGGGGTTTACATCATATCTACAGGGGTCAACTCAGTGGCTGAGTGATTAGGGACCTCACACTTTTAACTCATTTTCTCACACTCTGAGTATCGAGTATGTGGGTCGTCCTTGAATAAAAGCTACATCTAAAGTCAAGTTTTCATGTAAGCTGAAAAAATGGTTCAGCACACACACACACACACACACACGCATGCATGCACGCACACACATACACACAAAAAAAAACAATGAGTAAGACTCCAATATATATCAGTACATAATAAACAACTAAAACAATGTGTATAAACCAATCAATTAACTATTTGGAATGACATGTGACAGATTCAAACCTAGTGCAAGCAGCTTGCAAAAACATGAAACTGTAAATAGAGTGATACTTCTAATTAGGTAAATTCTCTTAAACTGATAAATGTTACCCTTTCTTGATATGAGTACCCAGCAGATGAGTACAATCAAAGTCTAAGATACCAAATTTATACTGCATTTTTGTAGGTAAAGTAAATATGATGCTATAATGGTCTTGTTGCTGGTTTACAATATTTCACTTTGTATCAACTCCAATGGCAATGAAATGACTACACAGAATTGTACACGAACCTGAAGGTAAGCAAACATCTTCTGTAGTTCTGTTAGAGTTCCCTCATATCTGCTGGACTGAATACACTGTTTGATAAAAACAATGCAATTTGATCAAAATCACATTAAAACCATGATTATAAGTGTATATAATGTGATAACAGTCTGTGTATATAATGTGTTAACAGTCTGTGTATATAATGTGTTAACAGTCTGTGTATATTATACAATTATTACCCTTGTTTTGGGTTGATATGAATATTTGTCCACCCGACACATAACAGTGACAAAACACCTCATGGGTGGGCAAATATTCATGTCAACCCAAAACAAGGGCAATGATTGTTTTATTACACCAAAAGGCAATAAAACTTAACTAACACACTGACCTACGGCATGTAAAAGTTCATAATAATTGTAACATGTGTGACATAGTGCATTCGGTACTCAACACTATCAATGTTTTATCGTTCTTAGTGTCGTTTTTTTTTAATCTTAAGCCTCCATCAGGGTTGACCCCAGCAAATATATTTGACAACGATGTATCAATGCTGTCAAATCATTAAATTTCGGCTGTTGTTTCTCTCCATTCCAGTCTGCATCGAGTAGATCTAATCTATGAGTTATGAAATGGACATTGTATGTGCTAGAGGTTTCACCTAATTACCACATGGCCTACTAGAAAAAAACGAACTGTATGCGCATCAATTTCTGGGCACGAGAGGGTGACATAAATGTTTCAGGGTGACATGAAGAAATGTGTTAGATCACGTGATACGATTTTTACTAATCAGAAGTAACGATACATATTAGAGGTAGAATAAAATGTGTTAACAGTCAGTCCATATAATGACTTTAAAATCATACACCCAAACATATACCAGATATCACTAGAACTGAAACAAACATTTGAATATTCCTGAATGAATAATAAATGGCGTATATTTAATCATAGAATTACGTTAATAAAATAAGGTAAAAAACAATCAAATGAAATACTATAAATTAACTGCCAAACAGAACTCAAGGAAAATGGTTGACAACTGTACCTTGTAGCAATGTGATAGTGTTGAACATCACATCTCAGTTAGAGAACCACTTCACAATTAACCCCCCCCACCCCAATAAACAGCCTCTCAGTAATACAGTACTCCATGCATAAACCTCAATTAACAGACTTTACCTGATGTCAGTTAAGAAGTCCCAGTAGTTGTGGTTTACCATGATAAAAACATTGATGATACCTCAGTAATCTTGACAAAAGACCCAAAAGTCTCCAGTTATATTTCATATGGTAATTATAACGGATAGTCAACACCTATGTATCAAAATGAGATGCTCAACCATACATATCTGGGCCAGACTAAATTTAACCTTACAGTTGGAAGGTGTTAGAAAGTATCAATATCTTTCTCTTCCCTCCCAAAATCTAAATAAACTTGCCATACTGGACCTGGACCAATAATCTTTAGAGCTTAATTGTTAATATCGACTAAAAAACTATTAAAATATTGTAAAAATGGTCAGTGTGACCAATTCATTTACCTTTGCCTGTAAAACTGACTGCCGTGCCTGTGGTAACATATACAGGTGTTGCATACAGGTAGCCATGTAGCAAGTAGCACCTAGGTTGGTGAGTCCCACATAGCCACATTTAGAGCGCCCATCATCGTGTGGCCAGTAGTCCCATAAATAAGGAGAATGAGAATCTGCTGATATAAATGTAAAAACTTCCAATACAATATATCAATTAGTTTACAATTCCAATAAATCAATTAGTTTACACTTCCAATATACCAATTAGTTTACAGTTCCAATATATCAATTGGTTTACACTTCCAATATATCAATTTGTTTACACTTCCAATATATCAATTAGTTTAAACTTCCAATATATCAATTAGTTCACACTTCCAATATATCAATTACTGTAGTTTACACTTCCAATATATCAATTAGTTTACACTTCCAATATATCAATTAGTTTACACTTCCAATATATCAATTAGTTTACACTTCCAATATATCAATTACTGTAGTTTACACTTTCAATATAGTTTACATACTAATAATTAGTAGACTGTGATATGTCATCTGAGTATTATGTCCAGGTAAATTGATATAACAAAATCAATTACAATCATTCTAGCATCTTGACACAGTTGATGTTGATCTTAACTTACCTTTGGAATGTTGCTGTAGCATCCTGTTATGAAGTACATAGTAGTTCTCCACACTGCCTTTAACAAACTCAACCAGCAAATCATATGCTGAGGAGCGAGAGGCTTGGCTTTTACATTTGGGAAGGTACCGCTTGCTAGGTGATGGCAAAGCAAAGAGCAACCAGAAAACTTCTTCCAGGAATTTCTGTGGAAAAGTAAGACAGTGCTGTGTGAAAAATGAATCCAAAACTTTCATGCAATAAGACACATTCTGCATTTTGACTTCAGTACTGAATACCTAGTCTTCATCAAGTTTCCAGGTCAAACTTTTAAAAACTTTCCAGAACTTGTCCAATTTTTAAAATGTAGTGTAACAGTACTTAAAGAACACTTTTAATGTTTCATATTAAATAAACACTTGAGAATGCATGTTCTAGTTTGATAAAAAAGTTTTGTTTTTTTAAATTTCGGGTTGTCCATACATATCATAAAAACAAAATGTGGTACATAATGAAATATAGATTGAAAAAAGAATAAATGTTATAATCTTTCTCTCCTCTCAACAGATTTTATTTTGTTGAAGGACAACTTTCTTTTATTCACTAACTATGAATCTTTTCAAGTTATTTTCTAGCTTCAGAAGTTATTTTTCTACATCAAATAAAACTTTTGATGTAACAGTGTCATTTTAAATTACTTATCAATGCTATGTATTTTACCTAGCCTTCAGGTGAGGTTTTGAGCTGTGATTTATGTTTTACTATAGATCAATGCTGAGTCAGATTTACCTGGCCATCAGGTGAGGTTTTGAGCTGTGATTTATGTTTTACTATTGATCGATGCTGAGTCAGATTTACCTGGCCTCAGGTGAGGTTTTGAACTGTGATTTATGTTTTACTTTTAATCAATGCTGTGTCAGATTTACCTGGCCCTCAGGTGAGGTTTTGAGCTGTGATTTATGTTTTACTATAGATCAATGCTGAGTCAGATTTACCTGGCCCTCAGGTGAGGTTTTGAACTGTGATTTATGTTTTACTTTTGATCAATGCTGAGTCAGATTTACTTGGCCATCAGGTGAGGTTTTGAGCTGTGATTTATGTTTCACTATTGATCAAAGCTATGTAAGCTTTACCTGGCCATCAGGTGAGGTTTTGAATTGTGATTTATGTTTCACTACTGATCAAAGCTATGTAAGTTTTACCTGGCCATCAGGTGAGGTTTTGAACTGTGATTTATGTTTCACTACTGATGTACACAGATTGAGAAGTCCAATAAGCCCATCGTCTTCTTCATATCCTTGTCGTGTTTCGTAGTATGGTCTGTTGCGCATGTGATCAGACACTTCTTTTCCAAGCTTGTTCAAGTTGACGGTATCTTCCTACAATGTTACAATAATTATGTACCGGTACATTTTCCATCATCAATAAAATACTTACCAACTATGCATTTTCATCCATAGTTTAAGCGAAACAGTAACTAGTAGAGTATCTGGGGACATTTATTATTTGAACAATACTAAGATTGATTGTGTTTCTTCATCATGGACCTCCACCTTATAGACCACTTTGTATCTTTTCAACTAGCAACAAGAAACCATGACTCCACTCTGTAATATACATCTCCCCCATCCTTTATATAATTTTTATACTCACACCCCTTTATAACCAGTGTTTATATTCTTAGAATTTCCCTTACTGTTTCTGATTTGGCATCTTCTTTAGAAATACTGTCCACAAATTTACAGACCAACCAGAAATAGTCCCGACATCCTGGTCCTTGTGGCTCCTTTTCTTTCTCTTTTAGACCTTCAACCTGGAAAAGAATTATCAGTGAAATAGGATTTATCTATCTCTGTATATAATCTATATATTTTCCATCCTGTGGTGATCCCTAAAATATGTCTTCGCTTGACTTTTATTAGAGTACAGTTTTAATTATCATGGCTGTTGACTTTCTCTGTTGTATCTCCAATGAAATACATGTTACAATTGGAATGATGCCTTAACATGTACTAAGAATCTACTACACTTTTCTCATTCCAATGGTTCAGCATTACAGAATATATGCAACTTTTACTTATGCTTTTATCACTGTTTAGATTTTACCTGTAGAAATATTTCATCTTTTTTAATCCACAAAATGGAGACAAGCTTTGCAACATAAAATCTTCCAAAAATTTGAAAGGGTAAATTTTATAACAAAGATATATCAATGTCTATCACAGTCAACTGATTCAGGTGCATTTTGAATCTGTCTTTAAGTATTAAGCCAGATCTCTTTCGATCACACATACTGTATACTTGGAAGTTAAATGAGGGTCAAAATTTCAAGCTACATAATTGAAACATAGACATTCATATCATCGAACTGAATATACTAATTTAGGCAATTATATAACAGGGAGAAAATGTTTTCTGTTGCAAATGGAAGAAAATAACCAGGGTCTGGAATTTCCAGGTAACCAGTCATGAGACTTATGGGACCGCCCCTATTACTTTGAGATATCCGGAATTCAAGATAACCAAAATTTTAAATTGATATATTATTCTATCTATGACTATCGGGACCGGACTTTCGGTTTTGAAATATCCGGTATTTCGACTCGTCCGATTTCGACATAATGAGATTCCACTATATATACCTCCAAGTTTTTCTGTGG
Organism: Atrina japonica; assembly: GCA_030159075.1. Classification (NCBI taxonomy): domain Eukaryota; kingdom Metazoa; phylum Mollusca; class Bivalvia; order Pterioida; family Pinnidae; genus Atrina; species Atrina japonica. Next base: position 1,193,958 of record BROG01000090.1, on the reverse strand, counting down.
TTTCAGGGCCAATGCTTCCTCAATGAAACTAAGCATACTGGACAAGATGGGTAGCAGCAAAGTATACCCTGTTTTACTGTCAGCTGTCCGACCTAGTACCAATCTGTATAATCCCACACAAGCCTCTCTTCTAACAAAAGGCTACAAAAAAAAAAAAAAATATATGTATAGAGAAAGCTCGTGATAAAGATATAAACAAAGATGTTGGACATAAATTATTACCCAGCAATGCTAATTGAGATCTTAATTTGATATACAAAACTCAATAATGACATTTCATCAGAGATAAAAATGTAACGGTATCATACCTCTGGTGCCTCAAGAGTAAGTCTTTTTAGCCAGGACACAAAGTTTGATGATGTACATAGTGCTTGTTTAACCTCATCACAGGAGTAGGCCCAGGATACAAGAAAAGACAGGGAGTAATGTACCACTGTATCAAAAGAACATGAACCAATAAACTAGGTGAAGCATACATAAAGTCTTGAGCTATAGTACAATAACATTTATAATCAAAATTTGAATACAGGTGTAAATAAGATTATAGTATCTAATACCTATCATTTAAAGTATAAATTCAAAAATAAGGTTGGTATTTTGGGGAGAATGATATTCGAACTGGTAGCTGTTGATGCTTTTCCTCTGCTGCATGATAAAAAACAATGTAAAAGCCTATGTATGCAAGTTTTATTTTTGCCTTTAGAAAAAAGTTTCAATTCTGATACACTAGAATGTACATATGCTATATGCTTTAATTATCTTCAAAATTTATGTTTAAAATTTCGCATCTAATTCTCATTGTGCATTTGTCTTGATCCAGTTACTTATCTTATCAAAATTCATTCAATAATTCTGTTAATTTACTAATGTAAAAGTGTTTTGTTAAAAAGGAAGTGTTAAACCATACCTTCAGCACGTCCCCATGTTCCTGCATGTATTACATTTGTGTCGCTGTAGAGAATAGATATTACAATATTAATGAATTTTCCAAAAATTCTGCTTTCATAAGCAAAGATGAAAATGAAATACACATGTACATGTTATATAATTTAGAGTGAAGACACATTAGTTGAAGATTTATATCTGATCTTAAGGCTTATAATGAATATGATGTAAGTTCAAAAACATATGAAATTTTGAGTGTTTTAAACTTACCAGGGCACAGCAGCATCATATAGGATCTTCATCAGAATATTTAGTACTGAATCTACATTCAGCATGGCAAGTGTGGACTGGAAAATAAAACATATAATGAGTTGGAGTGTATTTAGAATAAAGCATTCCTTTTAAAAGAATTGCTATTAGCACCTTCTCCATTAAGATCAAATAGGTCATTTATACTGTATATTATAACTCAGCGCTCTACAATGCGACCAAATCACTCGCAAATGCGATAATTTTTTAGATTTTGGCGAGTGTTTATCCTCATTCAGTCGCCACATCGCGACCAGTTTTTCCCCCGAGCCGGAAATCAAAAGTTTGTCCGTTTTCACTGTGAAATTTATCGAAATCATGGTCTGTATGCGCTTTACAACAACCAATTTGGTTATTTAGTTTCGATAAACTAGAGCATCTAACTCACGTGGATTACTGTATAAAAACACGTTGTATTGCTCTCATGTTTTTGACTTGAAATTTTCCTAAACAGCACAAAGCGATGACATTTTCTTTTCTCGGTAGATTTCAACAGAAGCATCATTAGACACTATTAAGTTTAAAGGAATACTGGAACCGAGTTATGGCTAGTGTTCGACTAGGCCGAACTTTCTGTCCCGAATTCGATTTCAATTTAAGCGGTTTTTAAGTGGTAAAATCAGGGCAGAAAGTTCGGCCTAGTGTTCGATGAGTAATTCCTTTGGGGATTCTATCGTGGGGCAACACAATAAAACGGCCGTGACAGAATCCCCAAAGGTATTAACCACAGTCGGAACTGGAAATTAAAATCGAGAGTCAAACACCCGATTGTCGGACAAACACCTATAAATTAAAGAACTTTATAGGTGTTTGTCTGACGATCAGGTCACGGGTGTTGGACTGTACATTTTAACTTACAGACAAAATTTACAATTCTTGTGAGCAGTCTCTGTTTGGAAATTCTGTCGGAAAGAAACTGGCGCTAAAATTTTAAAAACAAAGTTTAAGGTTGCCTCAATATTAGAGTAACAAATTTGAAAAATATAGGCATATAAACACTCCTCGATTGATAAAAAAAATCACAAAAGGTCAACATGGCAGTTAATAACTTTGTTTTAAATGGATAGAAACAATAAAATGTTACATCAACTTAGAAAATTCATTTGTGTATTTTCATCCAGTGTATTTTTTTAAGAACACACACACACACATGTATAATTATATATTGTCGTCTTTCACTTGATAAAGGCCAAATGGACGGAAATTTGAGTTTTCTGTATTTTTCCCGCATAATATATATATATATATATATATATATATATATATATATATATATATATATATATATATATATATATTGGCGAGTAAAAGTTCCTGGCTGGCTAGTAAAATTTCTGGTTCACTGGCCAAATGAAGAGTGAATTTTTTTTAGTGTTGTAGAGCCCTGATAACTGCTATTTTTAAGTCATTATTCATAATTGTCATGAACCGTAAGATGATTTTAAACCTGGTTTAGTTTGGGTATAATTTGTATACCAGATGTAGTCTGGGTATTATATTTAAACCTGGTTTAATCTGGGTACAATGATTTTAACACCTGGCTTAATCTGGGTATGCTATATCTAAAACCTGGTTACATCAGGGTATAGTGATTGTTATATTTGGTTCAGTCTGGGTATGATGATTGTTATACCTGGTTCAATCTGGGTATGATGATTGTTATACCTGGCTTAGTCTGGGTAAGATGATTGTTATACCTGGCTTAGTCTGGGTAAGATGATTGTTATACCTGGTTTAGTCTGGGTATGATGATTTTTTCACTGGCTCCTTTATGTCTTTTCATCTTCTTCCTGGGGCTCTCGTACGATTCAAACACATCATCATGCCCTGCCTCAGCATCTGACAGCTCTACAGAGAACTGACTTATCAATCTTAGAAGATAGGCTAAACATTCCTGGTTCCACTATAAATACAAGATGACAAAATGTTCATAAAATATACCATATATCACCATGCCCAGTAATCGGACACGTACGATTTATGTAAAAAAAAAAGGTGTACCTAATGCACTTCCATCAAATATTACTACCTGCTACAAATTGCAGTTTGGGCTTGTCCTGTATTTAATTGCTAATCTAACTGAAATTCAAACTTGGAAATAAATTAAGCCTCCCAGAAAAAGACATCTAAATGAAGTGTACCATGAAGTGTATACATCCATCTATATATGCACGCTTAAAACTCCTTTCCTTTTGTTACATACTCAGAACCAGTACGTACCTGACTCCAAGCCTCATCCTCTTTGGCTTGTAGGCGTCCAAGCTTGAATATATTCAGTAAATGCTTCAATCCTCCTTTCTGTATAAACTAAAATACAAAACAGTACATAATATAAAATGTTCTGTACTAAAATATATAGCTTTATAAATCAAGTGGTAAATAAATAGAATAAACATTTATAGAAGAACCCATGTCAAATGTCACAGACTTTATATAAGTTCTGTCAACCCATACCAAGATATGCTACAAATTAAGTTTGAAGACAAATGACAAAGCTGAGAAATTTAAAATGTTTAAAAGTACATGCTTGACACACATCAGTACAATGGCCAACAAAAAAGAGAATGATATGGTCAACAGAGTGACTAAACATTCTGTACTGAAATTAAAGCTAATAAAAGAAACGTCTGATAAATACAACACACATCGATAAAGCATTTCAATGTTTATAGCCCTCAATAAGTGCTGAAAATGAGGAGACAAAGAAATTGGCTTGTTCAATCAAAGCTCCTTATTTTGACATCATTCACATTTTGGTGTTTTGAAATTTAATTACAGTAAAACCTGCTTTGGCAACTACCCGTGTTTAAAGACCACCTGGTCATAAAGACCATATTTTTTTGCTGTCCCCAATAGTACCATTTGTGTACAAATCAACCTCTATATAAAGACCACCTCCACATAAAATCCGGTTTTAATGTGTCCCTAAAGAGGTCGTTATATACAAGTTTCACTGTACAGCTAACTGACGATGAGACTGTCAATACATTGTCTCACCTTTTGTGTCCAAATTTCCTCCTCCTGAGTATCTACCTCTGAGTCTGTACTCATGGTTCTGGAGTCACCACCCCCTGACCGCATCTAAAAATGAAACATTTAATTAAATACTTTATGTAAACTAACAAATCAAACTATCTATAATAACATTAAATGCATGTAAACTGTAATCTTGACAAATTTGCTTACACACATCTTAATCAACTGTAATAAGGATAGGTAATATCAACACTGTTAATACTTATGTTACCATGGAGATACTATGTAACAAAGGCACTGAACTCAAAATAATAGCAAAATTTGCATATGTTCACTACTTCATTATCATATTTCTAAAATAAATTTATAACAAACCAGAGATCTTTTACGATGCCTCGGTGAACGTGATAATGACTCAACAATTTGTAGAGAGTACATTAACTTGTGGGGACTGTGAGCATCAAGGAGATTGTTCCATTCTACAGACTGTTCACTGCACTACAATTACAAGAAAAAGAAAACTTTGAATTGTTATAAAGTCTAAAATGCATACCGTATTCAACCCAATAAATGTCCATGTCCCTTATAAGTTCCCCACGCCTTTTAGTTCAGAGTTAGTCACCATTATTTTACACATAATTGTGTATCTTTTCTAGCAGTTGACGAGATGTGGACCAGGAAAAGTCTTCATCCCATAACAGCATCCTACTACACATATTGAATAATTCATAGTGCTTTCCAACACTTAACCGAAAACTTTAACCTGGTAACGCCGAATACCAACAATGAGGTGACTACATAAGCGCCCCTATTCTTTGAATAGGTGAGCTAAAAATTAACTGTTTTACATCAATTTGACTATAAATTGGTCCAAATAAGGTACCACCCCATTTTACTATTTTTTGTAGTGCCCTGGGCACTTTTTGGGTCAAATACAGTATTTTAAATGGTTGTTTGAACAAAATTCTACTGGATATAAGTTAAATATTGTACTCTACTATACTGTTCTGTGATCTCATGAACATAATGAGGAAATGTATGGATGAACGCACCTGCCAAACATCAACCAGAGTAAATTTTTTTGTGTATGACTAAGGTGTTTAACAAAATCATTAAGAGAAACAAACACATGAGGGACTATTAGTCTAGCAAATCCAATACATTTCAAATCAATTATGAAGTCATATAGATAACAGTGCATGAGCTTGTTATGAAAGTGAAAGAATTACCTCTTCAGGCAAGATGCTTTTAAATCCATCCAACATTTTTTGATTGGTGGGTAACAGCATCAGAAGCTCCCACACTTTTCTCGATAAAACTCTTGCTTTGGTTTGTAATCCCCAGCATTCCTGATTTTCCTGTAAAAGCACAGAACAGTATATCAACAATGAACCTATGCTTTAGTTTTGTTGTTCACCTGTATATGCCACAATCAGACTGTGTTGTTTTAATGGTGTTGTAGAAAACCTGATTACTATCTATTCCCTGATATATACTGTAAATTTGTGATACTAATCCCCTCGCAATGGAAGTATTGTATAATACCCATATACTGGAATGCAAACTTGTCCGAGATATAACCATAGTAAACCGATGTATCAAGTTTCATGAAATTCTGTTGAGAAATAAACCGGTTACAGCACTGACAAAAATATTTCATTGAAATAAACAATGGGCAATAAGTCTGTAAATAAGAGAGTGCAAGTTACGAAATAAGAACTCGTCTGAGATATTACCATAGTAAACTCTTGTATCAAGTTTCGTGAAATTCCGTTGAGAAATAAAATTATTAGAGCGCTAACAAGGAAAGCGTATCATATGCACCTACTTACGTACGTATGAGCGTATATACATACTAGCCTAATCCTATATCCCCTCCAAACTTCGTTAAGTGACCTTAAATGTCGCTCATTTATTGAATACTGTTTAACTTCCTCCAAAAATTTTCCACTGATACAAGTCCTGAATCATTGGTAAAGTGGAAAACATCCAGCAGAGATTCTTTAACAAGTACACCATGTTAAGTTCAAATGACTCGTCATTTTCCATAATGGCATTTTCATGCAAAGTATTTAAAATATGAAGACGCAATACCTGTGTTAAAAAGTCTCAGTTATAATTGAAACTACAGTTATCACATGCAGCCCTTTCAATATCAGTAGGAGACAAGTTATGCTATATAAAATTGTCAGCAAAAAGGGATAGCTGAACTTTGTGTATTGATAGAAATCCAGTTTTTTTTTCTGAATGAAAGAGAAAACAGACGACAACACTGCTTTTCATGAAAATAGCCAGAAGAATCTGTCGGTTGTCACCTTCTACTTAAAGGGCTGCACATGCATTTAATTACCAGATGCAACTAATTATCATACACTTAAATAAATGTTTGTGTAAAAGTTGTATTTTTGGTTTCTAAATTCATCAAACAAAAAGTCATGTCTGAATACATACCGTTTTACTGAAATCGATCTTATTGAGCTGTTCCAGTAACATAAATAGTTTACTGAAATGTGGTTCCCTGATTAGCAACATCACAGGTACAAGATCAGATGTTGGGCAGGGCAAACTGGAGGAGGGCAGAGAGCCATCAGTCTTCCTTGGAGGTCGACTTGCACCCACTGACACAAACACCAACTGAAATAAAAACAAAAATAAGAAAAATGTGCAATAACAAACTTAATCCCATAAAGTTTATGTGTGAAACTACAATATCTCTACATAAACAGAAAAAAAATTTGCACAACTAAATAAATTGGAAAATGCATAAAATTCATATATGTATTGTGATAAATTTTTTCTATCAAAATTGTGGTTTGCATTTCAATCTTGGAGAAAAAGGTTGATTTTGACATTTAAGACATTGTTGTGTTCATGCTGATGGATTTAGGATCTTGTAAGGATTTTTTATACAGGCAGGCACCAATGAATCTCCGGACTTTCGCTTCTTATGCCAAGAACTATCACAAGTGAACCATCACAAGTGATTTACGTCTAGAAGAATTTGACTGGGTAATCCTTCACAAACCTGATTATCCTTAAACTGCATTTCTGCTAGTGTTTTCTCATCCATATCAACCGTCAGTTCCTGCCCTAAGGTGATCATTCTTATTGGTCCATCTCCTAACATAGCACCGAGGATAGGTGACAACATAGTACTACCGTGTGCACCCTCAGATTGATGACGTTGCATCTGCTGCTTGTGCAACCCCTCCCACCACCTGGAAACTTCAGCTCGAAGCTCTGCTACAAGATCTGTTGATACTAGTTCTAGCTGGGTCTGAGGAGAAAGTGAAATCTAAATATTACACATTATTAAATCTAAGTTGAAGAGATATTTACATTGTTTACCTTATAAAGTGTAAGTTAAAATGATATTTACATATCACACATTATACAGTCTGAGTTGAAGTGTATTTACAGTCCAAATTATTTGGGCAAAGTCGACATGAAATTTACATATTACACATTAAAAAGTCTCAAATGAAGTATTACTTACAGTCTACTTTATAAAGTCTAAGTTGAATCTTAATAAAAACTTGAATTTATTTACTTTTTCTGCCATCCCAGCTGGTTGTAGAATTATTCTTAATGGTGTTGACTGTTTCTCTTGTACGTTACGCTGATGACTCCTAATGCCCTTGCCCTCAATCTGCCACTTACGAAGGTGATAAGAATATCGCTTTCTAAAAGCTTCAAGATGATTTTTCAAAAGCACTAACCCACGCTGTATTACCAGCAAATTTGTTTCAGCACTCTACAAATATCAAAAAAAGTAAATTAAATATAAACAAAGAGATGAATAAGTGTAAAAGCAAACCTTTTGATAAGAAACATTCTGATAACATTGATGAATCAATACATGTTCTCTACCTGTGAAATTATCAAGTGACTGGTGAGCAATTAAAAAGCTTGTAACAAAGACCTTTATAAAATAACAAGATGGACTGATGCAGGCAAAACCTATAACCCAACTCCCAAAAGTAGGGGATGAATGAATGAAAGCAAGAGGCAAAAAGTTCATAATCTGTCACTCAAATCCAAGTCTTATCTCTAGAACCTCCGAATCAATTTTGTTACCTTTATCATAGAGATGCTGCATATCAAATAATATGAAAATTTGCTGAGCAATTGTTGACTGACGACCAGAGATGGATTACATGTCATATAACAGGGAAAAATCTTGATACCAAGGTTGATTTCATTCCATGGATCCACAACAAAAAGAAAAACACAACAATGTAACTCAACAGGGAGATGCATACCTGACTTATATCTGTTAGAGCTTTCACAAGACTGTCCATACATCGCTGTATAAACTCTTCTTCCTTTTCCAGTTGTCCACTACCATAATTTATGTAGTAATTATTCAGTATCTGTATGGCTGTTATGCTTACGTCTGTATTGTTTGCACGTAAGGCAATGTTCCACAACTGATCCATGCCACAAACCTTCAACAAGGAAAATACAAACATAAGATGGAGTACTATATACAGTATACCTGTAAAGTTTGGCCCCAGGTTATTTTTGCTCTTGAGCAACACAAAACATATTCAACCTGATTTAAATTTGCTCTCAAACTGTTTCATAAAATATCTCCTTTTTTTTCCAGTACAAAATTGGAGAATAACGGGCCCATGTACAATGCTTTAATAATGTTTCAATTAAGCTCGAAATTTTTGCCTTCATCTTAAATTCATCCACTCTTTAAAGGATGAAAATGGCGAATGTTAAACGGAGGCGAAAATTACCTGTTAAACAGTAGTATAAACATTTGCTTGATTTAGTCCCCTAAGACAACTGGACTAAAAATAATATGTAGGTAAAATTGAATATAAGAAATACAAATTCAAGTTAAAGTCAGGGGGTAAAAGACTTTTTATGATATACAGTATCCAATTATTGACTGGGTCTGAGGGCATCTGATGTACTGACTATGCAGTAACATTTGAAGGTCAGATTATTGTCAGTCCATTTAGAGTAAAAAGCAAATTAAGTTAACGTCTGATCAATATAACAAAGATGGAATGTTGTGACATTTTGATCTATTGTATGAAATCTTTAGCATTTTATTTCTTGATCGACGCAAATACACATACCGGAAATCACTAGGGCTAACAAAGTTGTAGCGGCAAAAGAAAAATCCGACTCTAAAATTGCGCAAGAACTCGAAAATGGTCTATTGACTTCTATATTACAAGAATTAGCAAATTATTTACAAGGTGTGCTATAAAGGCCAACAAGTATAAAAACAATTACCTGATCTTCAGTCAAGGGTTTATCAAATGATGAATTGGCTATCCTTGTCAAGTGTGATAACTGTTGAAACAGATTCAATCCTACCATACTCATGGATTCTGGTTGTAACTGTGGCATCTACAAAAGAGATGTGGTAACTTGAGTACAACAAAAAGAAACCCCTAAAAGTAGTATGACCAAATTGTGAAGCATCAGATTTCAAAACATGAATGAAATACCATGAGTTTTTCTTACCTTTTCCAAGAAAATGTGTTTAAATGTCTCCAGGCCTAATGCATGATGGTCTTTACTTTTAGCCTGGTTCAGGAACCAATTCAGACAGTCATCCGAACACTCTTTATCTAATGCCACACATCGCCAGAGTGTATCTACTTGTTCCAAATTTAATCCTGGAATGTAAAAAGGCAAACACATGACAAGCAACAATGTACCTAAAATTGCCACTTGACAATTTGGAAGGAGGGGAGACAAGTAGAAGATGTTTCAAAATAGGATATACCTCCATCATATGATAAGGTAAACCATTTTTGTAAATACTTTAGACGTTTAATTATAATAATAATGAAAGAAATAAACTCAACACTGTTGAACACATTGTCAAATAATCATTAAGTTCCCACAAAAATTTGTTGGGAACTTACAACTAGAAAACAACTAGCAACTTTCGATAAGACTTTGTGGTTCAGCATTGATTCTATAAAAATATCTGACAAAAAAACGTTGAAAGCAAACGATTTGGACCTAGATAGGCTCATATCATAGGACTAGTAGAGGACTATAATGATAATAATAATGTGAAAAATAAACATACGAGTAAAATTTATGTACTTACTAAACCCATCTGGTGACACCATACCAGAAAACACACAAGTCAAAAACAGAAGCCGAACTTGTAGTTCTTCTTTATGGCTGTACCTGTTCAGGTGAAGGAAAAGAATTAAAAGTGCTCTCTCTTAAAAGCACATAAAAACTGTCCTTCTAAAAATACAGAAAACCATAATACAAAGTAACTCAATGATTACTGAACTTCAATCAGTATGTAGTACAAAGAAACAGTAATTATACAGTTCCTGTTCTTTAAAGCATTGGTTAGACTTCATACTTGTAATGACATTAAAAACAAAAACATGTCAGATTCAAGTCGATATAGGGCTGGCACAGATGAACCAAGGTACAGGTCTATCAAGGTAAAGTGGCACATCCGGTTACTGTCAAACACCAAAACAATACAGTCTATCCCCCCCCCCCCCCCCCCCCCCCCCCCCAAAAAAAAAAGGTTGTACAGACAAAACGTATTGCCTTACTGTATTCATGCATTACTGAGGCTCTTAATATTTTTGTGTCTACAAGTAGCTTGTCAACCCTGTTATGATTTAATTCAGACTTCTTGTTGTTGTATTGTTGTTAAATGTCCCAATCAAGAATCTTTCACTCATGTGGAGACGTCACCACATGCCAATGAAGGACTTAAAATTTTGGTCGACATGTGCCAAATTACCTTGGTAGACCAAAAACATAAAAATGTAACATAAATCACTGATGGACATATTCTCCTGCATGTGAAAACCAACCAACCTAATTGCTGTTGTAAGTATGATCAAAGCTCACACTAGGAGTATCTGATAACTATCAACAAATTTTAAACACCTATTGACACTTACATTGGATTAGCCTGGATTTCACCAGCTTCTACTTTTTCAGCATAGTGTACAAGATCAATGAAGAAATGTGACATCATGTTCAATTCCTTTTCAGCCCACCTGATGAAATAAACAAGCAAATGATCAACCACAATACAATTATATTATAATGTATTTTATGTCTCATATCTCTCAATTTTTTTTCTCACAAACATGGAATCATCACCAATTACAGGCGAGTTGACATGCATTTTGGCATACTATGTATGTAGGTAGTTACAGGTGAAATTTCATATCAGTGTTTCAATTTGTGTACAAATGTGAATGAATTGACCTACAAATTTAGACATATACACGCAATTTTTTCCAGAGGGTCATCTTGAAGCATTACTTATAAATCAGCCAGAAAGAAACTGTATTTAGAAATCTGATGAATAAAAACTGATAAATTTTATAATGTGCTATAGATATATGTAGTTACAGGCAAACTACCATACATTTTGAAATGTTCTGTAGATGTATGTACTAACAAAAGAATTACCATACATTTTTACATATTCCCATCTTCTATGGATGTATGCAGTTACAGGTGTACTGCTATACATTTTGACATGTTCTGTGGATAAATATAAATCAAGTAAAAACTCTTTATTAAAATGTCACTAATACTAAATCTCATGTCTCATTTGAATGATTTATGACTTTCTTCAAGGAACAAATAAGTGAGCAATCTTAGGTTTAACCTGGATTCAAACCCACTCTTCCATTTGTAAGGTGAACACTCTACTACTGCATCATAGTAATCAAGTGTAATTAAATAGTCATGGTTCAAGAAACAAAGGAACAGTCACAGCTTGACATCTCAGATCTCAAAGGAACAGTCACAGCATGACACCTCAGGTCTCAAGGAAAAGTCACAGCTTGATCATCTCAGATCTTAAAGGAACAGTCACAGCATGACATCTCAGATCTCAAAGGAACAGTCACAGAATGACACCTCAGATCTTAAAGCATGACATCTCAGGTCCCAAAGGACCAGTCACAGTATGACATCTCAAGAGTCAAAGGAACAGTCATAGCTTGACATCTAAGATCTCAAAGGAACAGTCACAGCTTGACATCTCAGATCTTAAAGCATGACATCTCAGACTTCAAAGGAACAGTCAAAGCATGACATATAAGATTTCAAAGGAACAGTCACAGAATGACACCTCAGATCTTAAAGCATGACATCTCAGCATGACATCTCAGGTCCCAAAGGAACAGTCACAGTATGACATATCAGGTGTCAAAGGAACAGTCATAGCATGACATCTCAGATCTCAAAGGAACAGTCACAGCTTGACATCTCAGATCTTAAAGCATGACATCTCAGACTTCAAAGGAACAGTCAAAGCATGACATATAAGATTTCAAAGGAACAGTCACAGCATGACATCTCAGATATCAAAGGAACAGTCACAGCTTGACATCTCAGATCTTAAAGCATGACATCTCAGACTTCAAAGGAACAGTCAAAGCATGACATATAAGATTTCAAAGGAACAGTCACAGCATGACATCTCAGATATCAAAGGAACAGTCACAGCATGACATCTCAGATTTCAAAGGAACAGTTACAGCATGACATCTCAGATATCAAAGGAACAGTCACAGCATGACATCTCAGATATCAAAGGAACAGTCACAGCATGACATCTCAGATCTCAAAGGAATAGTCACACCTTGTTTTGAAACCTCAGATATAACTTGATCATGAGACCAAAATCAGGACCTACTGCTCTTACCACCGAGGCACTGACAGCTGTCTAGAGTAGATGATCTCTTTTTGTAAAACCGGGAAATGGATCAGTAGGTGATAGTGAATGCATTGAAACTTACATGGTGATATGGTGTGTGTCTGCCCCACTTCTGTACTGCTGAAATGAACTGAACACTTTTGGAAGTAATCGCAAAGACACCACAACGGACCTGATGGTATAAAACGTACTTAATTAGTCATAACATTAGTCAGAAAGTAGATGAGCTGACCTGGCTTGATTTGATTTTATGTATTTTTTTTTCTATAAAAAGATAACATTTTCAAGCGAATACACAAATGCTGAAATACTAGCAATATGTTTTTTTTTAATTATCAGCTTTATAGATATCAAATTATTAATCACTTAAAACCATCGTTAAATAAACAAGTAATCATTTTCATTTCACAAATTTAAATGATATTGAAATAAAAATTCATATAAGTGACCTCTCAATCTTCATCACAGTGATTTTTTGACAATCTATATATAATTTTCTTTTATACTAAATACTCAAAGACTTACATATAGACAACATATATTGATGCATGAACACTGAAATATGACTAGTTTTACTAACCTGTGGTGGGCAAGGTTTTTAATACATGCTTCTATAAATTTCATTCGTATTCTACGATCTGTTGAGAAACAAACCAAGGTACAAAGCGCTTTTTCGGCTTCATTTGCAAGACCTTCTGGTAAAAGATGCTGGAAAAAAATTGTACAATAAGCTCTGTATCCTCCAATAAAACACTGAATATAGATACGAACCATCTTGATAGTTAAGTTATGTCCCTTGAACAATTTCATCATATGTTATGTCCCTACCTGTTTTATGTGACACTGAACAAGTTGACTGTTCAATAGTTTTAAAGCACCATACTTAGTCATAATTAATATAGGATACCAATTTATCATTTTTATGCCTTTTTCATTCAGATAAGGTAGAGTCCATTGTGTTACAGGGGGTGTTTATACTAAATTTAGTATACTGATTTAACATCTTGAGTTTTAAAAAAATAATAGACTAGTTAATGTCACTAATTTAAGGTAGAGTCCATTGTCTGGGAGTAAGATTTGTGAGGTCAGGTAGTTGACACTTACACATTTATCATCCTGTACCAGGTCCCACAGCAGAGTATTGCCTTTCTCACATACATTATCAAAGGTCAAATCAGTACAGCTAGATAAACCATGTGATTCTTTTGATTGTGATCTGTGATGAATTATGGCTAAAAAGAAGAAAAATATCCAAATTGTATTATAACGCAAAGAAAGCACAAGCTACAGACACCTGCAACATCTACTGCTAGCTTATACAGATCATAAATAAGAAACACTATAATTCTCAATCTGACTTGAAATGTCAAACAACAGTTACCGTAATCGGCCGTGTATAATCCGTATTTATGTATTATCCGCATCTCCCATTTCAGCATCAGATCTCGGGGAGAAAAAAGGTGTTCATGCTTTTAGGCCTAACCTGCATCTGTTTTTTTTATTATATGGCCATTACTGGGGCATTAGTATGACTGAAAATCAAACTTATTTTAGATATCAATCCTTAATAGATAAATATTTATTAAAACAAGAAAATATGATACTATGAGATTTGAAATAAATGTAAAACTACAAAATAGGAATCTGAAATACGAAACTACAAGATACTACATATGCTGTTCCATGTAACTCCCCCATTCACAGTTACAGTATGGCGGTTTGCTTTGTCATCTACAAGTGCGAAATAATCACTAGAACTAGAGTTGAGATTGTTCATATTTTCAATAATAGCATAAAACACTATGAGGAAGGTTAACAGCACACTCAGGTACTGTACTATTTTGTTTCCCATGGATATTTTATTATTAAAGCCATGCCTGGTTATCAATCAGCAATAGGAGAGTGTGACAGTCCGAGTGTCACTTGCTGACAAACTTTGCACTGAGCTAGTATTTATAGGCGATTTGTAAACTGAAATATACACACACACACACGGAAGACAAGATTCATTTATCAAACATTTATTCACCGTCACAACAGACAATAAACACATTACACACATACAGAAAGCAATGAAAAAATAAATTGACTAGATCATCATGATACGAAAAATTTTGGCCAAGTAAAGGCAAGTTTACCATCCAACATCAATTCTTCTGCATTTTTTTTTACTGTAGTCCCATGGAAAAAATGTCAGAAGAACCTGTTGTACTGTATTATCCTCATCCCCATCCCTGAGACAAATTTTAGAGTGAAAAGAGTGTGGATTATACACGGCCGATTACTGTATCTGCAAATTGCATGACCAACTCATAATTTTGAAGAACCTTATAGCCCAACAGATGAGCCAATTTAATCTGATTTTATCTGCGTTTTTCACATTATTTCTTGTCTTATTATATGAAAAAAAAATTCATTGTAAATATTCATGCATGAATATATAAAAAACATTCTGGATTTCTAATGATAAATATTGCATTCATATTTTCTTCACCAGATCCAGATAATTATTTTATACATGGACAATGTGTGAAGGTTGTTTTATAACACTAGTAGTTAACAATCAAGTCAATCTGGGATTGTATCATCAGTACAACTTGGATAGAAAATACTGCAAAAACACTTTTACCAAATTAGAACCATCAATGTAAACCTTGAAATTTTCGCCCCTAGTTATGGACAGAAAAAATATGAATACCTTCTTAAATTCACCCTATATCACCAAAATTTCACAAATGATATATTTTCCATGCTTCTTTTTTTTGGCTTGAAAATTTCACTTTTATTTCAAATTTGCCTTCTCATCCGGGGATGAAAATGGTGAATATTTACAGGTAAGAGTAACAGGACAGCTTCATAGATACATACAGTAACTGTCAGTGCCCACTTAGTCAACCTTGGGCTCAACATCAGAATGTAATATAAGGCCAGTCACATTAAAAGTGAGGAATCAAAGGACTAGAAAATGTACACAACTTCTAATAATTTCAAAATCTGACTAATTGAGACTTCTAAACTGGGTGATTCTAAACTTATAATACAATATAATGGGTCCAAGACTTTAGTCTTATCATCAGTGGTGTCAAACTAAGCTGACATTATAATCACCATTAGGTTAAACCAACTAATATAATCACCATTAGCTTGAACTCAGCTGATATCATAACCACCATTAGCATAAACTGATATCATAATCACCATTAGGTGAAACTTAAATAGCTGATATCATCACCATTAGGTAAAAATAAGTTAATATCATAATCACCATCAGGTTAAACTTAAATAGCTAATATCATCACCATTAGGTAAAACTAAGTTAATGTCATAATCACCATCAGGTTAAACTTAAATAGCTGATATCATCACCATTAAGTAAGACTAAGTTAATATCATAATCACCATCAGGTTAAACTTAAATAGCTGATATCATCACCATTAGGTAAGACTAAGTTAATATCATAATCACCATCAGGTTAAACTTAAATAGCTGATATCATCACCATTAGGTAAGACTAAGTTAATATCATTATCACCATCAGGTTAAACTTAAATAGCTGATATAATCACCATTAGGTAAGACTAAGTTAATATCATAATGACTATTAGGTTAAACTTAGCTGATCATAACCATTAGTTCAAGCTATGTATATAATTTTATTAAAATTTCATTCACTATTTTTTTTAACTCATTCACCCCTAAAGACACGTTTGGACTGGTCTAAGTCATTGATTTTCAGAAGAGTCCATTCTTTTTTCAGGGGTTGATGAGTTAAATTCACAGATTTATCACTGTGAATACAGGGAATAGTAACACCACCAGTTATGCCCCTTTACAATATTGTTGAATGACATAATCTGACTTCAGAACAAGATCCTACTTGAATGTATCAAGACTCAGTGTAACTTTATCAAACTCTTAACCAAGAACACCAATGTCAACATACATTTACCATGAGGAAGATGTGTGTGATACATGGATGCTAGACTAGATAGTTGCTGCTGCATTTGATGTTGATTAAAATGTCCATTAATCTGAGCTAATTCCTCATCACTGATGAACTCTTCTCCATCAAAGTCAGCCATATTTTTCTCCGACTTGGTACTGTTCCTGGAGCTGTGACAGCTTCCATCTCCATCATCAGGACTCATGATATCCTCAATATACTCATCCCTGCATATGAAACAAATACATTAACTATGCACATATCAAAATTACATAGGTGACAAACTGCTGTAGTGATCATCCTAATTTTTTCAATCATACTTTTTGCCTTTAAATGTTGTAATATTTATTTTTTATCTTGTAAATCATGAGGTTTTAGTAGTGTGAAGATAAGGCTTTATTATCAGTGCTCCCAAAGCTTTTTCAGAATATGAGTTTTTGTACCCCATTGGTAGCAAAAATAGGGATACAAGGGTATTTAGATACTGTGTCAAAATTGCGTATTCAAAATCTGTAAAGATCTCAAATCATTCCTGTATCTTGGCACCCCACTGTGAAGTTGAAGTCTTCAGTAAGGACACTGCAAGCTGTGTTCATTGGAATGTGACCTTCAACTGATAAGAATAGTGTGACAGTCTTTGAAGTTGACAATATAATTGATAATGTGATAGCCGTCCACTATGCGCATAAATGCATGTAGTGTGTTTTGTTTAGGTGCATGTTTTGTAATGAAACTGCTTGATTCATGCAGGTTTTTGCATGTCTGGGAACACTGATTATAAAGTAAACTGGAACACCTCCCTAAAATAATTAAAAGGAAAAGAATAAGCAAGACAGGCAAACAGACATGGTTATCATCATAATTGACTTAAATCATAAAAGATAAAAAAGACATTAGAAGTCCAGGAGCATTTTAGGATATATCCAACAAAATATCTTTTCACTTTAAAAACACTTTGATCCATTGTTCAACGATTGATCATACCCTCTTCTGTGTTGGTGCCTTCGCCTCTCGGCCTGGACCTGCTGTATGTATGGTGTACAATCAAATATCTCCTCTGCCTCTTCATCTCTGTTCAAGCCTTGTGGCGAGTGACATTCTCTGTGCTTGGGGACAACACCACCACTACCATGATGAATAGAAGCTGCCAGATTTCCAGATTTTTGTGAAGAATCCTACAAATAAAAACTCAGATGTGACTTTCATTTCTGCTATATAATTGTTTAAAATCACACCTCCATCTATGTGGTTCTTTGTCTGCAGCAGAGATTATACAATACAGGAATGGTACCTAAAACATCATCAAGTGCTATACTTTCTGACATTCAATTATAAATTCTGATTTGGTTGACTGTGTAGAACTTATTCATTCAAATGATATTCAAATAATGTGCCACAAATATACCTAAGGATACATCAATTGATTTGAGCTCAATAAATCTGTATTCTTATCATGTATTGTTTGTCTTTATTAACTGTGATACATCAATATTTGTGAACAAAACTCAAATACTCTGTAACAAATAAGTAGCGATTCAACTTGCAGTGTACTTAAGCCCTTACTATATGCTAAATACTTTGTAACAAGTATTGTTAATGATGTAACAACTGCATGTTTTAATTGTTTATTTTACTATTATTCAACACCACACCCAACAATTTTTCAGCTACTCTTTAAAAACCAGATTTTGTTTAAATAATAGATCAGAAAATACTTGTTATAATATGTTCTGGCTATGAATTATACGCAGGGGTTCAAAATTCCCCAAGTCTGAAGTCCGGGACTTGGTTAATTTGGGTTCGGATTTGGCATTTAGAAATACCCAAAGTCTGACAGACTTGCCTCATCTGTTTCATTTAATTTTACTGTATTACTTATTAACAAAATTCAGTGTGGACATTGAAATTTCTCATTTGGACTTGCCAGAAATTTACTTTCCAAGTCCCAGACTCCAGTGTCTAAAAAACGAATTTTGACCCCCTGATACAGATCTTGCACATACTGTTCAATTCTTGAATATGATATTTTAAACTTACATGAGGAAGACCAGATACATCCATGCCTTTCTCTTCTTTCTTGACCCCCTTTTCATGGTCTCCTTCACTCTCCTCTTGGGATTCTATTGGTTCCTTTCTGATTGGTCCACCTTTCTGATGCCGTGCCATTCTTCTTCTCCGTACTTTCTGCCTCTGCTGTTGCAGAGCTAACTGTGTAACTTGTACCAGCCTCCTTTGTTCCTGTTGCATGTGATGCTTCCGTAATATTTTCTGTGCCATAGCATGGCTCATTTTCCCCTCATTAAGAGCCTCCTCAAATTCTGAGCTTTCCTCACTATCTTGTTGACAGGCATGCTTCATGTGCACCAGTTTTGCTTCCTTTAATAGTTCCTCATCCTCTGAATCTAAGTACTCAGAGTCCTCCTCCTCTTCTTCTGATGTTCCGTGATGGAACTGGTGTCGAGCTTTGGCCATCTGCCTCCGACGAACCTCTAACAACCTCTGCTGATTGATCCTGCCATGAAGTATCTCTCCTTCCTCTAATTCCTCTTCCTCATCCTCTTCTTCTTCTTCACTTGATTCACTCCCTTCCTCACATTCACTCTCGCTACCCTCTGTGTCATGACCAACATGTGGTACCCTCCTTGGATTGTGCCTAAAATGTTAGCATATCATTTAAATACTTCAACCACACTACTCGAACAATAAAATATTAATTGTATTTTGAAGTTTACCTAAAAAGTGAACGGAAATAATTTTTGCGAAAATTTATTCACTACCTGAACATTCCCCTGCTCCTCTAACATAACATTTTCTCAGTTTGCCCAAGGAGTTTTTTATCAATGCATATCAAATAGTAATACTACAATACAAAAGAAACAGTAACATACAAAATGATGCTGTAGGAAGTTGATTGATGCTGATTTCTTTAAAGAATATAACTGAATGCTCATTTATTTTCCTTACCTTCCACTTTCAGATTCCCCATCACTTCCTTCAGTCTGAGCATGACATTCATCTTCCGATTCCTCATGATGATCGCCTTGACAACAGCGTCCATGATGATGTTTCACTTTTGGTCGTCTTATTTTCCGCATCTTCTTTGGTGACCTGATGTGCTTCTGTTTGATCTGCATGATTTAAAAAATCAGATTAAAACTTAAAATGCAAAATAACATTTGTACACAAAGAAAAATAACACAGATATCACTGATACAGACATTTATTTCATTGGTATCTGCTCAAACCACCTCTTAACTTTGGAATGTTTGAAGACATTGGTAGAAATCATATTGATAAAATCCATGAAATAAAGAATCCATGAAAAATCATACTTGAATTATCTATTCACTATGAACCAAATTCATTAAATTTGCTACTTTTTGTCCCCATATTGGTTTCTCTTCGCAGAAAATCACGAAACATAAATTACTTGCAGGCAATCATAGTCAACTCTTGACCAGTTTTTCATCACCTACCCAAATATCTAATAAGAAACACTTCCTAAAGAAAGATTGTAAACACAAAAGACAGCAACCACTTTTTATCCAAATCATTTATATGACAGGGGAAATAAATTGAATTTATGAGCAATATACTGAATAACAGATTATTAAGTCATAGGATATTTTAGTGATTTACTTCTAAAATTTAAGACAAATATTGAATTTAAAATTTCAGTTTTGAAATTAATAGTTCAGAAAATCCTTTGTACCACATTGGTTTACACCTAGGTCTATAGGTTTAAGTTCATCTGTACAATTAGGCGGAATTGTGATGTTTTGCAAGCAATTCTTTTTCAGAAGATCAAAGAAATCATATGTTTACATTTGGCCACAGGTGCAATCAAAAACGGCTAGATCATGTTGTCCGATAGGAAAATCACACTCATCCTGACCCCTATTTACAAACAGTACTGTTTTATCATTGTAATCAGATATCATTGATTCAATGGCCCTGTGGTTTTTTAAATGGGTTATTTGAAAAAAAGTAATAATGAATCAAAGTACTGAAAGTACTGAAATGGGTTCTTATTTTGGCAAAATAGCCATGGGGTTCAAACTATTTCTATCTAACATATATGAAATGAAAATAAATCAAATTAATGTAGATCTTAAAACCAAAAAAACAAAAATCTTCAATTTCCAGCCTCTAAATAAATCAAAAATTAACATTCTAAATTTCATTTGTTGCATCTTCCGCACCAACTTTAAATATTGTCTGTTGTGCATTTACACTCATTTCAAAATAAAGCGTGAGCATTTATGGTGCCCACTTAAATCTAAACTAAACATGGCACTGGGAACAGGTAAAATAAATTTTTCATAGCGAAAAATGACTGTGATTTAAAGCATATTTTAAGGCTTGTAATATCGAACGTAAACAATCCTATTTAAAATAGGGCTATTACCGTGGTACATGAACATATAATCTGCCTTGATTACATAAACAACCAAACAACATTCTCTATCTTGTATTAATTAATATAAATAACTGTACAGGGTGAAACAGACAGTTTATCCCATGTTTGTTGTTAAATAAATAATTTTTCATCAACATAATTCGGGCCTAAAGTCGCGATGTAGCAAAACAATTGATCACCAATTTCACTTATAGACATCAACGCTTTCGGCAATGGATAAATTGTTTTTTTGTTTTTTTTCTTTGTTGAAGACACTGTTTCTGTTTGAAATCCATTATGAACAAACCAATTACACAAAAAGTTTATGTTTATACATCCCAATCTAATTGTGATTAACTTCAAAAGTTGTGTAAACAGCCGACAATGGGCATGGCAATTTCCCCAAACCTCCATGGAAACGAGAACTGAAAATCGTAACATTCAATGTTCGAGTTACCTCCCTTTGTGATATCAATACATACAGTATACAAGTGACCATCCGCTGAAATTGAGCTGATGTTGGTTATGTAAGGCATGTGGTCACCATATAGGGTGTATAAATAAGGGGAATATGGACGGGAATCTCATTAAGGCAGATTATGTATAGCGATAAGTTGACAAACACATTCATTTCATAGTTTTCAAAATGGACAGGAACTTTCATGTGCCATTTGCATAACAAGCACCTCCTACTCGATGTTATCCCCTCAATTCTGCTTTTACTTTCTTTTTTCATGGACTACAAAACATACATATTCTTGAGAGTTCAATAGAAAATGATTTAGCTTCATTTTTGGTATCAGCGATATGTAATTATTTCTATTTACATCGCTGTATGCTTTAAGTTCGCGAGCTGTCAATATCAATATGATGAATGGCAGAGTAATATACTTAGGCTCAACATCACTGGAATCTTATATAGTAGAATTCCATATTTATAAATAGATCGATGAAGTTTGGTTGAAACTAACTACAAATCGTATTGCATAATTTTGAAAGGCAGAGGTAAGTAGAATCATGTCATATTTCATTTAATGATTATTCAAACTAGATTTAATTTCATTTACACCAAAATATTTGACATTTCTGTAAAAGTTGAATTCTTGAGTTGGACTATATTTTGTGAATGCAACCTCCATGACCTCTTCACTGCTAACAGGATAGCCCTCAATGAAAAAATGAAACTGAATTTTTAGCAACTTTAATCATCAGCGATACAAAAGCTTATGCCGCTAATAAAGCCAAAATTGAACAGATGCTGAAAATTCATTTGGTATGATACCTGTGCTTTTTGCTGGACATGTTCTTCATCATCCGATACCTGTATGCTTTCACTACTGCTCATTTCATGCTTGCCTGCTTTTCCCACACCTGTTGACAGAATACAGATTTGGTCAAAAAATGAATTTAAGTATGGAGGGAAACCATAGCTTTGTCATTTAGCAAGATTGTTTATCCATTAATCATCATGTATATCTTTGATATATGGCCCTATGAAAACCAATGGATAGTGTTGCATCTAATTGTCTGGGACTGACACCTTAGTAACAACAAAACTCTCATGCATAAGACCTTAGTCAGCTCAAAATACCCAGCAAACATTGAATTACACATTCTAAATAACAATTCTGAAATTTATGTACATGTATATAATCTTAACTACACAAACCTTCATCCATTTCTTCATCTTCTTGTTGTAAAGCGGTGTATTGGGATTGCACATGACCGTGGTGTCCATGGTGATGCACAGATGCCTGGTGGGTAGCTGCATATGTATTCCACACACATTTGATCAATGCTGAGGCCAAATACAGTGTCTGAAATATCAGAACAGAGAAGTGATGAGAGAATTTCAAACTGATAAATTAACCTGCTATACAAAAAACTGGGGTTGTCAGAAGACAACAAAGCTCTCTGAAATTGGAGTAAATTTTCAAAATAGGTATTTGACCAACAGCTGTCAGGTTTTATGGTTAAAGAACCGGTAAATATTTTGATTCCTTCAGCTCAGGATAAAAATTTTGAAAAGTTGGTCAAAGTTCAAGGTCAAGGTCACTAGGTCAAAAGTCAAATACCAAATGAAGGTCTGGTCATAAAAAATCTATATGTGAAATATCAAAATCCTATCCCTCATGGTTTAAAAGCTAAAATCAAGGCTAAATTCTTTTAAAAGTAGGTCAAAGTCCAAGGTCACTAGGTCAAGGTACAGAATGAAAGCTCTGGTCATAAGAAAATCAAAGCCCTATACCTCATGGTTTAAAAGATATAGCTGAGGATAAAGTTTTTGAAAAGTAGGTCAAAGGACAAGGTCAAGAGGTCAAAAGTCAAGGTATCAAACGAAAGGTCTGGTCATAAGGAGTCTATATGTGAAATATCAAAGCCTTGTCCTTTGTGGTTAAAAAGATATAAGCCAATTTAAAGGACTGATAATTTATATGTCTATATTTTAATAGCCCTCTATACCAGAAAATCTGATACAGAAACAAGCATATTATTGAAGATCAAAATCTACACTCAAGTGTACAGCTGCTTCAAGATCCTTGTTTGGAGAACAATGTATTTGTATACTTGTATACTTACTGATTCTGTGTGAGAAGTTGGTTCTAGAGCAGATACAAGTTTAAGTAGGTGCTGAACTGGTTGTAATTCCAAGTTTTTGATCAATGGAATCAGGATATCATACACTTGTTTACTGCAGTGTTTCAACTGTGGGAAAGAATCAGAGAAAATATGTGAATTTATCCAAATAGTACCAGTGGTAAAACTATTTACGTGGTAAAACTATTTACAGGGTGTATTTATGAAACATCAATGCCTCTTGGTAGCAGCAACATGAAAAAGATATGATATTAAAAATGTTCAAGGTCACAAAAGATAATTTTGAATCAACTGAGAATTTCATTAAAAAAATTGTTTGTTGTGCTCTGAGCGAAGTAATGTTGTTTGGCAAAACACTTTTCACTTTAAATAATTAAATTTTATTTTTTACAGATTTCTATTTCTGAAGAACTGACCATAATCACTTAAAAAACTCTTTATCAATTTCAACTAAACCTAAACCAGTAATACATAAAATGGGCATGTTAACTGACTGATTCATTATAAATGACACATTTTCATTTACAAATTAGTGTTGCAGGCTAGGCACAAAAAAAAAAAACAACTTTCAGCTATACATCTAATTACTGTATAAACACACCTGACTGGCAGCCCAGATACAGTCCACATGGTCATTGGTGATCTTTCCCTCCACAGCCAGCAGGTTCAGAATCAGTTGACTTTGTTTAATCAGCTGTAAAATTACAAAATAAGGGTTCATCACTCACCCAGTAATTTAATGTTAGGGTTCCTTGTAAGCCACAAAATGTTAAAAGTCAGCATAATCTATCTATCTATCTGTCCCCAGACAGACAAACAGACAGACGAACAAACAAACAGACAGACGAATGATCCAAACACTAGATGCCCCTACATGCCCCCGAGGCCAAAAAAGACTTCACTACAGCATTTACCCAAGTCCCCATCCTGTCTACAAAAACCTTTTGGTGATGATATTTTTGTTTGTTACCCATATTCTAGATATGCTACATAAGAAACAGACCATTTTGAAGTGTTT
Source organism: Atrina japonica (assembly GCA_030159075.1). Classification (NCBI taxonomy): domain Eukaryota; kingdom Metazoa; phylum Mollusca; class Bivalvia; order Pterioida; family Pinnidae; genus Atrina; species Atrina japonica. The sequence goes on along the minus strand of BROG01000090.1, from coordinate 1,169,134 downwards.
GATTCTGTTAGTTTTGTCGGAATAGTGTGTAGTCAGATCATGTTACTTCGACAGAAAGTCAGCAAAAGTCACTTCTGTAATATTTACATTGGCAACATTTAGAAATTTCTTGTTCCAGTTTATCTACAAGGAATCAAGATTAGATAGATGTTCTGTCTTGTAAAGATGAAAAGTGACATCACTTTTCTGTATGTTGCTTTACAAGTCTGGCACCTATAATTCTATATATCCATATTCCAGGTCGTATATATATACGATAACTGCTTCACCAGAAGTGATGCATCCCTTCTTTTTTCTTTGAAAATGCATATTGTTATGCAAACTAAGACAAACAGATCAACTTGAAAAAGACTGATTGTTTTATAAGAAGTTGAAAATGTTGATAAGTTTACGTATAATGCACACTTTGATGACGACATGCCACATAACAACAAATAGCACAATATTGCAAACATGAACTTACCTCTACATGAAGATTAGGTCCAAATATATGTTCAATGATCTTGTTATCCAACAGCCACTGAGCAAGGTGATGACCAACTCTGTCATAATAGAATATAGATATTGGATTGAATGGTGACTAACTCTGTCATAACAGAATATAAACACTGTAATGAATAGTCACCAACTCTGTCATAATGGAATATAGACACTGGAATAAATGGTGATCAACTATAGACACTGGAATGAATGGTGATCAACTATAGACACTGGAATGAATGGTGATCAACTATAGACACTGGAATGAATGGTGATCAACTACAGACACTGGAATGAATGGTGATCAACTATAGACACTGGAATGAATGGTGATCAACTCTGTCATAACAGAATATACACATTGGAATGAATGGTGACACTTTAGATATGCATTGTTTTTTTGTCAGTATGAACAAGAAGTAGAGTGTACTTGTTTAACATAAGCGCTTATTAGATTGTCTAAATTCAAGGATACTGGGCTTTGTTAATACCTATCTGACATTGATCCTGGTGCATTAATTTACATTTTTATCTATTTTTTGTACATATTTGCAGATCTGAGGTTACACCTTTGTTGAAAACTATCAAACTCCTCTACACTGTCTTGATTGTTATAAAAGTTTGGTGAAGTTTACCACAACATCAGATTAAGGTCAAGAGAAGTCAAATGCTTGCTACTGAGAGGTGCAAGACATTGTGATTAAAATAATGACATTCCAACAACTCGGCTCAAATGCTACAGAAACTATTCACTGCAACTAGATGATTAGTATTCAGTGGATAATGATGAAGCAATACATGTCCCCTACCTGCAAAACCATAATCTAGTGAATGGCTAACTAATACAAAACTTAAACCAAACTCTTAACAGAGGCAGAAAAAGATAGAGCTATAGTATTGCAAGGAGTCCTGTTTTACCTCTAAAGCCCTTCTTCAGGATAATAAACAGTACTGGTCAGTGACCAATTCTCTCCAAGTACTAATTCCCGCAAACTGTTTTGAACTTGTGTAGAATGTGCATAATTGTGCAAACTTTCACAATTTTTTTTGTGATTCCTGAACAGGGCACTATTCTGATTGTCGAATGAAAAGAGAAAAATAATCTCTTTAAGAAAATAGAATTGGTCACTCACCAGTATTGTTTTGGTTTTTGACACATTCCGAATGTCTCACTTTAATCTTAGCAGACTTATGGTGATAGAGAGCAGGCCTAGCTCAGTGGAAGTGCGCTCGACTCTTGATCGTGAGGTCGTGAGTTCGAGACCAGCCGGTGGCAGGCTGGTTTCCAGTCTGTCGGATGAGACAGTAAAAACCGAGGTCCCGTGTCACAGTAGGTGTCGGCATGCTAAAGAACCCTCACTGCTCAATGGCTGTAAGTGCCGAGCATAGGCCAAAATTTGAAGCCCTTTACCGGCATTTGGTGACGTCTCCATATGAGTGAAAAATTCTTGAATGGGATGTTAAACAACAACAAACAAACAAACAAACTTATGGTGATAGACAGTACTGTTTTGGTTTTTGACACATTCCAAATGTCTCACTTTAATCTTAGCAGACCTATGATAACAGACTGTACTGTTTTGGTTTTTGACTCATTCCAAATCTGCCATTATATCTTAGTAGCCCTATGCATTTGTTTGTTCACCTGTCGTTTTATGCCTCACTCAACAATTTTCAGTTATGATAGTTAAAGGCAGTGTTAAATGGCAGAAGAGAAAATCACATTATACACTTGAAGAGACCACAGGCCTTCCACGACTATATTGGCAAACTTTCTCACAAAATCAGTTTAGGTTCCAGTGGGGCTACAATTATGGCACACTCCGATGTTTATATAACTACTGTAAGTACAAGAAGGTTTATTAACGAAAAAAACATTACCTTTCAGCATCGATCAGTGTTTCATTGTTGCAACTTTCATTGTACAAATTAATCTGATTCTACAACAGAAATGAATGAACAATGATAAATATATATTGTTATAATATTGTCCTGTTTATCTTTAAAAAGTAATGTGACAATGTGTGTTATCACTTAATATTATACCTCTTCATAAATTCTAGCTATTTCATTGGACAATAAGTGTTGAGTATTTTCCACTGTCTTGGTCTTTCCAGGGTGATATTCAATAAAAATATCACATGCGCAGAAATGGATGTTAGTACGGTTCGTTTGTTTTTTCTATGTAGTAATTAGGTGTAACCTCTATAAGAGTTATGTAATATGCATTTCTTCGACGCAGACTGGAACCGAAAGAAATAACAACCGAAATGAAATGATTTGACAGAATTGATATACCATTCTCAAATATATCTGCTGAAGTCAGCCAAACAGACATGCTCGCTTGAGGCTTACGATTCAAAATCAACGCAAAGGGTGGTTTGGGTATCGAAGGCAGTTTGTAGGCTATTACGAAAGTGACGGACTTACATACATGTACATTTCAGCATGAATAAAGTAGTGTATAAAAATAATACTGCTGTTGCAGTTTATTTTTTGTTTTAAATAATTCAATGGATGGTTTATGCTTCAATACACTGGATCGGTATAATATAATGACTATAACACTCCTTTGTGTGGATTGTGTGGTAGTGGAAATTGTCACCCCGAGGAATGTTATATTTATATTCAATTCAAATTCAAATTCAAATATGTTTATTGTACATAGATAGGCCTCCAGCCCACGGTACATATCATAGAGTTCAACATACATAAGACCAACTACAGTAAATATAATTATGCATATACATGAAACCATATAATGAACAAACATACACATATATCAATATATATACACACATATTCAGATGTGTTACATACTTTGTGAGATAATTTTGTAATAAACAAATGCCCATTTCTGATATGACTGCTTTCATAACTTTGAAAATGTTCATACAGATAATACCTCCTCACGTATTAGTTTTGCTTTCTTTATATAAATAGCTATATTTCTTATAATATCATAATTTTCAGATCTGAAAAGCAGAATTAATTTATTTATACTTGGATTTATAAAACACCATGAAGGAAGAAAATTTCTTCACACATCTGATAAAATTGGACAAATTAGTAAAAGTGAAATTCATCCTCGACTGCACTCATATTACAAAGTTTACATAATCTATATTCCCTTGGTTCATTTTCATGTCTACCTTGTTCGATAGCTAATTTATGATTTGAGCATATGATTGACAGAACTTCAAAAATAACAATGACAATTTCTGAATATTTTCATTTATAAATAAACCATCCTTAATTTTTGAATACAAAAAACATTTTGATGAACTAGAGATGTGTTCTAACCAGTTTTGCAAGTTAATGTCTTTAAGTCTTTGGCAAAATAAACGCATGAACATAGTTTCATCCTCTACTCCTTGGTTTTCCCACACTTCTCCAAAACCATACATGAATGAACATACTCTTCACTTTTGTACACCAATTTGTTCTTTCTTCCGCCATCATTTAAACGAAGCAACATTTTATAGCATTTCGTCGATTTTCATCAAGTTTTAATATTCGTAGAAAGTACTTTATAGGCCTACACATATAGTTCACATATAGTTCATATCTACCACATTCACCTCTGGCTATGTCATTGTTAGTTCTATCTCCAACCATAAGTAACCATTTGCAGAATTTATTCTGTATAAATTTCAATGTCTTTTTGCTTGTCTGTACCCCAGACCTCTGCACCATAGTATAATATGGGTGCTACCATGGTATCGAACAGTTTTAAAACCAAATTTTATGTCTTTAGATCCTATTTTAAGCATACAGTGCTTAATCATATTCACTGCCTTCTCACTTTGTGTGCTTAAAGTTCTACAGCATAATGTCCATTTAAGGCGACATGAAAAATATATTCCTAAGTATTTATAACTGTTAATTACCTCTAAAAGATTTCCTTTAAAGAACCACTTTTCATGTTTCGATAATTTTCCACCGTTATATTTATATATTATTATATGAATGTAAATAGTAAGAGCATTTATGACAAAGTCTGTGGTAATATTTTTATTGCTAAATAATATGTAATTTATCCTACTTCCTGTAAAATGAATTCATTTTCAATAAGAGTTCATTTGTTATTTTGTAACGGCAATCATGCAGAATTTGTGAACTTGGGAAAACCCTGCATAACTTTGACAAAACAAAACGTATCAACCAATATAAAACTCAGATTTTCCTGTGTTATATTTTCTAGATAAATGGCTCTGACTTTATATATGCATAAAAACCAGGTCGCTGAATAGAGAAAAACTGAGTAACTTTTAAAGTGTATTTCATACTCCAGTTACTAACTGGTAGAGAATAGTTACTATGCCATGAGTCTGCACCTGACCTTGTACATCTTACAAACAAAACCAAACCATTGCGATGAAGATCATTATTTTCACTTAGTTCTGTCCAATTATAAACTCATGAAAAAATTTGATTTTCAAGATTGTAGTTATTTTACAAATCAATTACAAAGAATCATCATGTTTTTTTTTCCAAAAAAAATAAATAAATGAAAATTCTTGAGGAATTTAAAGGTTAGGATTAAAGGTCAAAGTCACCATGTCATACTGAAAGTTAACGCTGATGCACACACGCACACATACACACATGCATGTGCACACACACAAAGATAACTCAGCAATCAGTGTCATGGTCTGATTTACTTTTGAATGAGTGACTTACATTGATCTGAGCTATTCCAGCCAGTCTAATTGTTAGTGTAGTACATGTAAAATACTTGAAAGCCAGGTCTAGTCCCTCTCTATCAAACTGGAAGTGGGTCTCCAATGGTTCTTTAACTGCTGCCCACATTAACTCGGTCATATTCCTGTTGCCAGCCATTCTAAGATCTTTGTCAGATAATTTGCACATGTATCTGTTAACAGGCAAAGAAAAACACTATTACAATACACATGGATATATTATTTCTATAAAATATGTTATCATTATTTACAATATAACAATGTGATGTTGTGCATAATCTAAAGATAAACAATTACGGACCCAATAAGGGTCCAAATATTTTTACACCCCCCTCTCCCTATAGTTCAGATTTATTCAACTTTTTTTTATATGCATGATCGAGTATCTTTTCTGGTCAGTTGACAAGGAGATGTGGACCAGAAAAACATGAGTAACAGTTTATCTCTGGCCCCCAGCAACAGAAGAATGCTAACAGGTGTCCTCAGTAATATTTACAACAACTTTACCACTGTGCCTTATTAAAAATTAACGGTTTTAAGACAATTTGACAATTGGTCCCAAAAGCGCCCAACCCCTTTCCTATTTTTAGTAGCGCCTTGAGTGCTTATTGTGTCCAATGGAGTAAGTGTTATCCAACTATTTTAATTCATATGGACTTATTGCAAAAATAAATTCTTCTTTATTCAAGCTGTCAATGAAAGTCACAAAGCAGTGTTAAAACTCAGGTCAGATTGGAACAACTGAAGGAAAATACAACACAACCAAAATATCACTCTCATGTAACAGTGAAGGTGATAAAATAGGTCAGATGTGTGGGTAATTTGGCCTAAAAGTACATCATGATATAAACCTACCTGATTACACACGTTCTGAGTGGTACAATATACTGCATCACAGTAGGTATGTTCATCCACAATCGAAGCTGTAAAGATATAGATACATCTGTTATATACAGTACAGATAGCCCTATCATATAGGTTTGAGCTCTATATACATGTGTTTTATAAATTACAGATAGCCCTATCACATAGGTTTGAGCTCTATATACATCTGTTATATACAGTACAGAAAGAAGTCTGGCCATTACACATTAATTTTCAGTAATTCTTACGACAAGTGTCCAATAATCACATGCTATTTGAAGTTAATATACTCTATTCTTATTACCATTTCCATTTTTTTCTCGTACATCATCATTTCATACCTAAATCAGGTAAAGTTGGTCTTTTCTGTCATTTCAAAACACTCGTTTCTGAAATTGTCCATGTGATGGGTATATCGGGTGATCTCGACCCTTTTTTATCCTATCGCATAATCGCTTTAATTTATTCTTGACAAATATGAATTGCCCAACTCCACTAGACATGGTGGCACGAGTGTAAAACATGAGGTACACATAATTTTCAGTTTTATTGTTTAGATTTTGGAAATTTCAGTGTTCATTTCAGGTCAAAACTTAAAGACTGGAAAAATTTCTTTTAATGACTTGATATTCTTATTCATATATTAATCTGATTTGTCTAAAGTATTTAAAATAGCATTGAAAGGCAGATATTTTACATAATATGTGTACTTTCCAATAAAAATCACAACCTGTATCTTAAAAGTAAATATAAAAATCGGCAAACTTTAACACACCCAATTGTGTTAAGGGCCGAGGTTGCTGATAGATTGTAAAGGACCAAGATCCTCCAGACTGAATTCTGAAGCACATTTGATATGGTGAAAGAGTTTATCTGAAAGGTCATTGCATACAGAATTTTTAACGTATGGGAAAACTTAAATTCTTATGAAACAAATAACTCAGAAAAGAAGATCCTTTACAAAGTTTTACGTGTTTGATAATGTATTTGAACACATATTTTATCATACTCTCATCTATATGTCATGGGACAAAAATCATCAGCTTATATCACTTTAAGAAATTTAAGATTCAAATTCCGAGTTTAATCTTTTATTTAATATTATTTGGAAAACTGATTAAACACAAATTTGTGCAGTATAATTATACATGTCATACAGTGGTATTGACCAGGAAGCATATTTCATTCTAAAATTAAAATTATGCTCTCATGATTGATCAATGGCTGCATATTCTTGATCAAAACAATTAAGTAATTACCATCATTAAAGTCAGAAACCTACCCCCAAGTGCAATCAGTCATGTCCATGCATTTTGGAATTAACCCTTTCAACACCACAGACCATAATGGACTGGTCCAATACAATAACACAGAGCATGCCATTAAGTTACTTGAGGTTGAAAGGGTTAATAAGAATTAGCAGTTCTCAGTGTCCACTATCTCAAGCATTTAAAACACTAAGCTCTGCTTGTTTTCATTGCTTTGCCATTTTGTTAAAATATCATTTTCACCTTATTACAAAAAGGAAAAAAAAAAAACCCAAAAAACAAAGACACTTAAAGCGATAAGAGCTGTTGGCGGTGAAAATTTTACATGCCCATATTTTGTGATATTCTATCTCAAAAATATTCCAAAGAGACCATCTGGTGGTTAGAATAACAAATGCATGTGTAAAATTGCAACAATCTTGCCAAATGTAACCTGTAATATCAATTATTTTTTGTCCGCCATACTTTGACCATTGCAAGGTTAAGTTTGTCTTTAACATCGCTTCAAAACATTCGTTTCTGAAATTGTCCACGTGCCGGGTATATCAGGTGATCTTGACCCATTTTTAACTCGTCCCATCGCATTCTCGGCTTTATCATTCTTGACACATATGATCATGAACTGCCCAACTCCATCGGACATGGCGGCACGATTGTAAAATGTGAGGTACGCATACTTTTCACAGTTATATTGTTTTGATTTTGTCAATGTCAACATAAAGGGTAACATTAAAGGTCAGAAAATTTTCTTTTAGTGACCTGATATATTTATTCATATATTCATCCGCTTTTCTTCAGGTATTTAAAATAGCATTGTAAAACATATATTTTACATAATACATGCACTTTCCAATAAAAATCACGTCCTGTATTTTTTAAAATAAATATAAAACACATAAAAATCGGCTGACCTTAACATAGTCCGAGATCTTAAAGGACCAAGATACCCTGACCAAATCATGAAGTACATTTGATATGGCGAAAGAGTTTATCTGAAAGGTCATTACATACGGAAATACTGCTAGATTCTCTAAGGTACGAGAAAACTTAAATTCTAATAAACAAATAACTTCGAAAAGAAGATCCTTTTACATCGCTTTACGTGTTTGACAATGCATTTGAACAAACATTTTATCATAGTCTCGACTATATGTCAAAAACAGTCATTGTGACAGCTTATATCACTTTAAGTAAATTCCTGAATTATTCATATACACACACACACACACACACACATATATATATATACACACACACACACACACACATATATATATATATATATATATATGAGTTATTTAGTCATTATGAAGATTATAATCAGTAACAGAATAAGTTATCTCCCTTTAATCAACTCAACTGACACAAAACATTGTACTTACATTGGCAATAAGAGTAATGAGTATATGAGCAAATGTAAATGGCAATGTATCTGGAGTGGCTTTCTCAAAACATTGCCTTAGAGCACCAATACCATTGCTGTCACAGAAAAAGCACACATTCCTCAGCAGGAAGAGTGGCACTTCTGGATCCTAAAATATGAAGAAATTGGCAAAGTTACTTCAATTAGCTATCTGCCATGAAGATAGAGCTTGATTTAGATTTCCATGGTACTAAGGGAAAAACAGATTTTGAAAGTTCTGTCAAGGGCACAGCAGTCATTTTATAAATCTAGGAGGTATATATTTTCCTCCCCTTTGCATGAAACCAGCTACAAAAAATATTACCTACTGAAAATATCTTTAAACTTGTGAGGTTTATTTTCATGTAAATTCACAAAGGGACCTGTTCACGAATTCAAATATTTAGCAAATATTTGTTAATACTATTTTGTACTTATAAACTTATATCTTCCCATAAATAGCATACTATATGGCTATCTAATTGGTTTCTTTAAAAGTACAGCAATGGGAACAGGATCTTATTTAAGAAGTTAAACTTAAATTATGATGTTATACCTGAGACATGCATACTTCTGTTTATATATCTTGTACAATAATACCATTTGAAACTTTTTTTGAAAGTTTTTTTCAACTTTAAAATAGTGAATTTGTGAATGTATGTGAAAAGGCCAGTACACAAAATACCAAAAAAATGTCAGTACAGTATCTAACTAAAGGGTTCGTGTATAAAGTAAAATACAACTGTCTAAGCCACTTCAGCCAAATTTGACTGTGTATTAAGCATTTATGGTCTGAATGTAAAAAATACTTCTTGTTGTCATTTTATTGAAGTTTTAAAGTATGACTTCAGCCAGACAGACAGATGGCAAACAAATTAGTCATTATAAGTACATTATGCTATAAAGTCAATACAACAAGGATCAACAACAGTAAACAATGAGGAAACAACCAATACTGTAAAAATGGTTATATCCGCATGTTGTTAATTACATGATATTCTTACCCAAACCATACCTGTATTTTTTTTTTTACGTGATGTCTCATGTTACTGCGTGCAGTCCTGTATTAAACAATAATTCTTAGCACAACTGTGGGATTGTTAAGCGAGGAATGTGTGTAATTTACACAAAAAACTCTTCATTGCATATACAGTGTGAATTACCCGCTCGCTTTAACATTACAGTTTATTGCTATAACATTACAGTTTATTGCTGTAACAAAATTTGAAAATATGTTTACAAAAGCTGGATCATGAGACTTAAACTTTAACAGGAAGACTACGGGTGACAAAATGGGTTAAAATTCTCCATCTTCATATCAGAGGTCAAATTTACTTATGACTGGAAAATGACTGTAACAAGAGACAATGCACCCAATGCCCTAAAACAAATCTGAAAGTATCAGAGAGGCATTCCTAAGATACATGAAACAACAAAATATACAAAAATAATGTCCTTCACTTTACTACAGCAAATAAAAAAAGAACAACAGTAACCTATGACAAAATGAAATGCTCAGTATTGAACATTGTACTTACAGATATTTCACAATAGTTGTTCAAAGCACTAGTTTCTTGTTGTGAAAGTTCCTGGAAAAAGAATTTGTATTTCAATAAAAAATCATTTGGTTTTCAATGAAAAAAAATGTGTGCTCTGTCTGTGTTCATTACAAAAATAAATTTATGTGAAAATATTTACATTAAAAAATTTGGATCCTCCATAGGATGTTCTCTTTAGAGGATTTTAAACAGTTATTGACTACATACTAAAACTTGGATCCTCCACAGGACGTTCTCTAAAAGAGGATCTTAAACACATATTTTCTATTTTTTACCTCCAATGATGAATGGAATATATGTTTATATGCCATGTAGGAGGGAAAGTTCATCAAGAAAATTTTGGTGATGAAGTGAAGCAATTTCTCCTTTTCATCCATGCTCCATTTTTCTGGATCCTCAGATTCCTCTTCATCTGTTTCTATACTTGCATCCTCACTTTCCTTCTTAGAATCCTCCTCTGAGAAATATAGAAATGTACATGATTGCACTTATGGACATACATGTAAAATAAGGGAATTCCACATCAACTTGATCTGCTGATGTGTTAGATTACTTTTGTTTTATGTTTCACAAAGAACATTTCTTATTATGGAGATTTCATATGGCAAATTTGGACCTAAACTATAAAAAATGCTAATGGAGAGAAGTTTCTTAAACATGCAATGCCTGCAATGACATGGAATCTGTTTTATGTCTCATCTGAGAGACTGTTTGACTTTTACTTTTTATGAACAATGATCAAATATGTCAACAAATCATGAATAGCAAAGGGAAAATTGTCAATATTTCTGTTATTCAGTATCAAATTATTGCTAGAAGTCCTCAATAAAACTGTATTTTGTTCATCCCCAATGTTAAAAATAATATGATCTTTCCTATCATTTTAGATCCGTTTATGTACAGCTATAATATCCAGATAGCCCCAAAACAGACACCATCAGTCTGTACTGGAGTAGAATTAAAGATATTATGATTCTTTTGAACTTTTCATTTCTGAAACCAATTATACAAAAGGATGAGATCTAATTCCAAACAAGGAGTTCTACTACAATAAAACCTGTCATATGGTACACTGACCATCTATGAAAAGTTTAATTCAAATTGGCCAAAAAAGCCCAAAGTAAAATAGTTTGAATATTTTTTCTTGCATCAGCCTGTATATAATTTTTATTAGGGTCCAAGATACTGTTAAACATGTACCTGTTGCTTTGTCATCCATCTTTTCTTCATCTTTGTTAGTATCTGATTTCTCACTTGATTTTTTCAAATTTTCACTTTCTTTCTCCTGCTCAAAGTCTTCAGGAAGTGTTTGGATGATCCGTATGGCCACACTACATATAACCTGTACCATATTGTTTAATTTTTCAAAGTTCTTCAAACTCTTGAAACAGCACATGCATTGCCTGAAAATTAAAAAGTTAAAATCATAACAAGAGTAGATTCCTCACTTAGCAACACATATTTTAGTTGTAAACACACAGATATACAAAAATAATCTCATTATTGGTATCAGCATAGGGGAAAAGTCACAAAAAACTATTATACATGTAGTTTAGATAAATGATATGCTCAAACCTCATTATGGTGAAGGGCAAAATTACACACCTTTGTGGCCAAACATTGACATATGTGACAAAGGCCAAAATCTCTTTCTTGTTCATATGAAACCCTCCAACTTGACATCTGTCCTCATCTGCAAAGAAAATGTTTGAAAAAATTATAGTAAAACATTTATTTTTTCCTATATTTGTATGTTGTTCAGTATCATGACATAAAACTTCAATACACATATGAAGGTCATAATTTCTTATATGTAGCAGTAGTACATTTTCCACGTGTTTTACATGTAGTTGCTCCAGGGTTTATCACAATATAAGAACTCAAGATATTTTATCTTTCCTTGAGCAAGTTCCCTTCAGTGTGGCTGAGGGATTAGTTCTGTCTCCTTAATTTTATAAAACACTCCTGATAAAATCAGAATTTTTATAATTGGAAAAAGGGTCTTTTAAGTTTTATACGATCCATATGATGGATCGTATAAAACTAAATCTCTTTTTTCTCCAATTACTGCAAATTTTAGATGGGATTTAAAGCCATTCAAAGGCAGTTTTCCCCAAAATATTAGTCTTTTTTCTCTTTTGTAATATTATGTTTCAGTTGGTTTTGACAGTGGTAAATGGGCCATATATATTTCACACATGACAAGCAGAACAAGCAGGGCATTCAATAGTTTTTGGAGTAGACTACAAGTGATAACAAGCTGCCAGCAAAAGGGCCTTGGTGAACTTTTTATAGCATACTTGACACCAGTATCTCATGGATCAAGTTTGATGTTAGTCTGATCATTTACCGTCTTTGAAGGGAAACATGGTGGGAAAATTTTCAGTAGAAGTTAACTTATCAACACCTGAAAAACAATGGACTCTTCTGTAAATCAAAGTTTTAAACCAACTCAAATGTGTCTTTAGGGATGAACGAGTTAATGAATATACTATTAATGATGTTTGGTAATTCATTTACCATTTGAGACTTAGTTGTTGTCTGTGGCACTGTAGATAAACATCAGCATTTTTTCTGAATAGAAGAGAAAGTAGCTAAAAACTTGCACTGGTTTTCATAACAACAGCTGACAGAAGTTGTTAGCTTTAGTGAAAGGCCTGGACGATGAAGCATGACTACTGTTGAGCAAGTGTTTTGCAGATTACCGTAAGTTTATTATTGTAAACTGTCAGTGATCTTGAACTTGAACTTGACATCACAAACTCTGCAGCGAATTGAAAGTTTGCTTGTATTCTTTACCCTGATCATTAAAAATATAACTTCTTACTACTCCCAAGACATTCTTTAAAAAAATCTAGATATTAATAAAATATTTTTCTTGAAAAGAGAAAATTAGAAAATAGAGTACATATATAAAATTTCCATTAAACTTTCAGGTTTATGACATCAACTCATCATTGAATGGGGATGAGGCCATCTAGGGATGAAATTATGCATCAGTGATGGTAACCTATTTACAGGTTACATACATGTAAATTGGGATATTTTGGCATGGCTAAAAATTGGCCAGTTTGGTCATAAAATGAAGGGTTAGTTTTTGGTCAGTTCATCTTTAAATTTGGCCCACCATCAAATCACAAAAATTGTACTCTTGGCATGAATAAAAATAGACACGATATTAAAACATGTAGTATAGTTCTCTCTATGAAAGTTAACATAAGAAATGTTTCTGGGTTAATGTTAGAAATGGATGCAGATTTTTTCTGCTCATGGAATGTGTAAATATAGAATTGTTAAATTTTGGCCATTTTGTTATGGTGGCCAAATTGTCCAAAATTCAAAAATGGCTAAAATATCCCAATTTACAGTGCCAGGTTTCAGCTTCTGGTAACCCTTAATTGAAAATGGTTTTTCACCTGTTCATGTGTATCACAATACTAATAAAAACAAAATGTCACTTTTGCTGGTTAATCTTTTTGGTACTCAATTTTACGTATTTCCACTCTGGGCGTCAGATTTCCCAGACTTGTCAAGCAATACAAGCTTTCAATCCTTTACGTAGAAGAGTTACAATTTACCGTTTACCAGCAATGATTTGCATACACATAAAACTCATGTGTGGATATTTAATCAAGTTGCCTTTATTGACCTACATGTAACATCTCATCTGAATTAATTTAACGTAAAGGTTTTATCTTATACTTAATTTTCAGTCAAAACACTAAAAATAAACAATAATAAATGTTCAAGATGATGAAATCAAGATCATGTTTAAAATTAAGACTTTTTTATCAGCTATTTGAACCCTGCGAACAAACTACTAATCACTTTAAAATCTGGAAATCTGTGCTCAATGCTTAATAAGCCTTAATTCCAACCCTGCCATCATAAAAAAAACTGTTGGTTTGCTGCAACGCAATTAACCAACTCACTCAAAATTCTGATTTTTTTTATTACCATGATGGGAATTTTGTTCGAAGAACAGCCACTTATCGGTGCAATGTTCTTACTCCATGAACATAAGCTCCAAACAACCCATCAGCGCTCTACAATGCGACCAAATCACTCGCAAATGCGACCACTTTTTAGATTTTGGCGAGTGTTTATCCTCATTCAGTCGCCACATTGCGACCAGTTTCCCCCCGAACCGGAAATCAAAAGTCTGTCCGTTCTCACTGTGAAATTACATGACCGAAATCATGGTCTGTTATGCGCTTTACAACAACAAATTTGGTTATTCAGTTTCGATAAACTAGAGCATCTAACTCATGTGGATTACTATATAAAAACATGTTGTATTGCTCTCATGTTTTCGAATTGAAATTTTCCTAACAGCAGACGATGACATTTTCTTCTCTCCGTCGATTTCAACAGAAGCATCATTAGACACTGCTAAGTTTAAACGATCTTGGTTAAAGGAATACTGGAAAAGAGTTATGGCTAGTGTTCGACTAGGCCGAACTTTCTGCCCCGATTTCGATTTTAATTTAAGCGATTTTTAAGTGGTAAAATCGGGGCAGAAAGTTCGGCCTAGTGTTCGACGAGGAGGGCAGGCAGACCATAGCCTAATTCCTTTGGGGATTATATCGTGGCCGTTTTATCGTGGGGCAACACAATAAAACGGCCGCGACAGAATCCCCAAAGGGATTAACCACAGTGGGAACTGGAAATTTTATCTGTAAATTAAAATCGAGAGTCAAACACCCGAATGTCGGACAAACACCTATAAATTAAAGAACTTCATAGTGTTTTGTCTGACGATCCAGTCATGGGTGTTGGACTCTAGATTTTAACTTACAGGCAAAATTTCAATTCTAGTGGGCAGTCTCTGTTTTGTAAATTCTGTCGAAAAGAGACTGGCGCTAAATATTTAAAAACAAAGTTTAAGGTTGCCTCAATATTAGAGCAACAAATATGAAAAAATATAGGCATATAAACACTACTGGATTGATAAAAAATGCACAAAAAGGTCAACATGCAGTTAATAACCTTGTTTTAAATGGATTGAAACAATAAAATATTACATAAACTTAGAAAATTAATATTTTATTTCATTTCTATATTTTCATCCAGTGGATTTTTAAAGAACACATGAACACACACAGATATATATATATATATATATATATATATATATATATATATATATATATATTGGCGAGTAAAAGTTCCTGGCTGGCTAGTAAAATTTCTGGTTCACTGGCCAAATGAAGAGTGAATTTTTTAGTGTTGTAGAGCCCTGCCCAGCCCATGATGAATTATTTAAGAAATTCACGGAAATTGTCAAGAATGTCAAAGATTTACCCATTGTAACAGATATGAAAGCAGGGATAGTCAAATCAATCCGAGAGCAAACCAAATTAAAGCAAATTGGTTGCTGGCGGCACCTTAGATTAGATATTCAAAGGTGGCTGGTTGACAATCTTCCAAGGGAATATAGATCATCTTATATAAATGATTTGTATGAAATTTTGCGTGCTGATGCAGAAGAAAAATGTTGAAATATAATCAATGACAAAAACAGAAAATGGGTTCAAGACTTTGTAAAATATTTTGAAAAGTCTATAGAAATGAAACTGGATTTCTTCTGTATCTGGTCTATAGCTAACAAATGTCAATATCATCCTTTGAATGGCATAACTACGAAAATATCTGAAGGATTCAATTACTTGCTTAAAGATTTCCAAAACTGGAAAGAAGTACCCCTAGATTGTATAATCATGTCACTAAAAATGATACAAGGATTCCATTTGGAGGAATCTAAAAGAGGAAAAGCTGGACTTGGAAGTTACACACTGAAGCCAAACAAATTTAAATTCTGCACATACAGTGTTCAATCTAGGACCATGAACAAGGGGGCCAGACGGGCCCATGCTATTAAAATCAGGGGGCCATTTTCAAAAAGAAGGGGCCATAACATATAAAGAAAAACTGACCAGTTGTGATGAGTTTAGAGTTTACTGTAACCATCATAACTTTCCATGTACATTGTTCACCAATATACAAAAATTGGTACATCTTGTAGTGAAGGGATTTACCTTTTTTAATTTTGTGCATACACTACAGTTCACGGTACAAGATTTGTCATCATAAGTCAACCAGCTTTTTAAACGTTCGTTGTGTAACCACTGATTTTGAAACTTTCGTTTCTGATTCTCAGAGACAGATTCTGATTTTTCTGCTGTTTTTTTCACTTGATGACGAGCTTGGGTTGTTTTGAATATCATTTCGAGTTTTTTTTAGAACTCTGGGTGACTGAGAAAAAGTCCGATATTCTCTTCATGTTTTTAAATTTTGACAGAGAGAAAAACGTAATCTGCACATGGACGCAGCACATAATACGCTTGACAGCATATAGCACTAGACTATCCACGATGTTACATTTCAAGGTATTATTTCAGCTTATACGCGGACATTTAATTGAAATAAAGTTATCACTTGGAAGATTAGCATTGCGCCCGAGTGACCCATCATTGAATTTTAATTGCGCCATGTCTGATTTCAGCGGGCCATTGACGCAATGGCGTGGCCTAGATTGAACACTGACATATGTTTATGAATTCCAATCTAGAAAAGGATAATGTTAATTCAATATGGAACAAGGACTTCATGCCTGTAAACGAGTGCATCTTCCAAGACTTAGTCAAATTTATTTATCGAACATATAGAATTGTTTGTGCTAAAGAATTAGTGCAAAGTGACAGAA
Organism: Atrina japonica; assembly: GCA_030159075.1. Taxonomy (NCBI): domain Eukaryota; kingdom Metazoa; phylum Mollusca; class Bivalvia; order Pterioida; family Pinnidae; genus Atrina; species Atrina japonica. Next base: position 1,152,152 of record BROG01000090.1, on the reverse strand, counting down.
TAGTCTTTTCGTCTCGGTTAGGTATATTCAACATAATGGACAGTAACAACTGTCACACAGTTAAGCTATACCCAACAGCCATTTGCTCATGTCCTGTTAGACGAAACTGCATAAATGTCATCAGAGTTAAACTCGGATTGGGCATAGAAATTGAAGAAGAATTAGCAGTTAATAAAAATTTGGCCGTAACCCATAAAAAAGTTCACACCACAAATCAGAAGGCCGACAGAAAGAGACCAAGACCTGGAGATGTTGATTCAAACCCAGTTCCTCTAAAAGATTACATTCCTTCAATTATTCCATTGAAAGACAGCATTCCGGTAATTGTTCCGTCCAAAGACAGTATTTTGTCTGTTGTTCTGTCAAATGACAAAATTCTGGCAATTGTTCCATCCAAAGACAGTATTCTGTCAGATGAGAACATTCCTTGCAGCAGTTTTGTTACATCGTCACAACGTTACCCAGAATCAAAGTTAAGACCATCAATAGATTTAAGCCCTGTGCCATCTACAATTGATATCGGATCTGTAGATAACACTTCCCTCGCTAAAGATGTGCGCTACAGTCTTGAAGTGTGGATTCCGACAGACAAAGAAAGATTTAATGTTAACCTTAACATTACAGATCATAACATTTTAATATCTAAACAATGGTTAAATGAAACCATAATTGATGCTGCCTTGTCAATTATGAAGTTTCAATTTCCCGATCTCAGAGGTATGCAGCCCTGCGGTCATGCTAGTAGCCTGACATTCAGTAAACACACAGACCATTTCATTCAGATTATCAACAGAACTCCTTCTGGTTCAGGTTCTCACTGGCTTGCAATAAGCAACATCAAAACTCATTGTATATGATTCTGCATTTTCAGATATTCCTGATATGGAAGTGATGGTGATTACCAGTTTATTGAACATTGAAGGTAATAATTTAACCATTCAGATGGCCAATGTTCAAATGCAAAGAAATTCATATAACAGCGGTCTCTTTGCAATTGCGAATTCTGTTTCATTGGCTTTGGCCTTAACCCTGTTAATCAAACATATGATGCACCTCAAATGTGCATCATCTAATACAGTGTTTAGAATAAAAAATATTTAGCCCATTTCCTACCAAGAAGTTCAAAGGGAAAAGAAATTCCATAAAGAAGATTTTCACCGTTGAACTTTATTGTCTTTGCAGAATGCCCGACACTAAAACATTATATATATTTTGTGACATATGTTCAGCAGAATACCACCCAGCATGTGTAAACATAAATACACCAATCACAATTCAATGGAATTTGTGTCCTGTCCGCAAGAATAATTAAATGAAGTCTATCCAACTTTCCTCGAGTTATTTGTTTTTTTATTCGGTATTACATATTATTGTTCCGTGTTCCATATTCAGTTCCGTGTTTTAGTAATAATGTAAACTTTTTTCTTTTTTAATTATATCAGTTAGGCCTAAATATTTTTATTTTGACGATTGGTTGCTTTACAAATTCATTTTGAAATTCATGACCTTATATGGGACAGACTATAGTTCATATTACTATCATTGCAATGCTGGATCTTAACTGTAACTGTTGTATCAAACTTTATTACCTTCACTGCCAATCACTGGCTTTGTTGAAGAAAACTAATTGACGACTTTGTGGAGATTGATACGAAATGGAAAAGGATGTGAAATGTACAGATAGCAAAATGTTATCTTTAGCTGAATTGAATAACACACTTATCTTAAAATGATAACAAAACTAATTAAATATTATGAGAATTTCTTTCGGCAATTCACACCTCAATCAAATTTCTCGCTGACAGCCAATGAGTCAGTCTGCATGAAGACAGATATTCATGATTGAAGAAGAATGAAACCGGGGATACTTACAATTTTCCAAAAGAAAAAGGACGTCAGTACAAATGTCACACATTTTGAATGGCTGAACTAAAATCTTCTTATCGTAGTTTAATAGAATCTAGCAGTTTTTACATTAATGATTTCACAGTAGTTATATCGCTGCTCCATTGCTGCTTGATGAAACATTCTTTGAGAAATTGTCCCGCCATATTGTTTTCCATGCATGGCTCGTATATTTCCGGTCTGTAATAATTTATTTATATCAGCATTTATTTCTTTTATTGCAATGGAAATATTGATTTTTCGATAAACATAATAATTTTCGTGTATCACAATTATATTTAAAACAGATTTAGTTTGCAGCTAATTTTATAACACAGATTCGGCCAACTCCGTAACAAATTCAAGGGAGAGTACTCTTAGATTATTAAGTAAATGAACTAGTTTAGAATAATAATAATATTTTATGGAAATAAGGGGATAGCTAGGTAAATAAACTGGAAAAAATCTGTGAATGTAAATAATTCAATTTAAAATTTTCTAAGCTATAAGATATTCCACTTTAAAATATCTATAACTACACTTTGGTGTGATACGAAAAAGTATATGTTACCAGCGATATATATCGCTGATGTTACCTGTTTTTTTTCTTCATAGGATTACACATTCATTAGAGCTTTGTATTATGGAGAGAAAAAGAAATATTTGAATTTGCATATATAAAGTTTTCTCGGGGTTATTACTTAATCCAATAATATATAGCGTAACAAGTAATACACGCGGGAAAACATCAAATCGCATTGAGCTAGTCACGCATTTAACGTAATTTGAAGAAGGGTTATTACAATTCTGTCTTAGAACAATTAAAGCAGCATTAGCGGCGGCTAGGGCGCGATTTTGTCTTTAAGTGATAATATATCCTTATATAAAGATACAAAGCTCTCATTAATTACACTTGCACATATTAGCTTGTTTAAAAGTTTTACGAATTGAAAATAATAAACAATATTAGTGGGCATGCATAGGCGTCGGAACCGGGGGCTAGGGGGGGGGGGGGGGGCTTGGCCCCCCACTTTTTTTTGCAAAGATAGACATAGGTGTTAAAAATTGGGGCTTAGCCCCCAGACGATTCTGGCGTGTGTATGTGTTTTAAGTTGGTTTAGCCGCTCCCCCCCCCCCACTTTCAATTTGCTTGCGACGCTGATGGCATGTATAAAAAAAATAGTATTGTGGGCAATATTCATATATTCAATGTACCCGAATTTTGCAATGTTATTTATCTATTTGAGGAAAACACAAAATTAAACGTTAAAATAGTCCGATTACTTCGATTTCTATTTATAGTATTGCTGGTCAACTCGTACCCAAGTCAAATTGGCTCCGAGTGATTTCGGCCCTTCGGAAATCGGCACTTAGTGTGGTTGAATCGGCACTTGGAAATAACAGTTTTGCCACGTGTTGATATTAATTAGAAACTTTGAAAATGTTCATAACGACACCAATGAAGATCCATATCAATGGGTTCTAAAAAGTAAATTTTATGTGCAAATCTAATAATTTAAGTAAAAAATTCGAATTATTGAATTAACTTATATTCCATATATTTTCTAATTTAAAGCTATTATTGCTAATTGCTTTTGAAACATTATGTTAGCCAAACAGGCGTTCGGATGTAATGAAAAAAAAATAGAAGGGATCTAAATTAAATGATTTTGTAATTACAGAGATAATGACGAAAATGTGGTTTTGTGAGGCCCCATCGTCATTCATTCTACCTGGCAGTTCAAAGAAAAAATATAAGAACACACACACACACACACGCACACACACAGACACACGCACGCACACACGCACACACACACACACACACACACACAAACACACACTTTAGTAGACTACTAAATTGTAAATTCGAATTATTCATATACATATAGGCTACTACACAATTTAGAATTTATATACAAGTTATCATAGTGTCAACAATAAAATTACTTGGAAGCAATTCCGATATCACTTGCACTTTCCGAAATTACTCGAGTACTAAATTAGCATAAAAGAAAATATAATATAGACCTATGTATTCTGTTTTATAGTAACGATGTCACTAGGTGGCAATATGCATAATCTCACTGAGGTGCCGAGAGAGCCGTCGCGGCTCCACGGTAGAGTGCTTGATTCGCATCCTGAGGGTCGCGGGTTGAAGCCTCAGCGAAGTGACTGGCTTTCCCTGTCTTTTGGGTGAGATAGAAAAAGGTCCCGTGTCATGTTTCAAGTTTTGAATTTACTGGGTGGGTGTAAATACAAAATTTACAACACGACAACAACATAACACCCTTGTCACAGAAGGTATCGGCACGTTAAAGAACCCACCCTTACGACTGTAAGTGCCGAGCATAGTCCAAAATTTGAAGCCGTTCATCGGCATTTGGTGACATCTCCGTACGAGTGAAAGATTCTTGAATGGGACGTTAAACAACAACAACAACAACTACTGAGAAGTCGATCGAAGTCACTACTGTCCGTGCAGCTCACTTTGAAAGTAGGAATACCTAACTTAAACTTTGAATCATTGGGCTGAATAAAAGTCTAATATCTTACTGGAGATGTTTTAAATATTCTCTACATAATACAAATTCCATGGAAATGGGCGTTTGCAATGTTAAAAACGTCTCCCGCCGGATCGGGCTTTGTGTGCTTACTGTGACGTAATTTATCAGCGGTTCCAAATATCCCCAGGCCTATCAAATGTGCACGGAAAGTACTCACGGCCAAATAAAATGAAAATTACCGATATAGTTAATGATATATAAATAGCAGAAAAGTTTAAGTATCATTAATAACACCAGAGTTATAGTGAAAAGGGCAACATACATGTTCAATACGACTGTTTCTGTCAATAAGACTTCATCAGTTCGACAGATGAGCTCGAATTAAATGATAAATATATATTTCAGAAAGAAAAAAGTGGTATCATACAAGGCGAAATAAACCTAAATGTACTTCCAAATCTATCTAAGAGTACACACTCTTAAAAAGATCATTGGGAATCTTAACTTTTGTGAAATGTAGAATTTAAATAGAGCAATCCCAGTGAAATATTTTTTTAGTATAAATAACTAAATATGATGCAAGGGCATTTTAATTTCTATATAACTGCTGTATACACATCTCCATATTTTTATCATGGAATGCCATCAATAGTATAACGTCATTGTTTTAAACATCAATGATAGTATCTTGAAATACGAATTCTCGTATGTGATATCAAAATATGGTAGTACAAAAAAAAATTCTATTAATTGTTGGGTAAGGTTTGTCACTCGGTAGATGTTTTTGTCTTGGTACGATTCGTCTTGGGTGCGAGTTTTCCTTGTAACTTCCTTTTTTGCATCTGCACTATGTTTTCGACGATAAATCGTATTGTCGGGTGATTTTGTTATGGTATACAATCGTTTCATGGCTATTACACACTTTCCGAAAAAATATTCCTAACTTAGCTAATGCTGCTTTAAAATGAACGAGCCACAAGTGTAAATTTTTCCTACATTATTGTTCAAATTTTCATTTGCAGTAATGGATTCCCAACAACAATATATAAGGTAGTGTAACCAGCAAATAAGTTAAAAGGGAATTATCTGTTTTTTTTTCTATTTTCTTTTTTTAATACTTAGATTGATATACAAAAATGTATTTTTAAACTCCTATACATTTTGTGAAAATTGCTTGAGAAACCCAGTTTGGTAAGAATTCAGTTGCATTTGATTAATTCAATTTTACTTTTTGTATATGCATACCACACTGGACCTGACCTTATTTTCACAAAATATGTAGGAATATAAGACTTTTATTCCCGTGCACAGCTCTTATTTGTTATTGTACATCAAGTACAAGAAGAAAAAGAAGGGGAAATCGATTTTTTAGTAAACACAGATAATACCCATTTAATTTTACAATAGATATCTATAACTAAATCATTAATAAAGACTTATGCAATGTATATTATAATATAAGGAATTTTAGAGCTCCGAATATTGAGCCGTGTTGTTGTCCACACCCACCCGGTCTGGTGCTTTACAATAAAGTACATCCATATGTCGTTCGTCCTGGGTATATTGTAACCGAGTTATCTTCACCACTTCTGAAAACTGGTCGCCACCATATGATTGACAAATTGTTGAGTGACGTAAAAAAAACAACCAAAATAGAAAAAGAAACTACATGACGTGTGTTTTTCAAGTGATCTCCAACCCAGAACATTTTCCCCAATAAACCCAGAATTGTGTAATCTATAAAAAGTATCCGATGTCCCACCCTGTCGAAAGCCTTAGTGATACCACAAAAGACAGCTTTGCAATACTTCTTTACCCCGATCAAGAGTTTTTCCTATATCACCGGATTGGTCCAAATGTTGACTCTTTGTAGAATCGCCAGGAATAAATCCAGATTCATTTTGTAAGTAGTTATATTTTCAAAAATATTTACTTTTGAAAATGATTTATTTTCTACGTAGCCCGGGGGCCGGGACATAATGGTGAAAATATTTTTTCCGTTCGCATGGAATAATTTTTTTTCTCATGGGTAACTTTTCTCCTCACCTGGCCATCGTTGGCTAATTTTCGTACGGAATATTTTTTTTTCACCACTATGTCACCTCACCTCCCGGGCTCCGTACCTTTCAGTTAAACTAATGAGAGAAATTTACTTAAACGAGTTATAAAAGCTTAGAATATTTCAGAATGAGTATATGAAGGTCATTTCATTCTCCGAGTTTAAGGTGCATGGAATTCTATTTATTTATTTTTTTCGATCATTAAATTTTTCTATTTACTGAAAATAACATTCATTGCAATGTTTTAAAATTGCATTTCCTACACAGAATGAAACGATAGTGAATTCCTCAGATAAAATTTTGAAACCAATGCAAGAAGAAGTCAGGGTATAAGCTTTTTGTGATATTCAGTTGCGAAACGAATGGGATATGATAACGATGACGCGTGGCTGTCAGTCACTTCGTCATTGCTTCAGTCCGTAATTCCGCCAGTCAGGCAACATGTGGACAGGATACAGATAAAACTGTCACTCAAATGTTTACATACTTAGTCACCTTAATGACAGGATAAACCCTATTCATTGGGGGTGGGGGGTGTTTATAGATAAAATTCTAGGACACTAATATCTGCTTTTAGAAACGCATGGTATAAGGCCATTCCAAGTTTTTTATATTTAGCGCCCATCCTAAATTAAAAAATCCTATCTTTCTATCAGAAAAAAACACAGAAAAAGACAATTTTAGGATAACAAATGCACATTTGAGTTCAAATGTATTTTCTTCATGTGTTAACAAAGAAAAACAATTTTGAATTTCTAAATCTATAGCTTTGGTAATACTAATAAATAATGTATGAAATGATAGTTTTCACAATGATGAAAATATATGAGTACATTTGAAAAATAACTGTTAATTTTAGGGTATGTTCCAGATTCCCCCTTGATATTAGTGGTTTTTTGTTGTTGTTGTTTTGCGTTATCCAAACCTATCTATCAGGAGACGTTTATAGAGAAAAAACTTGGAATGGCCCGATGGGCATAATTATTTTGGAAACATGTTGTGGGGAAAATGGAGAAAATCATCTAGCTGTTTTCAAACTTAACATTGTAAAAAGACGAACCTTAATGTTTTTAGGGGTTAAATGTCAACTTCACCTTTTATTCCCTCTGTTGTGTTTGCCTAGCATCTTATTTGTGAGTGCTCTAGTTTCTACATTTCTCAACAGAATTGAATCTTACAATTCTTGAAGCAAGTGTTTAGTATTGTAATATATTGGGCAATTTTACATTTATTTCAACGGACCCCCTTCTCTACAGCAGAGTTAACATGCTTTCTTTGTCAGTGAGTTATTTTACGAAACTTGATACATGTATTTGGTATGAAAAGATCTCGAATGATTTTGAGTTTTTTATTTGTGAAGTTATGCTACAATTTCATTGTCTGCGTTAATTTTGGGGGCCACGAGTGGGATCCTTCGAGTCGTAACACTATGTTGTATATATGCTTGATAATTTCTCAACGAACTGTACGTTTACGCCAAAATACGAACCTACTTGAGCTTTACATTTTGTATTTCGTATTGTATGTTTAAATCTATTTTTTTTCAATAACCCAAAAGATCCATGGTGTCGAAATGACGGTTTTTGATTTGAGATTTTTCAAATTCCAGCCGCCTGACGTCATAAGTGCGTTAGTTTGAAGTGCGAAGAAGTGAGGTCATGTTGTCATGGCTACAATGTTCATGGAAGGTGTGTGGGGGCGGCCATTTTGGTTCTGCCTTCGTTTAATTTTGAGGAAGGCCACAGTTTTGAGCTGAGAGGATCTATTTTTCGTTTTTCCAGTCGTAGAACCGAAACTATGAAACTTGATGACCGTCGTTAAGAGTGTGCGAGTGCGCATGTCGGTAAGCCCGTACTATGCGAGAGTTCTGTTTCAAGTAATGTCAGCTCGAGCTTGTACTAAGACATTACACAAAACACGATAAACGTGTACTGTAGATCACTCTGTATGGTACGCCAAAATGGGTGATGACTCTATAATAGCGAAACAGGAAGGTAAGGAAGGGTATAATCATGGGATATCTAGTTTTTCCAGGGACTGACTAATCTAGGAGTGAGAACCATTTTGTAACGTACTCGTCAAAGTGATCAAGTTGAGCTTTCAAAGAGCATGTTTGTGTCGTTAATTTGTAACGTTTACGTTCTATGTTTCCTAGTTTGTCAAAGTGTCTGTACCGTTCTCAAAGTTTGCAGCGTGTGCAACGTTAATAGTGACACAAGTAGTTTCTAGTTGTTCACTTACATCGTTTCAACAAGTTTTTATATTTTCTTGTACTAATATATGTTGACTCTTTAACTGAAGTTATTCTCAAGTGTTTAATGTTACTATTTTTAGAATTGCCTCCAAGTGTTTAATGTTACTATTTTTAGAATGATTTCTATCTAATAAAATTTGTTTAAGAATTAACTTACTTATACTAGACTTACCACTATAGTATAAACACAACACAAAAACTGCATCGTTTTTTCGAATAAGATCAATGACGTACCATCTTAATAAACTCCTGGGACGCCATCCCACAGCTTTTTATATTGACTGGAGAATCTTGAAATTAACATGTTCATAAGGTAAAAACTAGACCTATGTAATAAAAATTCAAACACTCACCCATGCTGGCAAGGTGACCCTATCTAATAAAAAACTAAAACACTCATTCATGCTGCCTGCTGGTAGTGGTTTTCTTATCATTATGATGTTAACCACCTCGAGGTTCAGATCTCAAATGAGTTTTCCACGGGCTTAACTGGACCTCGCTCTAGTCACATGACTTACTATATTTAGACTTTAATCAAGTGAATACTTCAGTCATAACAAAAGCACAAATGAAATAAAACGTTAATGTTGAACGAATATACACTGATACAGTAGCGAGTAGCATCCTAACGGGTTGTCATTCTATTTTACCTAAGTAAACACATCCGAGTCGTTCGATGTCGAATGACAGTTTATTAAGTACACTATTCTGTGTATTGGTGTATTGAAAATGCATCAAAATCTTACCGTGACCGGCATTACAAAATGGCGAGACCTACCATCTTGCAAGACAAGTACAGTCAGCTGACGTCACACTAGTGCCATCAGCTGACATGTCTAAGCGGATTTCAACTCTAAATTGTTTCAGGCTTATGATCTAAATGAAGTTCGCACACTAAGTAGTGTTTAGTCGCTACAATATTTTAAACTTGCCGCTATAGAATAACACAACATACATTAAAACCTGCAGACTCTTTTCTAATAAAATGGGTGACCCTTAAAGGGACCGTTGATTGCTCCGAAAAGCTGAATAAGGGAGACTCTAGTATTTTGTCGAATAGACGTCGCCAACGGCGAACTTCTCATTCTTTCTCTATCATCAGTCGATTTTATCTCTGCCTTGTGTTGTCAAAGATTGACTAATGCTTCCTGAGCTAGTATGTATTGTACAGGTGTTAAAAAGTGGAGGCTTAGGTCTAGTTGGTCCCTGTTGTTGTGTAGTAGGTGAAGATGGTCTAGTAGGTAACGATGGGGTCCTACCAGAATTTGATCGGACTGCGTGGCCCTACTACAATACGTATCATCCGTGTAAGAATGATTCGCATGTTTCTGTCTTCAGGTTGCATTTCCATGTCGGATGAGTTTACCCATGATAATGAACTAATACCGAGATTCAGACAGTACTACTAGCTTATATAGAGTTCATGACTTACGCTGTGTACTCTGCGTTTTTTTGTGATGTGAGCCTCAGATACCAAACATGTCACATAATCCCTGAATGGCATCTTTCTACTCTCTCTTATCCTTTTTTCTCTCTCTCCATTTTCCCAATTTCTCTCTCTTAGTACTAATACAGGCTATACAGAGTAATCTCAATTTTGTCCTACTCATACAGGCTATACAGGCTTTGTTCCGCTTATGGAGTCTATACAGAGTGATCTCCCTTTGTACATACTCGTAACCTGTGAGTCTTAGTACCTATACAGGCTATACAGAGTAGATATCCCATGATTCCATAGCCAAGATGACTACCCTTCCATACTTCTTGTTTCACTACCCACCCTCCCTTTCTGGTTTAGTGCATACAACCCATATAGAAACATCTCCCCTAGGACAAAAGGGGTATTGCTCTGTATAACCTGTATTTAAGTACCAAGACCTACATCTATAGAGTCTATACAGAGTGATCTCCCTTTGTACATACTCGTAACTCCATGAGTCTTAGTACTAATACAGGCTATACAGAGTAATCTCAATTTTGTCCTACTCATACAGGCTATACAGGCTTTGTTCCGCCTATAGAGTCTATACAAAGTGATCTTCCTTCGTACATACGCCACCAACTACAAGTTTCACAAACCTGGAAAACCCCAAAGTTTCGGTTCTAAAAATAGATTCACTCTCAGCTCAAAACTGGAAAAACCCAAAGTTTCGGTTCTAAAAATAGATTCACTCTCAGCTCAAAACTGGAAAAACCCAACTTCTTCCCGTTGACTTCTCGTGAACTCACGTGACCTCTTGTGACTTCTCGTGACCCCAACCTCTTGTAACGAAGGCTCTCATTGGCTCCTTAACCAAAATGGCCGCCCCCACAACCTTCCACTTCCGCTCATAGACACGCCCCCAAACTCAACGATTGGCTCTTTCTGCTTATTGCCATGACAACATGACCTCACTTCCGGTATGACGCACTTCCGGTATGACCTCACTTCCGGTATGACGCACTTCCGGTTATGACGTCACAGGCGGCTCCATGGTGTGCCATTTGAATTGACCAATCAGAAGCCAGTATTCTGATGACGTCATCAAAAACCGTTAAAAAGCGCCCCCTGGCGGCAAAATTCAAATGGCACACCATGGAGCTGCCTATTACTACTACCCACATTGACTGGAGAATAACAAGGTGTAACTGTGCCAAAATCACAAAAAAAAGATTTTTAAATCTATTTTTATTCGAGAAAAACCTTGATTAACTGAGAAAAACTCAATTTAGCTGCACCACAATCACATTAATGAGTATTTATATGATTTTGGCACAGTTAAACCTAGTTTTTTCTCGAAGTTTCTCGAGTTTGCTATTTTAATGGTGTTTTACGCCACATCCAACAGTTATTCAATCATACGGTGGCAGTCAGTTTTTTAATGGTGGAGTAGGGAACCTGGTAACAATGTACCCGGGAAGAGACTACCGGCGTTCTGCAAGTAACTGACAAACTTCCTCGCAAAAATCAGCTTAGATTCCGGCGGGAGTCGGACTTCATGGGTCCAAGCGCGATGCTCCTTCTAAACACCCCACCACGGATAATTAATTGGAGAAAAACTAGGTTTAACTGAGAAAAATTAGGTTTATCTCCAGAAAAAAAAACTAGGTTTAACTCATTATTGTAATTTTGGCATGCTTTATTAGTTAAACATGTTTTTTTCTCAGTTAAACTTAGTTTTTCAGTTAAACCTAGTTTTTCTCCAGCCAACATAGTTTTTCCCGGTAACCCAACGTAACTGGAGAAAAAACAAGGTTTAAATTAGACGAGAAAAACTAGGTTTAACTGCTCCAAAATAAAAAAAAACGCATTAAAGCTAGTTTTTCTCGAGAAACAACCTACATTATTTGAGATATACCACAATTTCATTAATGAGTATATATGTGAATTTGGTACACTGAAACCTATTTTTTCCAGGTAAATGTGGATTACCAAAAAAAAAAAAAAAAAAAAAAAAAAAAAAAACATTAACTGAAGAAAAATGAGGATTTAAGGATTTTTTCTTTGTGATTTTGGTGCATTTAAATCTAGTTTTACCAGCTAAAACTAGTTTTTTTCCCAGTTAAAATTTGTTTTTCTCAGTAACCCACATTAACTGGAGACAAACTAGGTTTAGTTGAGAAAAACGAGGTTTAACTGGTCAAAATCACAAAAGATGGGTTAAATCTAGTTTTTCTCGAGAACAACATATATTAATTGAGACAAACTAGGTTTAACTGCGCCACAATCTCATTAATGAGTATTTCTAGTTTTCATCAGTTAAATTAGTTTTCTCATTTTAATGTTGGTTACGAGAAAAACTAGGCCACTTTAACTTTTAACCCACATTTTCTGAGGAAATGCTAAGTTTGACCAAGACAAAAGGGTTAATTGGAGAAAAACTAGGTTTAACTCATTAATGTGATTTGGACGTGCCATATGTACGCAAACTTGAATTTGTTTTTAGCTTAAACACTACATGTGACCGACTTGAACGTACAAAAGAAACAGACAACTGTCAATGTATAAAAACCAGTAATGGTATAGAAATATACACCTCTAAATATACACAAACCAATAACGGTAAAGAATTATGCTCCCCTATGTATTCAATTTGTGTGTGCACCCATTCGCACGCGCCTGTTTATATGGAAACGAACTTTGAGCGTGGTACCACCTGCATAGATATTAAAGGGGCATTAGCTGTGTTTACTTAAAAACTATTTCGATTTTTTCTAATTTTACTACTTGTACTTGATGTACAATAACAAATAAGAGCTATACACAGACTTAAAAGATTTATATTACTATATATTTTGTGAAAATAAGGTCAGGACCAGTGTGACATTCATATACTACATGTAATATTAAGGCTGAGTTTTTCAGTTGCAAGTGAAAAAGTGCCAAACCGGGGTTTCTGAAGCAAATTTCACAAAATAAATAGGAATTGAAGACTTTTTTATGCCTGTTTACATCTCTTTTTATTGTATATCAATCTAAGTAGTAAAAAGGGATTTTTTAAAGAAATTACAGTTAATGCCCCTTTAACCAAAAGTACCTATGTGTGAAAACCCGCACTATGTAAATATTATACAAAGACAATATCAACTATGTTGTCATAGCAATGTATACATGACTTTCATCTAGGTATAAAAGAGATTCCTTCTTTCATCCTAGTTGTCACTCTGTTGTATATGACAACATCATTCATGATAATAATCCTAAGCAGTAATGTACGACACCAAAGCCGAGTCTTTATAAACATAGGCCTACATACTTCATCTTATCAGACATTGGGTTAACTAAAGTTGATGTGATATGTTATATCTTGTTGTACAAACATTTCATGCTGTAAACATTTACATTTATTAGTGTCGTGAAGTAAGAAATTTCAAAGCAAACTCTTGTGTTTTTTACTCGGTTAATCTTAAATTGATTGTGATTACGTGGTTTATAAACACTGCTTGAAGTCGCCCAGTCTCTATATATGTATATATATATATATACGCACAAAACACTTAAAACCAACAACAATATAGGCCTATATCCTATACAGTATATTGTTTGGGAACCTTTTATGCATCGAATCCGCCAAATTGAGTACAGTAGATCAGATTGAATTTCGTGTTTTGACTTTGTAGCTCAACTTATTGTTATTTTCACTTAGATCTAGTTCGATTCACAATTCGTTGGTAGTTTGAGGTTATTTTAGAAGTTTTTTAGTTATCCGTTTGTCTGATTTCCATTTTCATTTTTTAGTTATTCTTTTGTTCGATTTCCATTTTCATTTATTTATTGCATTATCACGCTGTACTTGTACATTCACCCTCCGGTTGTGTGTGTGTGAGTGGATGTTTGCGTGGGAGTGTGTATGTGTACGTTTTTTCATGTTTTTGTCCGTGTCGTTTCTCATTATATATATATATATATACTTGCGGCAGAGTGTTCTACTCGAGAGGGGGGTGGCTCATGATCCGATTTCCGTTCGGTACCGGGACATAAAAATTGATGTGACCGTTCCTCACTGCATTGACACCAGACCGATGCACTGGTCTAAATTTGTGACACTTCACTTAAAGCTCAACAATACTTGCTGGGATATAAAACAATGTTTATGTTGATTGTAAGGAATTAAATACGTGCACAATTTGGCTTTGTAGAACTAATTTTCTCAGCTTTATCTAGTTGAGATAGTATTAAGATTCAAAAGTCTTGATATCTCACTCTTTCAGATCTTGATAACATTTAACTCATCCATGAGAATGTGTCAGATATACTTGGTTCAAGTTGTATGACATAGCTTACAAAATGTACAAGTCAATATGAAGTGGTATGGAAAGATAAAACGAAGAATTGTTTTGACAGTTTAATCACAGTAATAGTAAAAACGTATCCTAAGTATGATATTACATTTTATAATGTATAGACGTGTTCGAAGTATGATATTATATTGTAGAATGTATAAGCATATCGAAAATGTGATATTATATAGTATAATGTATAAACGTATCCAAAGTATTATATTATATAATATAATGTATAAACGTATCCAAAGTATTATATTATATAATATAATGTATAAAGGTATCCGAAGTATGATATTATATTGTATAATGTATAAAACGTCTCCAAAGTATGATATTATATTGTATAATGTATAAAGGTATCCGAAGTATAATATTATATTGCATAATGTATAAAGGTATCCGAAGTATGATATCATATTGTATAATATATAAAATGCATCCGAAGTATGATATTATATAGTAAAATGTATAAACGCATCCGAAGTATGATATTATATTGTTTAATTTATAAACGCATCCAAAGTATGATATTATATTGTATACTGTGTCAACGCATCCGAAGTATGATATTATATTGTATAATGGATCAACGGATCCAAAGTATGATATTATATTGTATAATGTATAAATGTATCCGAAATATATTATATTGTATAATGTATCAACGTATCCGAAGTATGATATTATATTGTATAATGTATCAACGTATCCGAAGTATGATATTATATTGTATAATGTATCAACGTATCCGAAGAATGACATTTATTGTATAATGTATAAAACATATCCGAAGTATATTATATTGTATAATGTTTAAAACGTATTCGAAGTATGATATTATATTGTTTAACGTATAAACGCGTCCGAAGTTTGATATTATATAGTATAATGTATCAACGTATTCGAAGTATGATATAATATTGTATAATGTATCAACGTATCCGAAGTATGATATTATATTGTTTAATGTATAAATGTATCCGCTGTATGATATAATATTGTATAATGTATAAATGTATCCGCTGTATGATATAATATTGTATAATGTATAAACGTATCCAAAGTATAATCTTATATTGTATAATGTATAAACGCATCTGAAGTACGATCTTATGCAGTATAATGTATAAAACATATTCAATGTATGGTTTTATATTATATGATATGTAAAATATAATTTGTTTATGGATTTATATAGTATATTATTCAAAACATATATTATGTAAACATATTAAAAGTATCAATTTATATACTAAATTATATAAAGTATATTCAAAGTATTGGACTTATATAAAATAATACATGAATATATTTAGGGTATGGTTTTATATAGTATAATATTTAAAATATATAATACAGTATCATATAGTGTGGTTTTATGCAGTTTAGCATTTACGATATATTCAAAGTATGGTTTCATATACAATGTAGTATAAATATAAAACATATTTAAGGTATGTTTTTATATAGTAAAATATATAAAACATATTCAAATAATGGTTTTACGTAGTATGTTATATAATGGTTTTACGTAGTATGTTATTTAAAACATATTCAAAGTATGATTATATATATAATATTATGTTAAACAATCAAATTTTGGTTTTATATGGTGTAATATATACACGTATAGGGCATGGTTTTATATAGTATAATATATACAAGGTAGTATATTATTTAAACATATTCAAAGTATGGTTATATAAAGTATAATGTATAAAATCTACATATTATGGCATTCATACATACAACAAATATTTAAATTAGGGTTATATATAAGGAATGATCTGAGATATATATTCAAGGTATGGTTTTATATAGCAGAATTAATTTTATAGCATATATTTCAAATACGAATTTAAATTGTATAGTTATAGAACATATTACAAACATAATTATATCTATTTAAAGTAATATAAGCCATATCTAAAATATCATAGAACACAACCCTCGAATTACAAGCTTTTTGGCTAAATACTCTAGTGTAAAATATAAATACGCCTCCGCTCATATCTACCCCCCCAGAATATACAAGGCAAGTGTCCTTTTTTAAGAAAGGGACATCATTTCAATAAATCATTTTCGGAAAACAATATTTCCAGATATAGGTCATTGCATTATCTAGCTCTCAAATACTTTTATATCTGAATTTGAAGAGTGACGAAAGATAAAGGGTTGAAGACGCTAACCACATAAAATAGTATATCTATAAGCTACAGACAATATGACGTAGGTTATCATTTGGAATTTCTTATTTGTTTCTGAATAATTCTACAACAGCGAGAATTGTAGTCACGAGGAGACCAGAACCCTCCTCCATACCTATTTACACGTTAAACATACTGCTATCGTCCCCAAAATATTAATACATGTAATTAAACTTTGGTCATATGTATAATATCCATTGTGATTTTAATAGGTAATCTACATAGCAAGAACTTCTGAAATTTCCGTTTTTATTTGTAGAGTATAAGATATGTGTAGGACATGATCAAACCCGTAAATTAGTCAATTTTATTAGTGTTGAAATATATAAAAAATCACAGATACCAAAGTATAAATCAAAAGAATGTCCATGACATAGATACAAATCCGGTAAAAATGGACAAACACGGACCTCTGGAAACCAAGAGGTGGGATCAGGTGCCATGGAGGAGTAAGCATCCCCTGTCGACCGGTCACACCCGCCGTGAGTCCACAGTCAAGTCTAATGAAATACGTGAGGAGTGAATCCTCGTCACAATAGGTACAGACGTCTCAACTACCGCCAACGAAAAGGCAACTCAACATTTCACTTAGTGAAACAGAGTAACCGCAAACAAGACTATAATACCGACCATAAAATTTGCGGAACGTTGACACTAAACGCGGTTTTCGATATCCCTGTGTCAATAATTTGTCAGTGAGTAGTTTACCTCTGTATATGAAATCTTCATATGTTGTACACGCCCTGACATATCGGATCATTTGTGAGATATAAACTCCATATGCGGGTTACTGAGGGAAAGCCGAAATCGTCGCGTTTGTCGCATCAACGTCGGAAGCAAATTGAAAGGGGGGGGGGTAAACCAACTTAAAGCACATACACACGCTAGAAACGTCTGGGGGCTAAGCCCCAATTTTTAACACCTATGTCTATCTTTGCAAAAAAGTGGGGGGGTCTAAGCCCCCCTAACCCCCGCCCCCGGTTCCGACGCCTATGTGTCGTATAGCTTAGTTGCCAATTTCCCGTCTGTGTCTATATTAAGTAAAATGTCTAAGTATGAAGCGTGTGTGCTTGATTCTGTTGTATCCTTTATTTCTAGTTCGCTGGGATATATCGCATTGACATATGTATGGAAATTGTCATTATTAATTGACAAAACGTCGTCGATATATCTAAATGTCAAATTAAAAGATACCGCTAACTTTTTCTTCTTTTGATTCAGCAGTTTCTGAATGAAGTCTGCTTCGTATGAATAAAGGAACAGGTCGGCCAATAAAGGGGCACAATTGGTTCCCATAGGAATGTCGACAGTTTGTTGAAAGACCACGTGTCCGAACATTACAAATATATTGTCTTTTATATTTAAGAATTTAAAAAGCATGTACAATGAGCCATAAATTCCGCAATGTCTCTAAAATTTCCAACAAACGGTTCCAATCATCTATTTAATCAATGGAAGAAGAAAATGGATTTTTAGTTTAGAACTGTATAATGTTCCTGAATAAATACACAAGTTTTTTTTTTTTCACAATGTGGGGTATGGGATATAAAGATATATATGGTCTGCTTATACATTATATATCTAGTTTCATGGTGTGTTTGGTCCCCCTGTATATATACATGATTTTTCCCTCATTGTTATTGAGCCGGATTAGACTGATAATTAGTGCAATGATTTTAATTTAATTCTCAAAACACGTCCGATTTCAGAATAGATAAAATCTGTATTCAACTAAGTTATCATAGTTATCAAAAGCCGGGCCCAAATAATTCCGCCGGTATATATATATATATATATATATATATATATATATATATATATATATATATATATATATATATATTATATATATATATATATATATATATATATATATATATATATATCAATCCAGTCAATTTGTGTGTGTTCCTTTAAATCAATTTTGAAATAACAGTCCTGTGTTTCTATACCATTTGTGCATTTGAAAATATTCTATGTGAGAGGGACTTGTCGGGACTGGTTACAATGTCAAGACAAGACCCTCTAGTGATAACGTGTAAGGAAAGGCTTGGCCACATCCCATTTCTTACTTTTCCAGATAAGAAATGATAATTGAATGTAGATGTATTTAATAATCATGTAAACAAAGGATGAGTCCCACAGGTGTGCCTACGGTCAGTATAGTATGGTCTGATGTTTAAAGTTCATAGTAATTCAGAAAATTGTCATCCGAGTTCAGATAGTTGTAGGAGATAAGCGTTTGATTTCACATACGACCAGATACACAAACGAGATACAATGAAAACAATACCACTAATTTTACTACTTTTCTCATTCCTTAAGGTAAGTACAATATCATTCGTTTTTTGCTTAAAAATCAATATTAGTTTTAGTAATTAAAATTTTGTAATATATACTTTTTTAATTATTGCACTTATGAATTTTTATCTATTCTCTGATAGATAATAAGATTAACATTTGCTGAAACTCCGACCTCCACCCCAACTAACCAAAAACTGGTATTAGAATTTTCTACTCGACAGGATGTGTGGGTCCACTGCAACAGTGCTCATTACCAGTCCATAAGATTTGATACCATGTGTAAAGACTGAAAAAAATCTTCGACAAATAATTAAAATACCCTCGTTCGAAACATGTTTCTCCAGTTGTTTGCACTTTCTGTGTACTATACTTTTTTACGTAAAATGATACATCTCCAGCTATTATTAAAGTACCAGAGATTTTGATACACATTATGGACTAATGCCAAAGCAGTGAAACCATAGAATCCTTGCTTTAGGATTCGTCAAATAAATCTAGAATTTCACTATTTCTATGCCCCCCCCCCCTTCATAGAAGGAGGGGCATATTGTTTTGCCGCTGTCGGTAGGTAGGTCGGTCGTTCCGTTCATTATCTATGCAGCGGGTGTACATATTGAAATGAAATTTGGTATACAGATACATCATGAGAATATCTAGATCAAGTTTTTATTTGGTTACCATTAAACAATATTTGACAGTTATGCCCCATGAACTTAAAAAAATTCCAATAATTCACAGTTTCCTTTCAATATCTCTGTAACCAAACCATTGTAATCGGTTACATAATTGTCAGCTTATCGTGTACATGTATATTCAGATCATATTTGAAATACGTGTGCGTATATGCAGGGAAATATTTATTTGGGTGTGAACAAGAAAATACTTTAAAACATTATTGATAAATGTGGAAAACGAAATATGGAAAAAAAGTAAGAGCGCGAAATAAATGCATGCATGTTAGATTCCTATAGTAGCCAGTAGAAAGTAGGTAGGCCCTTTGTGTAAAACACGTGTAAAAAAACAACAATGATTAACTATCAGGGAGCCATTTGTCCTATATTTTAATCATTGATTACCATGTATTACTTTTCATGCATATTATCCAATCTGTTATCGAAGAACTCAAATCATTTAGTAATGTATTGATATGATATCGTCGTATCGTTTTTATTCACCTATGATTGATATGGTTCATAAGAGGTATCATCTACTGTATCTGGTCAATGAGTATTTGATTGTTTTGTTTGTTTTAATTGTTATTTAACATCACGCTGAGAAATTTTCACTTCTTATACTGAGATGTCACCAGGTTTAGTTGAAGTGCTATTTTTGACCTGTGCTGTGCACTGAAGGTACCTTTTCGTGTTACATCAACCGTGACACTTGACTTCTGTCTTAAGTCTCTTCTGAAAGACCCATGACCTTCACTACTTATACCGAGAGCATGGCGAAGAAATAATCAAGTTTTTGGTAAGACCCAGTACCGGGAATCCACTTGTGAATCGAACGCTCTACCACTAGAGCACAGCGGATAATGTAACAGATCATCTGATATATTCTAATGCTATCATGTTTTATCAGTAAAATATTCAAATAAATTGGTTGATGAAGTAAAAAGTTCAGGAACGTTAATAGAATTTATTGCATTTATTCAGCAATTCGATTTACTGTTTAAACAGTAACAGTAAAAGTATTTATCATGGACTTAAGTATCGTTTTTTCAGTATGGTCGAAACACCTCTAATGGTAGTTGGATGGATTTATTGAACTGAATTGAAACACCCAAATAAAAACATATAAGAACTTTTGTATTAAATTAAAAATAAATGGATGTGATGATAACGTAGTGGAAGATAATGATGAATTCAGAATTTTAGAGCACGGTGTATCAACTGTTAACATTTTAGTCAATATACATGTGAGAATTATTGTAATCTCTTTCATTTACTGTAATCTCCTGCGATACCACTTCCAATTCACTGTGTCTTGATAGAGAGCTTTTGAAAGATTTTGTCAGCTTTGGTATACCATTTAACTATATTACCAATTTATGTTGATAAATATAAGACCAGTAACTCTTTCTGCCAATCTTGTCGCCGATATAAATTGCATATATTCAAGCACGGTATTTACTCACAAAATAAAAAGGAGGGAAAGGATATAATTGGTTAATATCATGAAGATATAAACCAATTAGAAGGCTAATAGAAAAGAACCAGTAAATTTATAAAGAAAGTACTCAGCAACTCAATCCATATGCGCAGTAGAACTAAAATTTGCTCTAGGGCATTGGACTGACCGTCGACAAAGATAATTGATCTAATGATTAAATCCTATACAATCAATAATCAATACAATAGATATTTAAACGTAATTAAACATTCACTTCCCCATATATATATATATATATATATATATATATATATATATATATATATATATATATATATATATATATATATATATATATATATATAGTATCTTCAACATGAAGAACAATGGCGAATCCCAAACGGGATAAAACCAGGTGTCCGGAAGGAGTCAGCGTCCCCTGCTGGCCTATCATTTTCAATATCGTTTTCAAAACGTGAACATCCGGTATTTATAGGAATATTTTATCATAATATTCCTAACATGTATGAACGATGAAACAATGATGATGATAACATATCCCTGTCATCGCATAAGGAGAAAATACAGTGATTCAAAGCCATTAATTGTTCTCGTCACCAATTGTACAACAGATATCCCAATACGTGACCTTAATCTGAATTAGCACAACCACACCTGACATAATTTATAAAGTTTGTGTTTACACATTGCTGAGAGAAATATTTTGAAATTTCGAAATTTCTTTCAACTTATAAACTATTCCGACCACGCCTCAGAACGATATTTGGTTATTAGTAATTGACCTCTCTGTTAAAGTGGAACCTATCTCCTCGCTCTTCGGTAGGTAGGTTAAAGGATAGATTAAATCATTCTTATCTTATTTGTTCGATAAATCTTCTGTTCTCGGATGATTTTGTTGGTATAAATGTGAAATGGGTTTACATTTCAATAAAGTGAAACCGAAATAATGAAATAATATTGTCCGCCATGTTTTTTTTCTATCCCAGGTCTTTACCACTTTCAATTCATACATTTGTTGATTTAATCGGAATCATAAATGTATATTCTATCTTGACATATTTTCATCAGAATTTATCTCTGTTTTATCCTATTAGAAGAAAAATCGTCCATAACGTTAGATGAAATGCAACTTTGATATGACTCTAAAAGTACGTTTCATCTGACGATCGCTTGACACGTTGCAATACATTATAAAAAATCTCAGATACCAAAGTATAAATCTCCAGGATGTCCAGGACATAGTTACGAGTAAAAATGTGACAAACACAGACTTCTTGAAATTAAGAGGTGGGATCAGGTGATATGGAGGAGTAAGCATCCCCTGTTGACCGGTCACACCCGCCGTGAGTCCACAGTCAAATCCAAATGAAATACGTGAGGAAAGAATCATTGTCACAATTGGTACAGACGTCTCAACAACCCCTATCGAACAGGCAACTCAACATTCCACTTAGTGAAATACAGTAAGCTAAAACAATACTATTATACCGACCGTAAAATTTGCGGAACGTTGACATCAAATTTGGTTTTCCATATCCCTGTGTGAATAATTTGTCAGTGAGTAATTTACCTCTGTATATATGAAATGTTCATATGTTGAACACGCCTTGGCATATTGAGAAAATGGTAGCCTGAACTTGGTATTTATATTTTTGTTGTCGGTGTAGTGATGAAATGTCTTGAAATGAAAACATTAAAGTGGAAAAAACAACGAAAAACAATAAATAAAATGCGGCAGTTTCTGGTGTACAACATCTTTGTGTTTTTGCAGATAGTAGATAGTCGGTATACCAATGGGTACCAGTTATAGCTGACATATTGTTGGATTCGTATACAGTCTTTGCTCTCCACAGGAAAGAAAGAGTTAGCTTCTCGATTCAGTTTTACTCACAGGTACACCGACGACGTTCTGTCTATAAATAATCCGGAATTTCATAATTACCTCTGCTAGAACCTGTTGAGCTTGAGATCGATTTGACGACAGAGAGCAGCACATCTGCTTCTTACCTACATTTACTCCTGTTGATTGGAAAGGAAGGTTTACTTCACACCTCCCTTTATGACAAACGTAACGATTTCAAGTCACATACCACGAACTTCCCGTTCCTGAGTAGAAATATTCCGTATTCTACCGTCTATGACGTTTTTATTTCTTAACTAAACGTTATGCCAGTTCATGCTATTCTTGTGAATGTTTTATCATGAGAGCCAAATTCACCTTACCAATAAACTACTCACACAGGGATGCGTAGTTGAAAGCTTGGAATCGTCACTGGGGAAGTTTAATGGTTGATACGTGGATCTTGTTAAATAATATGAAGTCACGCTCTCTGGAATGTTAAATAGTATTCTGGAGCACGGCCATATAAATTGACTCCCTTTCGCCGATATGAATATAACTGATGGCTTTTTCACCAAGCTTAACCTTTTCAACGAACTCGAGAGGTTTCCATGGAACCTTTGTGACGGATGTGACATACTTACAGGGAACACTGATTTCTTCCGGACACCACCTGGTCCCATCCCGTCTGGGATTCGCAATTATGTCTTCCTGTGTCTAATTTGTCGTATTCTAATGGACTTGAAGCTTCGACTATCCATTGGTACTTCTTCATTTTAAAGCCTAATATATGTACTACGATAACTTGTTTTGTAATATGCCTCAATTGAATTAAACCTGCTCATACGTTTTGATATATTCATGATTAGATAAAAGACAAAACTCTTTTCTTTCATAATTTTCTTTACAAACCAAGGGAACACGAAATATAAATTTCGCTGATAAAAACTTTTCATTTGTAGGAGAAACACAAAATCTAAGTGTCGCGAAAAATGGTAAAACGGTATAAAAATTCGTTTTAAATTTGGTTAACTTCTGGGGTAAGAAATTCTATATCTACATTGTTTGAATGCGAAAATAATGCCAATAGACAAAAAGGCAAACCGACAATCCAAAAAATGTCCTCGATATTCGATAAATATGAAAACTAAAATGAGAGCCACACGAGGTGACGAATATCTAGCATGTGACAAAAGAAAAGGCGTTAAGATTTGAAAGGTTTATACGTAACAAAATTTAAAAGTAATGATCAAAGGCTGAATTCAAACGTGACAAAACTGAAACGGATGGTGATCAAAGATCTGGTTGTCACGTGTATGGCTGCCCATACCATGGTTTTGGTTGTCAGATATGTGTTATTTCAGTTCATTATAGGGCAAAATAATATTTGGATGTAAACACACGATTTTGATTTTTTATTAATAAATTGGACACAAATACAATTAACAAAAACAATTTGAATAACAAAATTCAACAGTTTGTAAATTATACATAAAGAAAATCACAAAGTGACATATGCACTCTTTTAACATTCTTAATATCCACAGTTACTAAATGTGGCTTAGAAATCCTCCTACAGGCACCCTATAAGGGTATTACACCATCTGGTTTTTACCTCTTCCCGAAATATCGTGCTATGTACGAAGTTTTTATCAGTGATAATGAAGTAATTGGTACTGAAGAGAACTTTGTATTTGGTTGCACACGAAAAAAATCTTCTAAATGATGTAAAAACTAGAACACCACTATTTAGCGAGTGTATTAAGTTTAAGGGAATCGTGTTGATAGCACTCAACATTTCTAAAAATATCCACATTCATGTAGTAATATACATCAGTCACCCGCATATTGAGTTTATATTTCACAAATGATCCGATATCCTAGGGCTTGTTCAACATATGAACATTTCATATACAGATGTAAACTACTTACTGACATTATTATTGACACAGGGATATCGAAAACCGCGTCTGATGTCAACGTTCCGCAAATTTTACGGTCGGTATGATAGTCTTGTTTGCGATTACTCTGTTTCACTAAGTGAAATGTTGAGTTGCCTTTTCGTTGGTGGTTGTTGAGACGTCTGTACCAATTGTGAAGAGGATTTGTTCCTCATGTATTTCATTTGGACTTGACTGTGGACTCACGGCGGGTGTGACCGGTCGACAGGGGATGCTTACTCCTTCGTGGCACCTGATCCCACCTCTTGATTTCTAGAGGTCCGTGTTTGTCCATTTTTACCAGATTTGTATCTATATCCTGGCCATCCTAAAGATTTATACTTTGGTATCTTTGGAGATGTTTTATTAGCCATTCTCTGCAAGCATCAAAATTTTTGATATACGGTCGGACAGTCAAGATCACGGATTTCAATGAAACTTGATACTTTATACTTGTATGTCAACCTTATTTGAAATTTAGTGTCAGAATGTACCCTTGAGCTGCCATTGCCATGGTAACCATATGTGGCCAAATATGGACTCCAGATAGGTAATTCAAACTGTGAATTTACCTTTTTGTTGGCATGTCAAACATAAAACATACTGATATGAAAGCTTAATATTTATTTCTCACCATTAAGATGATGTTCAGAATCTAATCATATCATACAAATATACAAATTTACAATTTATTACATTTGTCTGATTATGCAATCCCCCCCCCCAAAAAAAAAAAAAACAAAAAAACAAAACAAAACAAAACAAAAAAACTAGACTTTGGCTATTTTTGGAATCTCTGGAAAATGACAATTTAGACCAATTTTTAGGATAGAATGTGCAAAACGCAAATTTACACCAACTTTAAAGACAGACCGTAAAAAAATACACTGACAGATGTTCTTCATATAAGTGCAAAAATAAACAATAAACCTTACATTATAAAGTTCTAAATAATTAAAATTTGGAATTGTGTTTTTTCTCTTTTAAAAAATAAATCTATTGCCATGACAATATAAAATGAAAATATCTCATTGGGCTTTAACGGTCACCTGACACTTTACACCAAAGTAAACATTTGGAAGATCTTTGCAAGCCGAATATCTATAGATAACTGCTTTACAGTTAATCCAACTCTTAGTATTATGTGTAGTGATCAGAATAAGATTAAAAATAGGTGTAAAACCTTTAATTTTTCTGCAAAAGCCGTTAAATTAAAAACAAATTTCCAGAAATTGTCACGCCTCGCTCCGCTCGGCAACTTTATTCTGTATTTAACCCCCAAGCATGGAACTTGTGGTTATAACATGTCTGGAATCTTGCAGATTTCATAAATTATTTTTTCAAATGGACCAGGTGCGTTTCCCTATAGTCTCAAATGAATTATTGTTTTATCCAACAATTTAATAAAACATGTTCAGTGTGGCTTGTATTATAACGATTTAGTATAATTCTGTTACTCCTGAACAAATTCTCATCCTCATCCAAGGCAATGTGAAGATCAAAAGCACGCCCCTCTAACCTAAAATCCTGAATTCGCCTTTGATATGGCCGTATAGAAGATTTTATATGGTGTGCAGAAGTTGTATGTGTGTACACTGAAGTTTTTATATAATTTTCTAAGGCGGTGGGTATATTTTATATGGATATACAGAAGTATTTTATCTTATTTTCTAAGGAGAGGAGAACATTTAATATGCGTGTGCAGATTTTTTTTCTGGGGTCCGATTTCTGTTCATTGCCATAATTCAGTCATAAACGTTTCGTTATCCATGCTGCACTAGTTTGATACTCGAGAGCGCCAAACTTTTATAACAAGTTTCGCATTATTATGCGTGACTTTCGGGTAATTGTGCATTACATGTAATTTCACGCGTAACTATGCGTTTATTTCGCGTAATTATGTGTTATTTTTGTGTAATTATGCGTTAATTTCGCATTATGCGTTAGTTTCGCATTATTACACACTGATTTCGCATTATTACGCACTAATTTCGCATTAATATATATATAGTTAAGCGTTATTAACCGTTACCAAGATGAGCCCAACCGGCTTTCGTATAAATGTATACATCACTATTATGATCTACCATTGAATTTGTAATACTGAAGTACCCCTAAATATCAGTCTTGACCAATTAAAAGCCTTATTTTGCTACCATGACAACTATTGCTTCTTTAACAACTACTATTGAATTTGCAATGTCAAAATACCCCTGTATACCTGTTTTCAGCAAAATCAGTAATATCTTAATTTTGACCAATCAGAGGCCTTTATTTTGTTACCATGGCAACAGACATTTTTCATACATTTACCATTGAATTTGCATTACAAAAATACCACACAATAGTATTTTCTAGCCAAATCTGACAATATTAAAATTTGACCAATCATAAGCTTTTATTTTGTTACCATGGTAACCAACGCCTTTTGAAAATCTACCAATGATTTCATCATACCAAAAATACCCCTATCTATTTTAAGACAATCTATCTTCAGAATACAAATTTTCAGAAAATACATCAAAATTCTTGTGATTCAGGAGTTATCTCCCCCAGTATTGTCTTGAACCATAAACAATAAAAAGGGAAATAACAGAATTTTACACTTTTGACAGCAAATTCCTAAATAATCAAAACTGAGTATTTTCCTTATTTGAAATAACACTTATTTTATTTTTGGCAAATAAATACTACTCTGCGTTGCCTTTCTCCTTTGTGAAATTGAATGGAATCTATCGATGCATTTTGAAGAAATATTGAATTAGATTATAAAGGATTATGTAGTAAAAACCTTTAAAAATGAGGTGTATGGTTACCATGACAACGCAAATAAATATTTTTTTCAATAATATTTTACAGACATTACAGAGCATTAATTTAGCAAAGTTTAAAAAAAATCTGTGACTATGGTTGTCCATCATATTTTGATGCTTACACAAAATGGCTCTTATATGTATCCTTGAGATAGTATTCGATATCAATAACGAACTATTTCATAGTGTTTTATTTCATTTCATCACTGCTCTTTCTACATTATAATTACATACACAAAACACAATTACTTACAATACGTGTAAAATATTCAACAGCATCTGTCATCGTACAGGCACGAGCGTACCCGTTCACAACTGTACCGAACAGACCACACTGTACCGGAAATAACATTCTACAAGTAAACAAGAAATGCTTCTGACATGTTTCAATAATAAACTTAAATGTATCTGACGATGGATTTAAAGACATAGTATCTACGATTTCCTCAATATTTCAATCTCAATTGTTTGGGTCAAATATGTTAGTATTTGGAGATAAAAAACGAAAAATTGTTGAATTAAAACACATAGAAGTATAGTTTTATTGTATTTCACAACTTTCCACGTTTTTTTTATTTTTTGTCGTACGACAAAAATTCGTTTGCAAGCCCGCCCATATTCATATGTGACCTGTATTTGCGCATGCGCATTTCCATTGTTGATAGTGAAAAGCATGGCGTCCAAAGCAAAAACAAATCGTGGCCGACCTGTTAAATTGACAGATTCAGCTAGAAAAAGAAATCGGAAAGAAGTTCTGGCGAAATACAACAAGACCAAGATAAATATTGGAAAGGAGCATGATCGATGGATAAGCCTCAAGGACCGTCTAAATGTAGGATCTCACGCCGAAGTCGAAATTGTAAATAAATAAACACGTGCTTACCTCAGCATCCATTGATTGATATCGATACGATCTAGGTCATTGCGTGTGCTTCTGGGATTGTTTCTGTGCATAATTAATGAGTTTGATTCTTACAGACGACGACAACAAATCAGCATTTATCCGTTAATTACGCTAATTATACAAAAAAGTGTCGACGTGGAAGATCATTATTCAGTCATATCTTCGATATTTCCGCAAAATTGCCGACTAAAAAAAATAACCATTTTCGTAGATACTATGTCTTTAAGTATTATACTAACTAGTATCTATTGACAGATACGTTGAGTAAATTAACTGTTATATATTTGGTAAGTTGGTCCCCGACTGACTACTACATAAACTAGTACCCGGTTGTACATCAGCTTTGCTCTAAACAATCTCATTCGGACAGAAATCTGCCCGGGGGATTTTAATGAGATTCGACATTACTTTGTTTCATGGCAACGTATACAACATCAAACGTCTACTCTGAGCCGGTTTGAAATAAAGAATACTTTTTCAATCTGTAGTAGGCCTTGTTTATTTGCGATAGGGCCTAGCATAAAGCTTTTCTGGATAGTAGCATGCAATATAATACCTCTATATTTAATGTTTGAAGTGCTAATTTTGTGGAATACTACGCGTAAATTGATTGGCCGATATAAATAAGTTCAACAATAGATTGGATCATACCGGATGTCTATGAACGAATTGTAGTAGTCAGTCGGGGACCACTTCAGAAATTATAAGTAGCGCACCATTTATCATAACGTAGTAGTATTTAAATAAATAAATAAATGTATTTGTGACAGGTGAAATAGTGACAGATATGTTCTATTGATGTAATATAGTATTGTTATTTAATATGATGTGTATTGAATTTATAACCGTAACGGTGTCGGATACAAAAACGGAACACAATTATAGATGGTTATTGATATTAAATACATATTATACGAACGAATAAAAGGAAAGATAAATAACGATTTGTCAAAATTGGATTATAAATCCAATCGTGGTATAGACAGGCTATGATACCGACATACTCTACATCCATCACAGTACCTGTGGTATAGACAGGCTATGATACCAACATACTCTACATCCATCACAGTACCTGTGGTATAAACAAGCTATAATACCGACATACACTACATCCACCACCGTACCTGTGGTATAAACAGGCTATAATACCGACATACACTACATCCACCACCGTACCTGTGGTATAAACAGGCTATAATGCCGACATACTTTACATCCACCATCACACACGTGGCATTATCAGACTATAACACCAACATACTTTACATCATACATTGGATGTAGAGTATGTCTGTATTATAGTCTATATACACCACTGGTATAGTGGGTGTAATGTATGCGGTATTATAGCCTTTTTATATCACGGGAACAGTGGTGGAAATAATGTATGTTGGTATTATAGCCTGTATATACCACGGGTATGGTGGTAAGTGTAAAGTATGTCGGAATTATAGCCTATATAAGTAGTTTTAACGGTTTTTGATGAATTCATCAGAAACCTGGCTTCTGATTGGTCAATTTGAAACTGCACGCCATAGAGCTGCCTGTGACGTCATACCAGAAGTCAGGTCATACCGGAAGTGAGGTTATGTTGTCATGGCAATAAGGAGAAATAGCCAATCGTTGAGTTTGGAGGCGTTTCTATGACAGGAACTGGAAAAATGAGAGCTTTCGTTACAAGAGGTCGGGGTCACGAGAGGTCACGTGAGTTCACGAGAGGTCAGCGGCTAAAACTAGAAGTTTTGGGCTGAGAGTGAATCTGTTTTAGAACCAAAACTTTGGGTTTTTCCAGGTTTGAGACTTGGAGTGAAATCAGTAGTAGGTGTCGCCACAGTCGGCGAGAGTTTACGTGAGTTGACGAGAGGTGTAATGCTAACAGGAGATGGGTTATTCCCCGTTTTGAGGTCTAGAGTGAATGAACGTTGATTAGATGGTGGGGTATTCCCCTGATAACATGATTTAGATTTAGCTAAATAAACGATGTTTGAACTCTATTTTACTCAGATATTGAAATTTACCGTTTCATAAGGTAAACATTAAACCTATGTAATAAAAATTCAAACAATCTCCCATGCTGATAGTGGTTTTGTGACGATGTTGATACCTCGACCTCAAGACCGTAAATGAGCTCTCAGAGGTCCTACTGAACATATTCTCTAGTTTTTAAAGTCACGTGACTCTTTTTTTTTTCTTCTAAGATATTTGACATTTTAATGCATGGGAAATAATCTAGCCCTATCTAATAAAAAAATAAACACTCACCCATTCTGGTAGTGGTTTTCTTATGATGTTAACACCTCGAGCTTCGGATCTCAAATGAGCTCTCACAGGCTTAACTGAATCTCTTTCTAGTCACATGACTTACTATATTAGACTTTAATCTATTGAAGTGAATACTTGAGTCATAACAAAAACACAAATGATAATAAAACGTTTAATGTTGAGCGAATATACACTGATGCAGTAGCGAGTAGCAAGCTAACGATTGTCATTCTATTTTACCTAAGTAAACACATCCGAGTCGTTCGATGTCGAATGACAGTTTATTAAGTACACTATTCTGTGAACTGATGTACTGAAAATGCATCAAAAGTACGGGTTTTAATTTTACAAGATCAAAATCTTACCGTGACTGACATTACAAAATGGCGAGAACTACATCCAGCAAGAAGCGTGCAGTCGGCTGACTTGGTGACGTCACACTAGCGGATTTCAACTCTAAATCGTTTCAGACTTATGATCTAAATTACGTTCGCACAATAAATAGTGTTTAGTCACTACTAATATGCCATATAAATCTGTAACGTTGTGTCTACCGTGTACTAGTACTATGATTAACCATGCTTTGGTGTACATCTTATACCAAGATAAAATACATGAACATCAGATCAGTTTTAAAGCTCATATTTCTATTAAAAGACGACAAGATTAATTTTGTAATGCAACATGTTTTAATTTCCCCGTTAAAAAGAAATCAAAATGTATCTTCGCAGAAGATTAGGGGAATATCCCTCTGGAAAGTGTACAATAATTGAATGAAAAAAAAAATCTTAAACTCCGCCGAACGAGGGTCTCGTGATAAAATCTTATTGAGTTGATGAGCATTCAATCCTTGAATACTTTGCATGGTTTCAATAGTCTATAGTCACTTCCCTTTGTTTGTTGATTCTTCATAGACAATACAGTTCACACTCTCTGCTAAAGCTTGAACAATTTGAAGTTCGATGAGTAAATTTCCTGTTTTTATCCAGTGGAACTTATCATTGTCTTGATCAGCTGTCAAATCAAAACACCACAAGGTATATCCTCTTCTGTAGTTATCAATGGTCACGGAAGGGACCCAGTCTTCTCCTAATCGACCTAATCCTTGATATAAGCTCAAGTATGATCGCAAGTACAAGTTGTTTTCAAAGTCAGGTTCTAAAGGACGAGTGCAATGACTTTCTCCATTGATACTTACATCCACTTTATTGACATTAAAATGCTGGAAATAAAAGGGATTCTTTGATTCTTTGTCGCATCACCATTGCAAGCGGCATTGCTCACCATACCTACTACATTTGATCTTGATACAAATGATCTGTAATCTTTGAACGTGTACCAGCAGGAATGGTAAACGTTTTCACTTCTACACGTCTCAGGGGAAATTTAGCAGTACTGGTATTCATCTGTTCGTTCATCTGATTCAGTAAGGTTGCAATGGGTTTCACTTTACGTACCACTAGATACATTTGTAATATCTTCAAATAACCCAATTCACCTCCTCCTCACATCATGTAAAAGGGTTCACGACCTCTATTATACCTTAGGCGTACATCTATACCATTAGGTAGATATCGTTTCTGTTCAAACAGATCCAAATGGAGACGATCCATCATGTTTTACTTTCACTGATACGTTCATGACGATCAGCCAATTCTGAGTTATGACGTACTTCCGGTTATGACGTTACAGGCAGCTCTATGGCGTTCAATTTCAAATTGACCAATCAGAAGCCAGGATTCTGATGACGTCATCAAAAACCGTTAAAGCGCCACCTGTGGCGGCAAATTTGAAACTGCATGCCATGGAGCTGCCTATAACTATTGGATATACCACGGGTCTGTTGGTGGATATAAAGAATGTCGGTATTACGGTTTGTATATGCCACGGGTATAGGCCTAGGGATGGATGTAAAGTATATCGGGACCATAGCCTTGTATACCACGAGTACAGTGGTGGATGTAGAGTATGTCGGTATTATAGCCTGTTTATACTACGGGTACGGTGATGGATGTAAAGTATGTCGGTTTTATAGCCGGTCTATACCACGGGTACGGTGTTGATTCAAAGTTTCTCAGTATAATAACTTGCATATACCACGGGTACGGTGGTGGATGTAGAGTATGCCGGTTTTACAGCCTATTTATACTACGGGTAGAGTATTACGGTATTATAGCCTGTTTATACCACGGGTACGGTGGTTGATGTAGAGTTTGTCGATATTATATCTTGTTTATACCACGGGTACGGTGGTGGAGGTAGAGTATGTTGGTATTTTAGCCTGCATATACCATGAATATGTTGGTAGATGTATTTTTATAACCTGTATATACCAAGGGTATAGGGATGTATGTTTATCAGTTTTTTGTTTGTTTGTTTGTTTCTTTGCTCGAATAAATTGAGCACGGGTATGATCGTAAATATGGAATATAATGGTATTTAAGGTTCTATATACCACGGATACAGTGGTCGAAGCAGAACAGTATTTTGGTCTAAATGTTTTCATATACTACGGGTATTGTATTGATTCTTGTAGAGTTTGTTAGCATTACAACATCTATAGAATCGGTATATGGTGTATGATACCATAAATATGTACTACAGAAATGTTAATTAATTTAAACCTTATAGCGTAATATGCATTACATTCATTCCCATGCACTTCTCATAGCTTTAGTGATTAATGTAATCACGAGTGTTTTAGTGGGTGTAGTCCGTAGTCCTTACGTAAATCTCCATGGGACCTCTGGGTGTGGACCTGTTTTAAGGATACATTGTGTTGTGGAATGCGTAAAGTAAAAATTATCTCACGTACCAGTACTTTATGTTTTTTAAATTTTTTTTATTTTAATATAAGAACTGATAGAGTCTGTTGTCTGGACCAAAAAAAAAAAACACAAATGGTATTATGGACAAAATTCATAACGACCTCACATCGGAAGGTTCATAGACTACTAAAAATCTAAATTCGAATGATTCACATACATGTACTACACAATGCAGAATTTATATAAATGTTATCGTAGTGTCGATAATAAAATTACTTGAAAGCAATTGCCGAAATCACTTGCACTTTCCGAAATGACTTGATACTAAAACGCCATACACAACAATATAAAATAGACCTATGGATTCTGTTTTATAGTACCGATGTAACTAGGTGTCAATATGCATAATCTCACTGAGGTGCCGAGAGAGCCGTCATGGCTCCACGGTAGAGTGCTTGATTCGCAACTGGAGGGTCACGGGTTTGGAATCTCTGCGGAGGCGACTGGTTTTTCCTATCATTTGGGTTAGGCATTAAAAACCGAGGTCCCGTTTCACAGTAGGTATCGGCACGTTAAATAACCCTCACTGCTGAATGGTCGTAAGTGCCGAGTATAGGCCAAAATTTGAAGCCCTTCACCGGCATTTGGTGACGTCTCCATATGAGTGAAAGATTCTCGAGTGGGACGTTAAACAACAGTACAACAACAACAACTGAGCTGTCGAAGTCACTACTGTTCGTGCAGCTCACTTCGAAACTTAAATTTTAAACTTTGAAATATTGGCTGAATATAAGTCTTGTATCTTAATAAAGTTGTTGAATAACCACGACATATTACAAATTTCATGGAGATGGGCGTTTTCATTGTTTAAAATGTCTCCCGCCGGACCGGGTTTTTTACTGTGTTTACTATGACGTCATTAGTCAGCGGTTCTAAATACTCCTAGGTCTATGGAATGTACACGGGGAGTACTCGTAGACAATAAAATGAAAATTGTCGATGTAGTAATTATATATAAACATATTCATTCACAATATTAAGTATAATTGAAATGAAGTATTATTAGTAGCACCGATGTTATAGTTTTGCTAAAAAGGCAACGTACACACATGCTCATTACGACCGTTTATGTCAATAAGACTTCATAGGCGTCGGAACCGGGGGGCGCTAGGGGGGAGGTTAGCCCCCCCCTTTTTTGCAAGGATAGAAATAGGTGTTTCTGGCGTGCGTGTGTTTTAAGTTGGTTTAGCCCCCCCCCCCCCCCACTTTCAATTTGCTTCCGACAGTGTTGAGAATTCATCAATTCGACAGATGAGCTCGAATAAAATGATAAATGTTTAGTTGAGAAAGAAAATAGTGGTATCACAAAAGGCGAAATAATCAACCTAAATGTATTTTAAAGAGTACCCACTCTCAAAATATGACAATCTTAACTTTGAGAAATTTAGAATTTAAATAGAACAATCCCAGCGAAATATTACTTTAGTATAAAATAACTCAATATGATGCAAGGACATTTAAAATTGTATATAACTGCTGCATACACATCCTCCACATTTTAATCATGGAATGCCACCAGTAGTATGACGTCAATGTTTTAAACACGAAAGATAGTATCTTGACATACGAAATCTTATAAGTGATATCAAAATATGGTATCAATTTATTGTTGGGCTAGGTTTGTCTTGGTACGATTCGTCTTGGTGCGAGTTTTCCTTGTAACTTCATTCAACCAGCAAATCTCGTGCACATCTACGAAGATGATCGGAAAGTAATCAGACGCCATGTCTTGTTTCAGTTTCCGTGTAAACACGAAAAATATTGACGATATTTTGGCATCTGCACTCTGTTTTCGACGGTAAGTCGTATTGTCAGGTGATTTTATGGTATACAATGTTTTCATGATTATTACACACTTTCCGAAAAAAAATTCCTAACTTAGCTAATGCTGCTCTAATTCTGAAGAAGAGTTCCGTTTGTTAATGATGACATCGTTATGTTTCTAATCCAGAAATGGTATTATACTAATCATGAATATTCATTAGTCGTGGCTCATTTTCACTTAATTTTCAAGTAATGTCTAAAACAGACATAGGGAGTAATTCTAAAAAAAATATATGTCGATTATAATATAATAATTATACCCAGGTCGCCATAAATTTTTAAAAATTACGTTGAAACGAATCTATTTCTGTTTATAATTGTTTCTTGTTTAATAATACGCTTCACCGTTTCTGCTTTCGTTTACTAACTATAGAAAGTTTTTCCGGCACAGGTGGTCTTACAGGTACGCTCATGCCTGTACGCTGACAGATGCCTCTTAAAATATCTGCGATTTTTTGGTTAAGCTTAAAAGACATTGCTTCACTCTTTCTTATTTCATTTTCAATTTGTTTATGAATAGGTTGCATCGGCTGTCTATGACGTCAGGATTGGCCTTATACAGTACCAGAGAGCTCAGGATTGCAGTTGTGATTTTTCTTTCTTTGCCTTTGGTTGCGGTGAATGTGATCCATATTTCGAAGTCTGCCTTTCGACTGTCGCAACTAGGTATGGAAATATATCATGATTCAACTTATAATATAAATTAAGGCATATCCTTGAAAGCGAAGCAGCTTGGTAATTGTTTTGGGGTATTTGGGAGTAAATGATTGTTCTGACCAAGATTCTTGACATGCATATTGACAGAGATGTACATGACTAGTATAGATCTATTCTACATGATAACATGTCTACTCATAATTAAATATTAAATTATACAAAACCATAATAAATTATTACAGGGTAGCTTAGTTGCTAGAGCGCCAGGTATTAAACTTGAAGGTCCCTGGTTCGATTTCGATCCCCGGTCGTGCCAGTTTTTCAGAGGTGAGATCACATCACCTGTCCATGTTTTATCGTCACCTTATAAAATTATGCACTAGCTGAACAATTACATCAAACCATCGATAGTATAGAGTTTGTCCTCTCGATTGAATAAACAACACTAAAATATAGGTAGATCTAACACTTTTAAAATAAATGAGAGCTTTATGCCGAGATAGAGGGTATGTGGCCTTGGGAGTTTGATTACAATCGTCAGATTGTACAATTTTAAAAGTCATTAGAAAAGCCGTTGTAAATATGAACCACTCAAGCAAGGACATAAACATGCACATACCAAACATATCTCCCCCTGCCCAAAAAGGATGAATGGCAAGGAATTTAAGTTGTCAAATCCTTCGTTAAAGCGAGATAAGCTGTCACAATGATTATTTTTGTCACCTGACATATAGTCGAGAATATGATAAAATGTGTGTTCAAATACATTAACAAACACGTGAAACGTTGTAAAAGATCTTTTTGAAGTGAATTAAGTATAAACTCTTCCGCCATATCAAATGTACTTCGTATTTCGGTCAGGGGATCTCGGTCATTTACGCGCTCGGACTATGTTAAAGCCGACCGATTTTTATGTGTCTTATATTTATTTTTAAAATACAGGACGTGATTTTTATTGCAAAGTGCATGTATTATGTAAAATATATGCTTTTCAACGCTATTTTAAATACCTAAAGAAAATCGGATAAAAATATGAATGAATATATCATGTCACCAAAAGAAATTTTCCCGATCTTTTAATGTTACCCTGAATGCTGACATTGACAAAATCAAAACATTATAACTGTGAAAAGTATGCGTACCTCATATTTTACAATCGTGCCGACATGTTCGGTGGAGTTGGGCAGTTCGTGATCATATGTGTCAAGAATGATAAAGCCGATAATGCATTGGGGCGAGTTAAAAATGGGTCGATATACCCGGCACGCGGACATTTTCAGAAACGAATGTTTTAAAACGACGAAAAAGACCAACTTTGTCTATTTAGGTATGAAATGATGATGTACGAAAATAACAGCAAAGGGTAATAAGAATAGAATGTGAATTAACTGCAAATAGCACGTATTTATTGGACACTCGGTAATCTTCGTAAAAAATTACCGAAAGTTAATTTGCAATGCTCAAAGTAATGTCGGACAAACAATAACTGATATTACGGGTTACGTTTGGCAAGATTGTTGCAATTTTACACATGCATTTGTTATTCTAACCACCAGATAGTCTCTTTGGAATATATATGAGATAAAATATTACATAATAAGGCGCCGGGGGGGGGGGGGGGTAGGCATAGGTGTTGAAAATTGGGGCTTAGCCCCCAAGACGTTTTCTGGCGTGTGTGTGTTTTTAAGTTGGTTTAGCCCCCCCCCCCCCACTTCTGGCGTGTGTGTGTTTTAAGTTGGTTTAGCCCCCCCCCCCCCACTTTCAATTTGCTTCCGACGCCTATGCATAAAATGGGCATGTAAAAATTTTCACCTACGACAGCTCATATCGCTTTAAATCAAGCCAAAGCAAGTAAGCAATAAATCATTAATCGGCATTTTGGCACAGGTTGTTTCCCTACTTCAAGATTTTTATAGGGTGCTTTGTCATAGTATAATTCTGTCATTAATTCTGAATAGCATATATGTACTTAAACTATACAAAATAATGTTGACTGTCATAAAGATATAAAAGTATTCAGTCATAATTTATAAACAGAAAATTATTTGAGTATGACTCTTGATTAAAGACAAAATTAATATTTAAACACATGTTTATTGACGGATCCAGATGAGGGAATGTAAATATCAACATGAAGAAGAGCATACACTGGACTCCCTAGCATTTACTTTTGTAAAATTCCAAAATGTAATGGGAGACCATTTCAAGACTATTCTGTCTGGTGAATTTCTTTTCATTTTGAGGAGTTAATAAATCTATGGGTGATACTTCTGATATATTAGCAGGTTATACTGTACGTAGTGCCCAGAAGCTTCAAAATAGCATCACATGACTTGTTAATAATTTTCAGGGGGGGCGTACCCCTATACCCCCCAGTCTTCTTGGTCTCTTCTATGTGTTATATTTGCTCATTTACAAACTTGTCTTTGAGAGGGATAACCAATTCAGTTTTCCCACTAATTCGAAAAATTCTGTGCAGTGAGCTATACATGTATCACAGTGAATAGCAATTGTAAATAGTATACCTCCTTTTTATATTGTAAACTTTCTGGAACCGGATCTGTCATTGAGGTGTGCATGGTACTATGAAATATTGTATATTTTATAGACCATACGAATGCTAACAAGACTCTTTAATGGTTCACAATTATCAATTCCCCCTGTTTTTTTTAAATACAGTTCACCCCTGATATACCGCCACCTTTTGTGGTCCTGAATTTTGGCGGTATAACGGGTTTGGCAATATATCGAGATTTACTATTTTCGAGGTGTGGTCGTTTTCATCATGACATTGCTTTAGTCCCTTTTGTATATCTTATCCTGTTTACAATTCACTATCGTAAATTCGGATATTTTGTCTATTGTTTATTTTTGGACAATTTTGCCACCATATTAAAATAGACAAAAAATACACCGTCAGAAATATGTAGACTAGAAGTACATCTTCGACGACCGGAAAATCTAGACAGATGCTGTTTCTACCATTAACTCAGAAGCATTTCTAATGTTAACTTTCATCGTTTTTTTTTTTTGTTCAAAATAACTCTTTGACAGGCCGGTAATACAAAGGTTTTAAGTTTATATATCTCATCTACTCATAATTATAATTAAGTCGTGTGATAATTTCTGTGTAAACACACGACGTGTCAATTTTCTCCAATTTTCACGGTAGTGAAATTTGACACTCCTTAGCTGGTCCCCGCCTGACTTCTATACTTTGTTCCAGTTTATGACACTCGATATTTGAGTTATCTCCCTTTGCAGTCGAAGGCTGAAGTAAACAAACTACCGTCGTCTAACAGTTTTACTCACACCTGTTTTTTTCATCTGGTCTGGCGATATGTTTGAGGGATTTAACATGTAAAAATGACAATTTGTAGCGGCTGGTGGTATGCGGGTATTGGCGTTACAAAGAGGGAATTATATGGGAGGAAATCCGTACTATATAGCGGCGTTATACGGGTTCGGCGTTATAACGGGGGTGAACTGTACATGTAATCTATATTAGTATTTAGATTTGGGAGGCAGACAAAGTACATGTACACATCTAGCAACTTTGCTACATAGAAGAGACCCTGATATTATCCTTTTAACGAAACCCCTATTGTTATACTCTTTGAGTAGGACATAGGAATTAGGGTGAAAATTGTTGAAATAATAAAGAATGACGGTCTTGAACTGACAAAAATCCTCACAAAATCAGTTGCGGTTTCAGGCAGTCTGAAATCAAGCTGATTAGAGGCGAGATATTTCCTAGTTTCAAGCATGATGAACTAACTATTCAGCCATGGAGAAATTAGAACTAAGAGGGGGTATGCATATGACTTGTATCCTAAAAGGTTACTAGTAATTAAGAATAATTATGTCTAACAATTTTTCTTGGAAATCAATACTTTGTTGCATTGAGTACTGTGAATATAGTTCAGTTGAGTATACATTGTATTTTATTAGCAGAATAAGCAATGTGTGTACTCTGCTTTTGCAATGGTGTGTTTGAAATCCTCAATCAAATGTAAAGATTGCACGGTACCGTCTGTTGTTTGTGATGTAGGTGTAGCCTACTTGTACCTGGTATAATGCGTCCTTTGTTAAATGACAACAGACAAAACCCGTTGTTACCACCAAATGTTATTTTAAATACTTGGAACGACTTAATCCGAGTTGACTGAAAATAAAAATATGTCACGAACCTGTCTATTCTTGCTGATATTTTTCTTATTGATCTATCATTTAGTTTATTATAATTTTATTTCTTTCTCATTTATTTTCTAATTACCTAACTTTAACAGTACTAACCTCGTTTAACAGTCTTAATATAGCAAGCTCCGACAGGTTCCGCTTGATTACATTATGTCTTCGGAGGTAACTTTTCTATGAATTTTATTGGCTCATTAAGTTATCCGGGTACTTCCGGAAAGTGACACGTGTGATACAATGTTACGCTTTCTATTTCCCTTCCTTCGTTCTATGGATATGTTCGTGTGAGGTGAACTTCATTTTTATATCATTTCTAATCCTTCCTGTCTGTTGCCATCATTCACTT
This sequence comes from Atrina japonica, assembly GCA_030159075.1. Classification (NCBI taxonomy): domain Eukaryota; kingdom Metazoa; phylum Mollusca; class Bivalvia; order Pterioida; family Pinnidae; genus Atrina; species Atrina japonica. The sequence continues at coordinate 1,111,423 of BROG01000090.1, read as the reverse complement.
CTACCAACTTAAATGACTATTTTGGACACTAGTCGTGTGTGTTTTCGCGTATCTTGAGTATGTTTTTTTATATTATAATTCTATAAGGTGGTAATTTTTGTCGTCGGTCTGACACGGGGCACGAGGCACCTGTGAAATAGTTTGGGTTAAGTAAAAATAATTACTATTCATTTTCATACTTTTAGGAAGATTGAAATATTAATGAGTGTTAGTTTACTTTGGTGGTTTTATTTGGCAATGTGTGGCCAGTAAAACGTATTCCGGTATGTGACCGGTTTTTCACGTGTTTAAGTGTCCCTAGGCTTAGACCTTCGGACAGGTAATTTTAGACCTGTTATTTTTGTCACCACTTCAATTTTGTGTTGTCTTCGTATTTTGGTTCTTATTTATTTTGTATTAAATGTTCTAGTGTCTAAAGTCAATTTAATTGTCGTTTTACTTTCCAAAGGAGTTAGCCGGTCGGCGGTTATAGAAATGTGCAACTGAAAGGGGCAGTCGAACCCGTGTTTGTTTATATTTGTAACTCACCCGTGTCTGCGTGTGTAGTTCACACTAGGGTGAAACGTTACAAATATACTAATATAATTGAAATCTTATTAAACTCTCATTAAAATTATATAAGTTAGTATATAGATATTGTATAAGCCTGATATTAATCTCAGACAAGGCAGATCTACTTGTAAATCCATATAGGATATTGATCAGTAGGCCAAATTTATCAACACTTAGACCTAAAATAATAAGTAAATGAATAAAATTATGTGTATGGATAGTATATTTTAACAAAGTAACAGGCACATTGATTTTTATGTGGAGGTGAGTGGAAACTTGTTGAAACTAAATAAGATTTTCAATTTTAACAGAAAAAAAAAGATTTTTTTATCACCGAGACAATTGTTCACTGGTCCTCTAAACTCATCTGATAATTTATTTGTCAAATAGTAAACTTATAAATGAGCTTTATCATGCGACTACAATGTATGAATCGGGACGGGCAGTAGAGGTCTACGGCTACGACAATACTCGTCAATAGATTTCTCGTAAACGATATAATTCTAACAGTTTGGGTGATTGGTGGTTAGTTGAAAACAATCTGGCATAATTATAAAAATGTATAACAAGTAAAGAGACTTCAATATCTTATTGCAAGACGTCCTGTTATTCCGTGTTACTGCTACATTCTACCGCATGACAGCGCGTAGAGTAACATTAAATTCATCGGGTTAGGAAATAAAACCAAAAAAAAAAAAAAACAAAAAAAAAAAACATGTGGACTTCGTTTACACTATGGGAAGAAAAATGGCGTCTGCTCCAAACCGCGGCAGTTTAAAAAATTCCATGTGCGATGAATTTGGACGTAACTGTGTTTGTACTAGTTTAAAATATTTATTTCGATGTGGGCAATCATAATAAAAATTGTTTCTTACTTTCTAAAAAATAAAGCGACATTCAATGCCAAGTAGCTGACAGATTTTGACACCGGATTAAATATAGGAAGTGACGTCACTTTTCGGTCACCAGAATGTACCGTCATGGTATACAGAAGTTGACAGTGAATATATGTACACATGTTATCGTTAGTGCTCACCTCGTGAGATGCGTTCGCTATAAATAATAATACATAGGTAAATCAGTTTTACATCTTCAGTTAATCCCTTTGGGGATTCTGTCGTGTTGCCCCTAACGTGAATGATTAACGCCCTTGATCGGAACTCTTAATGAAGTGATCGAAGTGAGAGGAATATAACAACTGGATTATTCAGGTTATGTTGCCCCCGGCAATCCAAAGGGTTTTTATCATGTAAATGTCACGGTCATTCACTCATTTTTCTAAATAAAACATTGAGTGGCTGACTGTTTCCTTGATGTTAAAACTTAAATAGAATCTATGTGTTATTTATTAATCATGAATTAAATGCAACATTATATTTTATGCCATATATTTTACTCTAGTATCCCATCATATCTATCACTTCGTGCAGTTCACATTACCCGAATAATGGATGCGCTTCGTGATCAGGTTCAATGTACAACCATAGTCGTTATGGCCAAGTCTCAGTCTGCAAAACTTTCGCTAGTACGGTACTTCATGACCTCCTTTGCAATGCGCTTTTAAGTTATGACTTTGCAATTCCAATATTTTGTTTATGTCTCGTGCAAATTTCCGATGTGAGCAGAATTTTTACCATTAGTAGTACGGGTCCCCGGATGTAGCAGGGATAAAAATATGAGCTTCTCTACATATATGAGGGCTTCGCCATCTATAAATAATAATACATAGGTAAACCTATGGAGAGGGCGAAAGCATTCATCATCAGCTTTATATGTTCAGTTAATCCCTTTGGCGGAGGCAACACAACAGAATCCTCAAAGGGATTAATGTTCAGTGTTTTTATCATGTAAATGTCCCAGTCATTCATACATTGTTCTAAATAAAATATTGAGTGGCTGACAGTTTCCTTTGTGTTAAAACTTGAATAGAATCTGTGTTATTTGTTAGTCATGAATTAAATGCAACATTTTTTTATGCTATATATTTTACTCTATCCTAGCATATCTAACACTTCGTGCAGTTCTCCTCACCCGAATTATGGATGCGCTTCGTGATCGGGTTCAATGTACAACCCTAGTCGTTATGGCCTAGTCTCAGTCTGCAAAACGTTTGCTAGTATGGTACTTTATTACCTCCTTTGCAATGCGCTTTTAAGTTATGACTTTGCAATTCCGACATTTTGCTTATAACTCGCGCAAATTCCCGATGTGAGCAGAATTTTTACCATTAGTAGTACGGGTCCCCGGATGTAGTATGAATAAAAATGTGAGCTTCTCTACATATATGAGGGCTTCGCCCTCTATAAATAAACCTATGGAGGGGGCGAAAGCATTCATCAACAGTTTTACACGTTCAGTTAATCCCTTGGGCAGAGGCAACGCAACAGAATTCCCAAAGGGATTAATATTCAGTATTTTTATCACGTAAATGTTTCGGTTATTCACTCATGGTTTTAAATAAATTATTGAGCTTCTCTACATATATGAAGGCTTCGCTCTCTATAAATTCTACTTTTACAGAAAATCTAAAGGTTGTACAAAATTTTGCCAACAAAATGGGCACAACCGGCGTCTGAATCCGCCCATGCTATAAATATTCATATATAATTATGAATTAAAAACTTTGTATTCTATTGCAGATCAAAATGCCAAGGAGGAGACAATAGCAAAAGGGTTGACAACAAATGCAATTTTGCTTTCTCTGACCAAAAGGATATACCGAGTAAATTTACATGGCAATTGCCGCGTTGGGAGGTATGAAACGCATTTAGGTATTCTACAGTATTGAATACACATTAGGTCATTTATGTGCTAATTATATAGAAGCTTTAATTTAGTTTACTTCTTTAAGGTATATAGATAAATTTAATCATGCCAGTCTTGATGTACATATAATTTCACACAGGAAACATCACATCACATCACACACACGTACACACACACACACACTGTAATCCATTATTTATTCTGTTTATTTTCCTCTAATTTTCAGTTCAATTGACCATAATTTTATTTTATTCAGAATTCCTTCAATATGAGTATAGCTACCAAAGATTACGATTCCAGTAGCGATGATGATAATTTAGGAACAGTAACATACACATACAAAGGATTACCTAAAAATATATCGTCGGCTGTTACAAATATCGGGCAGAAAAATCTCAGGTACGTGATAACAAACACATATACTCACACACATGGGCTAAACAAGTGTATGAAGAAATTTATTCAGTTAAATCCAGACAGAAATGTTTATAAATAAACTTTTTTGTACTCACTTAATGCGTATTTATATTTACTTTCGTCGTATTTTTTAAGTTCTATTCCAACTAATTAGTTAATCAATCTTGGGAAACACCCAGCACATTGGTCTATTCATAAACTCTTAAAATAATATGATAGTGACGCGAATTTGAAAACGAAGCTGCTGAAAATCAATACAAACTCTTCACGATGGCGAGTTCCGGGAGCTCAACGTTGGATCGAGTACGATTTCAAAATCATCTCAGACCTTAAAGTTCTCCATCTGCCGTGCTTTTCCTAAGAGTAATCATCTCATGTTCCTTCGCATACGACTGTTTTCTGCGCTTTTTCCCGTGTCACATATATTCTTTGCTCAGAAGGTGTATTTGTTTTGCTCTCCATATTGACTGTATGGTATTGGTAACCGCGACGGACTGAAATGTTTTGATGTCTTGAAAATGGCGAATTGAGACCAGGCGAAGCATAACGCAAGTTAGATGTATACCTATAGGTAACCGCGACGGACTGAAATGTTTTGATGTCTTGAAAATGGCGAATTGAGGCCAGGCGAAGCATAACGCAAGTTAGATGTATACCTATAGGTAACCGCGACGGACTGAAATGTTTTGATGTCTTGAAAATGGCGAATTGAGGCCAGGCGAAGCATAAAGCAAGTTAGATGTATAGAGATTATTATATAACCATTTTGATATCATACTCCTTCTCAGCCCGAGGTTCCCGATATCAATCTGAGGGCCAAAGGTCCAAGAACTGATATCGGGAACGAGGGCTGAGAAGCAGTATCATATCAAAATGGTCATATTATAAACTTTTTATCATGTGTCTAAATTACAAATTATAACACATAACAAGATACAACAATACCGACATACTGTCTAATCCCAATATTCTGGCTGACAAAGAATTAAAATTCTTTCATCATGTTCAGTTTCATGATTTTAGATGACACCGAACTAGCAGTCGATGAAATGTACCGGAAACGAATAACACTTTTTCTTTTCATTGATCACAATATAAATTGAGAGGTTCCGAACAGGGATGCATTACGAGAATAATGAATGTATTGGGGGCGTGTGTGTGTTTTAAGTCGGTTTAGCCCCCCCACTTCTGGCGTGTGTGTGTTTTAAGTTGGTTTAGCCCCCCCACTTTCAATTTGCTTCCGACGCCTATGCAAATGTAGTCATATCTAGTACAGACATATGATAAAGTGTAATATACTACGATAACTGCCCCGGAGAAGGGCAGCTTGGATATTGTTTTATTTAGGAGGATTAATGATATCTAATGGGTAAATTATGTCCTTATGTACTTTAACAAGGAAACATGTCGGAGATTATTGAACTATTTTTTTCATTTTTTGCCCAGCTGCAAGATCATATTTGTGGGGATTATTTGTAGAATAAATAGAGATATCTTATATAAGTAGGAAGAGAAGTATATTGAAATAAAGCACATAAGCCGGGATGCACGACATCCAGACATTTTACGGCCGTCGCAATTACCATACAGTGATATTGTTCTCTATCGTAGGTCACGTGTCGGCGGTCACGTGGTGTCAGTCTCCTATAACTAGGACGAAATTCTCATGTTCGTCTACCGACGGAATAAGAAGAATTCCTACGGAATCCTCTAATAACTGCATTAATACATCAATGTTTTGATTTTTTTTCATTTCCCTCGGTTAGGAAAGGATTTCTATAGATTTTAGAAATAAAAATAGATGTATCATTAGAGAGGTATTTAGAAAACCCAGTGATTTGTCTCTAGCCTTTTTAATATATGTTTTTATATATTATTTAAGCTATTGTAATACTATTTAATGTTATAATAATTATAAGTATTATAACTTTCAGGTTTGTCTTTTCTATTCAAATCACATGTGTTCCGTCGGGAAATTTTATCTGCGATGACCAGGGCAATATGACCTGTAAACAAAACTTCTATGGTGTTGATTGTGACATTTACTGTAAACCTTCGGAACATAAGAATTGTACGTCCAATGGAACTGCTTTATGCCACTTGGAATACTACGGTCCAGACTGTGCCATCCATTGCAATCCGGGAAACGAACACCAAATGTGTACTAATAATGGTACAATGATTTGCAGAAAGGACTATTATGGAACATCCTGTAACGTAAACTGCACAGAATCAGGAAATCAGCTGTGTGATGAAAATGGGACACGTTATTGTCGAACAGGTGAATATAAATTATCAAAATATGACACAAGTACAACATGAATATTATATTACAGTGGAACCTCTCATAAATACCACTTCACTTAGGATACCACCTCGCTTTTAAGACCACAAGTTTTCAGTCTCTGATAAATATTTGAGTACAGAACCTCTTAGAAGAAACCACTTCAATAAACAGACCTCTTTCAATTAGTCAGTTATCCGGTCCTATTTTTGAGGTTTCATTGTTCTATAACCACGTTTAAACTTGTGGTCGTTAAAAGAAAGACACTGACGGTTTCTTAAAAAATAAAGATGTTTTTAATTTCTAACTGATGGTTGGCGGATTCAGGAAATTCCTAAATCACACCAGTGCTTCCATACAAAGGCCTAAATCTTAACTGTCTAACATACCAATGTACAAAAATATATAGTACTATGTGATTATCGCGTGTAATTGTTCTTTTAATCTCTTGAGCAATTAAACAAAGTATTCTCACCTGTCCACACAGGAAGTATTAACCTGTGGTGACAGGTGACACTCATGGTCGCTTTCTATTGAAGATATTAAATGTGTTGTTTCATAGATTACAGTCACAATAGATGCTAATGGAATTTCTCACTTTGAAATGTAAATGGAAAAAAACAATAATATTATGTACACTTATAGATAAAAAGTCCAAATATCACAAATTATAATTTTCAGTCTAAAATGTCAATTTAGCACGGTGATAGTTTCCTCCTCGATCGGGTAAGACGCGTCCTCGCGTCTTAGATATCAAAAATATCCTGTGTTGTATCTGGTCAGTGATGCTTGTTGAAACCGTCTATTGATGCGTTGTTGTGGTTGTTGATGGTGCTGTTGTAATCTTGAACGTAATGTCCGAAGTTCTGAGGATAAATTTTGAATCGTAAATTGGTTATCAATTAAATCCTGACTTTGCTTTTCCTTTTCGCATTTTATACTTGAAATTTCATCTGAAAGTTGCTTAAAATGTTCTTTCAGGTCTCTGTTGGCAGATTCACACTGTGACAGTTTAGAATTTAGTACTGAATTTTCTGATGTTAATAAATACAGTCCTTTTGATTTTTGTATGTGTTTGTTGAGACCTTTTTGCAGTGCAATATAACGTGTCTGTAGATTTTTGGTTTCTCTGATTAGTCCTTGGTTTGATTTTGATAAGTTTTTGGATTCTCTATGAAGATGGCTATTTTCAAATTTCAATTTTTCGTTTTCAATTATAAGCTTCCGTAGTTGTTTCTGAATAGTAATCGTCTGTTGTTGAGATGAATTCGATTTGCACACGTTGATAAGGTCTTTACTGTCTAATCCATAAAACGGAAAATTTTGCATATTTTGTTTCTTTTCAACAAAATTTTGAAATCTTACTTTATCCCGTCTCCTTTTGGCACTGGACTTGGGCTTTTTACGTTGTTCTTTGATCTTTTGCGTCGATTCCACAACCGCTACAGACTTACTCTGACGATGATTATGCTCACTTGGTAAGGCAGCACTGGACACAGAAAAACAACATTTCGCAAGATGTCCAAGTTTTCCACATTTGAAACAATATGACTGTTAGGCACTACACGAGAATAGGTGATTTCGTAGGAATGGTTTTCCGCACCTGTAACATCCCGAAAAAGTGTTTTCACAATGTATCCTAAATGCCGTTTCCGGTAACATCCGGAAACACGGAGTTTGTCTATACACAGGTTTTCCAGTATATCTGTTGTAGTTATTCTGCATTCTGGTCGTAATTTCCAGTTTTAGAAATGCTGTGGGGAATTTCGAACTCGCTTTTCTGTCTGAAGTGTATCCAGCTAAAAAGTGGTTACCCCGGATTCTAACACCAATTATAACCACGGTAAATTTGTGGTTGTAAAAAGAAAGGCGTTGAAGGTTTCTTAAAACATAAAGATGATTTTAATTTCTAACTGATGGTAGGCGGATTCAGGAAATTCCTAAATCACACCCGTGCTTCCATACAAAGGCCTAAATCTTCACTGTCTAACATACCAATGTACAAAAATATATAGTACTATGTGATTATCGCGTGTAATTGTTCTTTTAATCTCTTGAGCAATTAAACAAAGTATTCTCACCTGTCCACACAGGAAGTATTAACCTGTGGTGACAGGTGACACTCATGGTCGCTTTCTATTGAAGATATTAAATGTGTTGTTTCATAGATTACAGTCACAATAGATGCTAATGGAATTTCTCACTTTGAAATGTAAATGGAAAAAAACAATAATATTATGTACACTTATTTGAAATTACTTTTAGATAAAAAGTCCAAATATCACAAATTATAATTTTCAGTCTAAAATGTCAATTTAGCACGGTGATAGCTCCATTGAGGTTTCAATATTTGTCCACCCGAGAGGCGTTATGTCACTCATGGGTGACATTACACCTGGAGGGTGGGCAAATATTCATGTCAATTCAAAACAAGGACAATAATTGTTTTATTATATCGAAAGGCAATAAAACTTAACTAACAAATTGACTTACGTAAGTTCACAACGATTGTAACACATGTCACATAGCGCCTTCGATACTAAACACTATCGATATGTTTTTTCATTCTTTGCGTTCGCGCATACAGGAGAGGGTGACATAAATCGCCATAGAGAGTGACATAAATGTTTCAGGGTGAGATGAAAAAATGTTTTAGATCACGTGATACGGTTTTGACTAAACAGAAGTAAAGATACATATTAGAGGTCTAATTATGACGTATGTCTACTCTCTGCATCGGTGTCACATATAATATGATTATTGAAACAATTGTAAGAGAGAATTTCATCAGATGAGTGTACTGTTAGATATAATGAAATATTAAATATAATAAAAAAATCGAATAATATCAGATTTAAGAATAAAAAGTGGATTTAAAACATGCAAGCATTCATTTATTTCATTTCGCTGTTTAAAGTTATTATAAGAATATCTAAATTCGAAACCCACCAAATGACTGACAGGTATTCAATTTTTTGTATGTATTTACTTTTTAATTTAGGTTTTACGGGTCACGATTGTACGACAGATATAGACGACTGTGCTTCTTCTCCATGCCATTATAACTCAACGTGTACTGATATGGTCAATGGTTATGTATGTGACTGTGCATTGGGGTATACCGGTAGAAACTGTTCTTATGATATCAATGAATGTGCAAGCAACCCTTGTCGTCACGGTAATTGCGTTGACGCTGTGAATGGATATATGTGTTCCTGTGATTATGGGTTCACCGGAACAACGTGTGATTCAGACATCGACGAGTGTTCAAGTTCACCATGTGTAAATGGGACATGTATTGATGAAGTGAACAAATACACTTGCAAATGTGCTGTCGGCTATACAGGAGTAAATTGCGATAAAAATATCGACGATTGTGCAAACAATCCATGTAAAAATGGAACGTGTTCAGATGGTGTGAACAGTTTTACGTGTTCCTGTGATCCTGGATTTACCGGAAGTACGTGTGATTCAGACATCGACGAGTGTTCAAGTTCACCATGTGTAAATGGGACATGTATTGATGAAGTGAACAAATACACTTGCAAATGTGTTGTCGGCTATACAGGAGTAAATTGCGATAAAAATATTGACGATTGTGCAAACAATCCATGTAATAATGGAACGTGTTCAGATGGTGTGAACAGTTTTACGTGTTCCTGTGATCCTGGATTCACCGGAAGTACATGTAATTCCGACATCAACGAGTGTTCAAGTTCTCCATGAGTAAATGGGAAATGCGTGAATGAAGTAAACAAATACACGTGCAAATGCACTGTCGGCTATACGGGAGTAAATTGTGATAAAAATATTGACGATTGTGCTAACAATCCATGTAATAATGGAACGTGTTCAGATGGTGTGAACGGTTTTACGTGTTCCTGTGATCCTGGATTCACCGGAAGTACGTGTGATTCAGACATCGACGAGTGTTCAAGTTCACCATGCGTAAATGGGAAATGCGTGAATGAAGTAAACAAATACACGTGCAAATGCACTGTCGGCTATACGGGAGTAAATTGTGATAAAAATATTAACGATTGTGCTAACAATCCATGTAAAAATGGAACGTGTTCAGATGGTGTGAACGCTTTTACGTGTTCCTGTGATCCTGGATTCAACGGAACCACTTGTGATTCAGACATCGACGAGTGTTCAAGTTCACCATGTGTAAATGGGACATGTATTGATGAAGTGAACAAATACACTTGCAAATGTGTTGTCGGCTATACAGGAGTAAATTGCGATAAAAATATCGACGATTGTGCAAACAATCCATGTAAAAATGGAACGTGTTCAGATGGTGTGAACAGTTTTACGTGTTCCTGTGATCCTGGATTCACCGGAAGTACATGTAATTCCGACATCAACGAGTGTTCAAGTTCTCCATGCGTAAATGGGAAATGCGTGAATGAAGTAAACAAATACACGTGCAAATGCACTGTCGGCTATACGGGAGTAAATTGTGATAAAAATATTGACGATTGTGCTAACAATCCATGTAATAATGGAACGTGTTCAGATGGTGTGAACGGTTTTTACGTGTTCCTGTGATCCTGGATTCACCGGAAGTACGTGTGATTCAGACATCGACGAGTGTTCAAGTTCACCATGCGTTAATGGGAAATGCGTGAATGAAGTAAACAAATACACGTGCAAATGCACTGTCGGCTATACGGGAGTAAATTGTGATAAAAATATTGACGATTGTGCTAACAATCCATGTAAAAATGGAACGTGTTCAGATGGTGTGAACAGTTTTACGTGTTCCTGTGATCCTGGATTCAACGGAACCACTTGTGATTCAGACATCGACGAGTGTTCAAGTTCACCATGTATGAATGGGGCATGTATTGATGAAGTAAACAAATACACGTGCAAATGTTCTGTCGGATATACAGGAGTAAATTGTGATAAAAATATCGACGATTGTGCGAGCAATCCGTGTAAAAATGGAACGTGTTCAGATGGTGTGAACAGTTTTAAGTGTTCCTGTGATCCTGGATTTACCGGAAGTACGTGTGATTCAGACATCGATGAGTGCTCAAGTTCACCATGTGTAAATGGGACATGTATTGATGAAGTAAACAAATACACGTGCAAATGTGCTGTCGGATATACGGGAGTAAATTGTGATAAAAATATTGACGACTGTGCGAACAATCCCTGTAAAAATGGTTCTTGCGAAGATGGTGTGAACAGTTTTACGTGTTCCTGTGATCCTGGATTTACTGGAACCACGTGTGATTCAGACATTGACGAGTGTTCAAGTTCACCATGTATGAATGGGAAATGCATGAATGAAGTAAACAAGTACACGTGCAAATGTGCTGTCGGATATACGGGAGTAAATTGTGATAAAAATATTGACGACTGTGCGAACAATCCCTGTAAAAATGGATCTTGCGAAGATGGGGTTAATAATTTCACTTGTTCTTGTTTAACGGGATTCACGGGAAAATATTGTGACTCCTTAATCACAACTCATTCAGTTACATCAAGTAAAGAACTTACTACACCTCAGCAAAGTATCGCATCAACATCATCATCATCATCATCATCGTCTTTATTATCTTCGGTGTCATCGTCAACATCTTTGAAAACTCCTGAGGAAAATACATCCAAAAGCACCGACAGAGTGTCATCAACTACAACAACGAACTTCAGCACAAAACCTATGCCCACAACAGATCAATACAAAATTCATTCGTCTACACCACATGTATCAAAACATAGGACAACATATGAAACTACATTTAAACAAGGATCGAATCCATATACACGTGATTCTGATTCTCTTACGTCGAAGACAGTGATACTAGATTCCACCTCAACTCGACCACACACCGTCACAACACCGCGTACACTACCAAAAATGACCACAACGCGGAATGCCGAACCATATATATCAACGAAAATAAACGCACAATCAGACGCATCCACATCACTCCAAACGGAATCAAGTATCCCGTCATCAATACCACCACAACTTGATGTTTCCACAAAGTGGAAGACACAACCGGACGCAACCACAAGTGTTACGGAAACAGGTACCTTCATTGACGCTTTATCTAGTACAGATGCAACAACAAAAAGTCCAATTGATATTTCCACCACCAGAAAAATGAGACTAGATATTTCAACCATGAAAACGGTGCTGCCACCTGATGTCACAACGGAAATGTATAGTTCAGTGTCAATACCGGATAAAACAAAAACACCAGGTTGGTGATACGAAATATTTTATTAGTACTCATCTGAACTCATCCCCAATGTTGTGATTGGTATTTAAATTCGGAATATTTAATGTTAACATTACATTCATCAAAGAATTAGTGCAAATCATAAGCATTGTAGTATCAAAAATGATTGGGGGGGTTAATATTAATCGAACTATTGTATTAGAGAAAATATATTGGACGGCAAGCAATATTAACGTGACGAACACTCTTAATTTCCTATAGCAGAATTATAGTATCCATATGTATATAACCATTTTGTATTCTATATTTAATGCATACTAATTTCTGACATGCAGTTGATATGTTTTTTTTTCCATTTTTTCCCAGAATTAGCCAGCATTTCACAAATAATGATCAAAGGTGATATTCAAAGCGAAATACCAAAACTTAAGGCTGAAATTGAATCAATTCTGAAACAGAGTATGAATTCAAATGACGACAGTCTGTATATTGACGTTGAGTCATCCGTATCGACAAATGAAAACAAGTAAGTTAAAATATCAAAATATGAAAGTAATGACGACATTGGGGATAACAGTATCTTATAATAACTGTAGATCGATATATATATATATATATATATATATATATATATATATATACAGAAGTAAAACATACATTTAAAATAATTTCAGATAAAGTTGATACAGCGAGATGTTTTTCACCTTCACTTTTCTTTAGAGGGGTCCAACTATAAACGGAAATCTGTAAACACTTGGAATCTGGACCAAAAAGATCGATTTTACAAATTTCACAATTCCGAACGTCCTTCTTCTTCATATACGATCATGTATATACAGGAGAAAAGGACTAACTGATAATGTGATGTCACAAAGGCATTCTTTTTTTTCTTTTCGCACAGGGAAACGATTACAAATATCAAATTTTCCATCTTTTGTGAAAGCTGTCATTTACCGAAAGGAACAGTCAACACGGCTGTGACATCATCATTGAAGTCAATGCATCTGCAACAATATTCCAAACCAACGAAGAATGTGGTATGAACATAATTATATTTTATTCGAAATAAGTTTTGTTTTCATGAAGTAACTGTCAATCAGTGCCGTAGAAGATTAGGTAGTTTAATAATATTTAAAAAATATGATAGTACATAAACTGAAACATTATACATTATCCTTATAATTATACTGATGCATGCTTTCAGAGGGGTGTTAGTTTTAGGTAAGTCAAACAATAATACATTTGCATCATTCGATTATATTAATAGTTGGTCATTTTGGTCATAATGTCAATTAATTATCACGGATGACGTAATACAATTCCTTGTCTTCTTCCTTCGTTTAGCAATGTGGACATTCTTGACCTCATTCCGAAAACGACTGGATCAATTTCCAACAGATTAGGTCAAATTTTCATTAATGTCATTGCACCTGGGTGAGAATGTTTTTACAATGGATAGATATGGCACGCCAAAATCACATTAATTAGTTAAACCTAGTTTTTCTCAGTTAAACCCAGTTTTTCTCCAGTTAAACCTAGTTTTTCTCAGTAACCCACATTAACTGGAGAAAAACTAACTGCGCCAAAATCTAAAAAATGATTTAAAACTAGTATTTCTCGAGAAAAACCTAGTGTAACTGAGAAAAACTAGATTTAACTGCGCCACAATTACATTAATGAGTATGAATATGATCTTGGAGCAGTTGATCCTAGTTTTTCTATAGTAAATCTAGTTTTTCTTCAGTTTATTTTGGTTACGAGAAAAACTAGGATTAATTAAAAATTAGGTTGAACTCGTAACCCACTTTAACTGGAGAAAAACTAGGTTTAACTGAGAAAAACTAGGTTTATCTGGAGAAAAACTAGGATTAATTCATTGTTGTAATTCGGCTTGCAGTTAAAAGTAGATTTCTCAGTTAAACCTAGTTTTTCTTCAGTTAAACCTAGATTTTCTCAGTAACCCATATTAAATGAAGTAAACCTAGGTTGAAAACTGAGAAAAACTAGGTTTAACTGCGCCAAAATCACAAAAATGAGTTAAACCTAGTTTTTCTCGAGATAAACTGAGTTTAACTGAGAAAAACTAGGTTTAACTGCGCCACAATTACATTAATGAGTATTTCGCACAGTTAAATATAGTTTTTTTTGGTTAAACTTGTTTTTTTAAGTTAATTTGTGTTAAGAGAAAAAATAGGATTAACTGAAGAAAAATTAGGTTTAACTCGTAACCCACATGAACTGGAGAAGAACTAAGTTTAACTGAGAAAAACTAGGTTTAACTGGAGAAAAACTAAGTTTATCTGAGAAAAACTAGGTTTAAATCATTAAAGTGAGTTTGGCGTGCCATAGATAGAACCCTTCTGCATTTCGTTCACTTTAAATTCATTCTTTTTTCATTATTTCAGAATCACATGCCAATGATCGGAGGTATTATCGGTGGTGTAGTGGCGATTATCACCGTAGTTTCTGTGTTGTGTTTCTACTTAAATAGGTGAGATATCTGTCTTGTGTGTTCTTAGAATAACAATAACACATACACGCACACACACACACACACACACACACACACACAGTCGATAGTATATGTAAAGTCGAACCTCGTTATCTCAAAGTCGTTGGGACCAATTAAGAATTCGACATAAATGGGTCCTTGAGTTAAAAGGTCTGTCATTAAATAAAATGCTGGTTCCTCTTGTAAGCATCTCCGTAATTGCCAAAATACTTGAAGGCCTACATGTATGTTGTATATATTTACATACCGACTGCAATGCCCTTCATTGCAAGTATACAGAGCTATGTATTGGATTTGTCAGTACACACAGTCACGTGGCCCGAGTGTTAATTGCTTTACATTTTGGCGTAGGAATGCATGAATGAATCAATAAAGAATAGAATATCACATATTTACTTCTTATTTATTTAATCTTAAAAGCCATACATTACCACAAAACAAAAACAAAAATCACAGAAAGAAATCGGAAACACAAGACTAAATCTACATCTGTAGCACACTGTACAGACTACAGGCCCATATCGCGATATATCTAGGTCATGTTATGATGTTATGACCAGAACCACAGAGCACAAAAATGAAAGTTCACTTCTTAGTTACAATAGAAACAAAAGAGAATTAGGCCTAGTGCAACTTTGTCAAGCATCTCTGATAAACAGGTCTATTTGTTTGCCTTCACCGGATATTCCTATCAGAAACAATTCGTCACTGGCATTGTGTGAAAACAGGCTGTGTGAAATACTTACTTAGGTTACTTACCAATCAGTCATCATGGTTCCCAGCTGATTGGTAAAATAATGTCAAATAAAATGGCTACTTTCAGTTGTCATGAATGAATATTAGCTGCCCCCTTCTCGTAAATCGCACTCAAACTTTCTATGGTATATCCCATTAATAATATATCAGAATTCAGACGCAAATTCGTTGTAAATACATTATACAGCATACTCATGGGCGCAGCCATTTGCATTTTCAAATTTCTTCTGACACATTTAACCTTCCGGTTACCAAGCAGACGAATATTTTAAAATAACTTCAAAACAAATCTGACATCTATTCAAAATTTTCCATATCACTAGTTTCTTTCAAAATGATATGAAAATAAGAAAATAAACCTTAATTCCATTTAGTATTTCCGGACAGAAAAGGGGAACTACTTCTCGTCTCACACAGCTGTTTAGCTGTTACGTCATATGAAAAACTCCAATTACAATTACATAGAATGAATTTGGTGATAAGCTGACTACAGATTCACAGAAAACGGTAATATATATAAATATAGGGATTGTTTTTCATTTTTTTGAAAGCATTGAGTATAAATGCAATGGATTATGTGCTGCACAGAATTTCTTTTCCATAATCCATTGTATTTATTCTCAATGCTCTCAAAAAAATGAAGAACAATCCTTAAGTAAACCATAATTTTTGTGAAGATTTTTATTCATTGTATGTACTTAAAACGATACGGAAAGCAAATGATAATTTAATAAAGATGTAAAAATAACCACGAGATAACTAGTTAATTTCATATTGAAATTAAACTGATGAAAATTGTCACAATGATGATTTTTGTCCCATGACATATAGACGAGAATATGATAAAATGGGTGTTCAAATACATTATTAAACACGTGAAACGTTGTAAAAGTTTTTTTTTCTCGAAATTATTTGTTTTATTAGAATTCAACTTTTCCCGTGCCATAAAAAATCCGGCTGTATTTCCGTATGCAATGACCTTTCAGATAAACTCTTTCGCCATATCAAATGTGCTTCGTAATTAGGTCAAGCGGATCTCGGTCCTTTACACGTTCGGTCTATCAGCAATCTCGGCCCTTGGCAAATCGACTTATATTAAAGTGATATAAGCTGTCACAATGATATATATATATATATATATATATATATTGTTTGAAACTACTATTAGAGCCATTAGACATGATTAATACTCTTCTACAGGTGTAAATTTCTATATCAAGTAACGTGACCCGATAAGGTCAAATAACACAACGGCCTCTGTCACATTACAGTCAGACATATTGAATCAGGTCGCATACATCGTCTATTTGACCAAGAAATTGCTCGTGATTTTCCATAGTAGTCAGTTCATGATGAAGAGTGCTTTAATCGTCTTCTTCAGCAATATGCAACTCCTTTCGAATCTCATTATTGACAGTCTCTAGCAAGGTGGACAGTAAACAGAGAGAGAGAGAGAGAGAGAGAGAGAGAGAGAGAGTTAAATCAGATTGGTGGTCTGAATGTTTCTGAATCAGAATTTATTTATCACAGATGGTTAGGAAATAACGAATCAAAATAGTGTTCTGAATACACAGATCACGATCGGTGTAATATTTATTGCTAATTAGAATTCTTGTCAATGAGTAGTAACAATATTCTGTAAAACCATGTAATTATATTTAGCGCATGTTTTGATTTAGCGATTTTCGGGAAAATTGTATCAAAATTGGGCAATGAATATGGAAACAAGGACTCGGTAATTAGTCACAAATGCTTAAGTCAATAAATTTTAATTGTGAGAAAACGTTGCGTTTTACAATTTACAAATATATATGAATCGGGTTGGTCTGTCAGAATTATGCACCATTTGGATTATCGATGTTACAAAATCATTTATCAATTATCATATTTGTAAATCGAGGTTATCGATCTCGACATAACGAGTTTCGACTGTATATATATATATATATATATATATATATATATATATATATATATATATATATATATATATATATATTGTTTGAAACTACTAATAGAGCCATTAGACATGATTAATACTCTTCTACAGGTGTACATTTCTATATCAAGTAACGTGACCCGATAAGGTCAAATAACACAACAGCCTCTGTCACATTACAGTCAGACATATTTAATCAGGCCGCATACATCGTCTATTTGGCCAAGAATTTGCTCGAGATTTGCCATAGTAGTCAATTCATGATGAAGAGTGCTTTAATCGTCTTCTTCAGCAATATGCAACTCCTTTCGAATCTCATTATTGACAGTCTCTAGCAAGGTGGACGACATCTTGTAAACAGAGAGAGAGAGAGAGAGAGAGAGAGAGAATGTTAAATCAGATTGGTGGTCTGAATGTTTCTGAATCAGAATTTATTTATCAAAGATGGTTAGGAAATAACGAATCAAAATAGTGTTCTGAATACACAGATCACAATCGGTGTAATATTTATTGCTAATTAGAATTCTTGTCAACAAGTAGTAACAATATTCTGTAAAACCATGTAATTATATTTAGCGCATGTTTTGATTTAGCGGTTTGCGGGAAAATTGTATCAAAATTGGGCAATGAATATGGAAACAAGGACTCGGTAATTAGTCACAAATATTTAAGTCAATAAATTTTAATTGTGACAAAACGTATAATATACAAATGTATATGAATCGGGTTGGTCTGTCAGAATTATGCACCATTTGGATTATCGATGTTACAAAATCATTTATCAATTATCATAATTTGGCAGAGTATTTGGGGATCGAAATAATTATAATAATGATAAATATGAAATCTTGACATTTATAGCTCATTTATATCTATTTCACAGACGAAAACCGGTGACAAAAGGTTCAGGAAAAAATGGATATCATAATGGCAGCATGAAATATGAAGATGATATTGATTTGAATGGTGTCCATGGCGACAACTGCCCAA
The DNA here is from genome assembly GCA_030159075.1 of Atrina japonica. Classification (NCBI taxonomy): domain Eukaryota; kingdom Metazoa; phylum Mollusca; class Bivalvia; order Pterioida; family Pinnidae; genus Atrina; species Atrina japonica. The sequence continues at coordinate 1,093,004 of BROG01000090.1, read as the reverse complement.
CATTTCATAATCAGCTATATGAAACAGTCATTGACAAATAAAGTCCAAGGAGTCAGCCTTACATGTTCAACAAAAGCTATTCACACAATGAAATCATGAAAATGTAGGCAGTGTCGTCACTTACTGCATTAAGTGGAATTCAGGACTACAGTGGAATCTCGCTATTAAGATCAATTAACTGACTGACTCATAGTGGTCTAACGAGTGAGGTGACTTTTTACGTGAGGTTTTCTACTTATTAAATATTTAGAAGAAGACTGGAAACTTGTGGTCTAAAACGTGAGGTGGTCTTTACCTGAGGTTCCGCTGTATGTTAACCAATGGATTTAGAATGCAACTGACTTATATAGTAACACAGTATCTTGTATCTCATAAATTTTGAATGATAATTATCATGCAATATCAGGTAGTATAAATGATATTATTTCTTTATTGGACAGCAACATTTTGTGTTTTTATTTCTTTATTGGAAAGCAAGATATTGTGTGTTCGTTAACATACTGTTCTATTTTCCACATGAAATGACGGTGACCGTCTATTTTCATTTAATAGTGTCAATAGTTTTACGGCAAGGTATAACTGGTTGTATACCATGCTATGGACATAACTTTTACCGGATATGTTGTTGTCATTAGTATTCAGAATTTTGTCCGTTTTATACAAACAATTTTCTGTTTATTATAAATTATGCTAGTTATATAAGGTCATAAAAAACACCTGGTTCTCAGATAACCTATTTAAAAAACACAAGATTTTGTAAATTCTGCGAAGATTTTATTTCCAATCCAGTGTTTATTTAAGGATCATTGTCATACACAACTTCAATTGTACAGAATATGACCTTTTAATGTATCCATACACTGCAGTTCAGTTGTGTCTAAAGTTAGACTAAGACTCGATGAAACAGTTTTTCGCATTTTAAACAAAAATTAGAATTAAAAATAAGTGTGTTCTCAGCTAATTTACATTTGCATTTAATGATCTGCCTACTAATTTGTATCTCCATTATTTTCTTTCTATATCATGAGTAGGTGGGCATCATACAGCAATAGTACTCACTACAACTTTCTTTGTCACTGACAATTCTGTTCAGAAAAATCACTTGCGTTATAGCTTAATCATGAACTGTATATATAGCATCCATTTTTTCTATATTATTTCGCATAATACCAGCTACATGTTTAATAAAGTTATAAATCGGGGTCCAGATAATTGTTTTAGATACAAATGCAATTAAAATCTATTGCAGACCATGCCTCTGAAATAGATCACATTTTCACATTTAATTGTTTAACAAATTAACGTTTTGAGGAATAACTTTTCAATTACCTATGATATTTACTTTATTATAATTATCAAATTTATGTATTTATGAAGTGAATTTAGATGTACAAAATATGAACATATTTATGTATAAACGATGTACATATACAGAGTAAAGGGTAGTTAAGTAACCTATTATTTTCTGAAACCTAATATTTATGGTAATTGCATAATGAATACACAATATTAATACATCGACTAGAAACAATGTAAATCACTTATTAGATTTTAGATGTAATTTGATATTTTGATCTTTTTCACCTCCAACCATCTTAATTAGAAATGCAATGATAAAACAATGAAAGGAATGGCAATTTATCAATTAATCTATTTCGTGATAAAATAATCAAAGGAATTGATGAAAGTTTTGTGTTGGAGTACTTTTTTATAGATGTATTGCATGTCAATAGGAGTTGCTGCCCTTTATCCTGCTGCATAACCAATTCCCATCGAAATTGGCGGACAGAATGATGTATATTTTTACTTTGTATTTACTGTGCTATTTCTTTTAATGTACAATGGATTGAACAAAATATACAAATCGGTAAATACATATGTATATATCATGACAAAGCAAAATACCACTGATTCGTTATGTATACACATATGCGTGTTTTATGAGAATCTCTGTTGAATAAAACGTTTTGCCGAAAATCATTACTTTTCTTTTTAATTTTAATTTGTCATCTAGCAAAAGAAGCATTTTTGCAGATCACGTCATGCATGTCGTAGTAAGAATTAAAGCAATCGATAATATATTTTTGACAGAAATTATCATCATGACAATCATAATATAATCATGATTTTGTACAATGATTCCACAGAGGAATGTTAGATAGTATTTCCACTCATTGTATTGAAACTATATGTTTTGCGTCGTACACAGAACAAAGAATATCAATATTTCAGAATATAATAAAATACTATCTCGAAATTCACGGGACCACCCAGTTTACTTCGAGATATCCCAAATTCGAGATAACCAAAATTTTCAATTCACATATTTTTTATTCTTATTGGACAACGGATAGACCTACTCAGGATACTGCTTAATTTAAATTAGATCTAAGCAATTCTTAATACACTTTCATCTTTGCTCGTTAACGGATGTCGATTGTCCCGTGTTTTGAAGGTAAACAAGTCATTTTAAGAATGATTTTGAATACAGAATGTAAACTTTCAGATGGTAACTTCTAGATAACAAGTAACAATTTTGTAATATTTTGAGACTTCGGATCAGAAAAATACTTTGAGATAAGCGAAATTTCATGACAAAACCTTCGAGATATCAGGAATAAAATTAGTATAAATATATAAAAAAATAATCGGTACCGGTCGTTCGACTTTGACATAACTGGAATTTCGACTCATCCGATTTTGACATAATGATCTTTCTTTTCCTCTGATGGAAATAGTACGATAAAAATTGATTCGAAGATACAAAAGTGTAAAGAGTTATGAAATGCATACGACAGCAAGAACCAGGTAATAGAATCTGACCTCTAATATATCAAGAAGTGATTTCAGGTACTGTCTTTGTACATCACCAGAACCAGGTAATAAACTCTTACCTCTGGTATATCAAGAAGTGATTTCAGGTACTGTCTTTGTACATCACCAGAACCAGGTAATAAACTCTTACCTCTGGTATATCAAGAATTGAGTTCAGGTTCTGTGTGGGTACATCCCCAGAACCAGGTAATAAACTCTGACCTCTGGTATATCAAGAATTGAGTTCAGGTGCCGTGTGGGTACATCCCCAGAACCAGGTAATAAACTCTTACCTCTGGTATATAAGAATTGAGTTCAGGTGCCGTGTGGGTACATCCCCAGAACCAAGTAATAAACTCTGACCTCTGGTATATCAAGAAGTGAATTCAGGTATTGTATGGGTACATCCCCTCTGAGTTATCATTAAACTATATCGTTGGTACAATATGTATAATATTTAAGATCAGTATGTGATCAATATAAACAATTATCTGACTAAGTATTTAAAAGTTATAGGCAATGAAAGGACTATGTATGGTAAGGGCCATTTTTGGCCCCACTTCAGATATATTTCATTTCATACTATGTTAGAAGTACATGTCTTTGCTTTACAAACACAGTAAAATTTGGTTGCTATGGCAACCATTAAAGTGACTGCAAGGGTCATTTGGGGTCAATGATAAAGCACATTTTCCTGCTAAATTTCTTGAGTTTAATAGTAATGTATGCGTACTATTTAGTTCAGTAAAACATTGCATAGAAAATATTCAGCATACAATCTTCTAAGAAACATATGATACAGGAAGTATAAGGTTTTTTTGTGAAAAAGGTACTCAGGAGGGAGCTGGTAAAGTGTTTATGTGTAAAAGAGGGTAAAATGATAATTATAAATTTTTTCAACATGTAAAGCATATGTTCATATAAGCTCTTATAAATTTTTGTTCTCGTCCCCATAAGAATCATGCAAAAGATGTCACACTGCAATTGTCAGATTTTTATGGAAATTACTTGGACATAATTATATGGTGATGAAATAAGTGAAATAGCACTGTTGCTAAGGAAAACCTGTCGTTTTAGTTTCCCTAGCAACTGGACCTGGAAATCTAAATAAAGTTGTGGCAAAATAAACCATTGTCCAGGTAATGGTGGTGTAAAATTTAAAAGAAAATTCCTAAAATAATTACTTTTAAAATATATATATATATATATATATATATATATATATATATATATATATATATATATATAATATATATATATATATATATATATATATCAGTGATATATACAGTGCAATTAAAAAATAAAAACTAAAATCTGGCACTATGCCAATATTAAGAATCAGGCTAAAATATACAATTTATCAGTCTAAAGACAATTGCTTAATTCGAAGTTTAAATCATGAATCAATTAAAATCACTGAAAAATTGGAGACTGTGATGTGTATATAATTTTATTTAACTTTGAAGACAAGAGGTAACTAGTTGGAAACATATACATGTATATGTATATGTACAGTTGCTAAGCAACCAAAATATTCTTTTCTGCAAGGTCTTTTGCTAATTCATATAAACTTTAGGCTAAACTTTAAATTGATATATACAGTATTTACTTAGACAAAAATCAAATATCCATTATTCAAAAATATATAAGTAGTGTTTTGATACATTTATTATTGCCACAAAATTTAGTTACCAAGGCAACTAGTGAAAACTACAGAAGTACTAGTATTTAAGGGAGATGTGAGAAAAAAATATCAGGTGCGTATACCATAATATTTTTCCACAAAAAATAAATATAAAAACTTAATATTCTTTTTCTCTTTTTAATGTTGTGCATACGACTTAATATATATTCTCTCATTTTTATGTTGTGTGTATGACTTAATATATTTTTTTCTCTCTTACTTTTTATGTAGTGAGCATGACTTAATATTTCCTCCCCTAATTGTTTATGTCATGCGCACAACTTAACATCATTTCTCTGTTAGGGTCAACCAAACCTTGGCACACTTCAAAAATATAAATGATGCAAAAACTTGTCCTAGTAATCCACTTCCTTGTGTATTACATACTGTATCCAATATATGTTTATCCCCCAAACCTTGTCATGCACACAAGTTCTTTAAAAGGAATTATACTAAGTTGCAAAAGCTTTACCATCAATTTTTTTAATTTCAACAAAATTATTAGGGATAGTTGAAGCATCCTAGTCCCTAATTTCCCCCTCAAAACGAAGTTTAGAGGGGATAAACGATTAGGCTCGTACGTGAGTACGTATGTCACACTTTAATTGTCAGCACTCAAACTATTTTATTTATAAATGTCCAGATAATGGTTTCACACGAAACTTGATACAAGGGTTTACTATGGCAATATCTCGAATGAGTTCGCGTTTCATAACCCGCACTCCATTATTTACAGAGTTATTGCACGACCTCAACAGGTATTATACAATATTTCCATTGTGAGGGCATTAGTACCACTCATGATGCCTTGTTCCTATGTTAACTCTTGCTAAATCAGAGATTTATATACTTTGCAAGATATCTGATGTAGCAGAGTTATCATAGGAATTACCAGGTCCACCACCCAGCCCCTAGTTCCGCCATTTGCACTTCGTTTATCGTGGAAAATATTAAGCTGTGCGCACAACATAAAAATGGAGAAAAAATTATACTTATGTGTAGAATCAGAGTGGTGTTTGACGAAATAAGTATCCTGATAGCCAATCACTAGATATTTAAATTTTCGGGTACCACCTTTAGTGAACTTTCTTTTAATTTTTTATGTGGAATAGTAGTGTAAAGAGTTGAGAAGTCATAAGTTTTGATACTGTGAATTCGAGAAAAATTGTGTGCCTTCAAATTTTCTAAAAGCTGTTTAGAATTTTTAAGTATCCACATCTGATTTACACCGCTTCTGGAATAAGCAACTGTACAGTCTCCTTAACAGCTGTCAATATCTTGGTAAGGAGTAAAGATAAAGGTTTGGTAGAACATTTGCTGGATCCTGCTATGTATCTTTGCTTATATGGGTTTTTATGAAGTTTAGGTATCCAGTATAAATGTGGTAGCTCGAAATCGGTCTCCGTTGTAGGTATATCAAATGAGTGTAATACGGACACGTGATTTTGAAGGATCTCGTCCTTTGAAAGTGAGCTACGTGTGTATGTAGGATTTCCAGAATTCGTATTAAACCCAAGTTCTTCTAATAAACAATTATAGTAATGTGCCTTACAAATAAAAACTATATTATTTTGAGGCTTTGTCTGCTGGTACCAGTACATATTGGTCATGTAACCTATCCAGTTCAGTTACTACTTCTGGATCATTAAATACAGAGGGATAACGTGTTTTCATAGTCCCTTTAAGTTTTCAAATACGAGATTTTATCAACCATCGTATGGCTTTCAGCCATTCAGACAAAGTGTCTGGTTCGACGTCTTCATGTTTGGCCTTAATTTTCTCTATTAAAACAACGACACACAAAACCTAGTAATTTCAAACGTAAATTTGAAGAAATTCCACTTTGACTTGCAAACCACTGGGGAATTTATTGCCTATTTTTAAATACATCTATTGCAAAATTATTTTTTATATCAATAAATTTAATGTTCAATATTAATAACAGTTTTTTAATAAACGTATTAGAAAATAACATTTTAATATGAAAAGATTGATTGGATTTTCTAATATTAATGATATTTTTTTACATTACAAAACATTTTTTATATTGAAAATCTGATGACTTTTTAATATTAAGAACTCAACAAATTTTCATATTTGAAAATATATTTTTTTTAATTTTAGAAAATATTATGCTAATATATTTTAGAAAATATTTTTCTAACATTAATAAATCAACTTTTTTATATTTAAAAATGTATTTTCTTTATTTTATATTTTATCAATATTAAAAATATTTGTAATGTAAGAAAAAAGAATAAATACGAGGATTTGTTATGTTACAAAATGAATTTTAAAGTTAAGATTTTGTTTATTGTGACAGTCTCTTTTTTCTCTCTCTCACTCTGATCACTTCTCATTGTATAAGTAGGCCTACTTGTCTTTAGTGAGCGTTTACGTACCGAAGCTTAATGAATATCTTCACTATTGTACTTGTTTGTACAAGTAACTGTTTACGTATGAATCCATACAATGATAGACAGGTAACTCTTCCCCAGTATCGTCTAGACGAGGGATGTAGAATTACATGCTTCTAGTTATTTACATTGTTTTAAGTCTGTATTATATAAAGCCTACCATTTCTCGCTGATATAGTTATGGTCAAATCATCAAGAAATGACAATATAATAAAAAATATATATATATATAATAAAATACAAACTTCGAAAATAATTTTTTTACCACCGATATTATATACAAAGTCTATATCTGCCTACACAAAATCTTTGAAAGACCACCTTTAACACTGGTACATCAGTTACTATTTTTTCACTGTAAACTACATTTACATATTTTCATTATAATCTACGATAATTTCTTAAAATCACAAATCATGATAAAGTGAGCCATAAAAGATAAATGATAAAATTAAATGTATGTCGAGTGGGTAAACGCATAATACACATATACATACCGCTATCATAGTCGGTTACTGTGATTTGTGTGTGCGAAATAGCAACTTGAGTATAACCAAAAGGTGTCGGGATGTTTCGCCTCGTTTACCATTTCGCACCTACTAGATGGATCGTCCCGGGATATTTCGTCTCTATTTACAGAGCGAAACATACCAATATGTGTACACAAATGCATGTTTATTTTCGTTTTATATTATGACTGCACTTTGAAAATAAGTAGACATTTCAAATTTACATATTTGTAACAATGTATAGGCATAGTGAATACGTGTCGTCTGTGATAGTTCTGTCATTGTGGTTTCATGTAAATATCGATAAGGTTTACATGCACCTATTTACCGACAGCGAAAATCACCGGAATGTCACATTTATGGAAAACGTTTACATTCAAAATATTTATAAGTATAGTTTTTACATTAAACCAACGATATATAAAGGCTTTATATATCTCTGATTAAACCAACTTAAAGTGCTCATTGTCCTTCACAATAATTGCTAAATCTAACAAAAAATGGCACTTGAAGAAATTAAAAAAAAAAAAATAGCATTACCTCCGTAGAAAAAAAACCCAAATACAGTAAATATAAAAACAAACAAAACAACATAAAATACATAAACACCAACAATATATAAAACTAGCAATGCACTAAAATCAAACTTCTGTTTTATAAATTAAATATACTATAGGTGCGAAACATCGCGGGGTGAATCGGTAATTGGGGCGAAACATCCCAACGGCAATAGGGGCAAAACGACCCGCATTCTAATCAAAACTGTTCATATGTGACGTCACATCAAGGGTATTAAGAACGCAAGCGAGACGCCGATAAGTGAACTTTGATGGCAGAATAAACAAGTATTCTGTCATTTTTCACCTCAGATAATTTGGCTATATAGCTTCTAGGTGGTTATCTTCGGGATATTTAAATAAAAGACAAACTATAAAAAACGTCGCCTATGAGCTTTAATATTCGATTTTTGGTGAAAGACGCATACACGCAGAGAGAGAGAGAGAGAGAGAGAGAGAGAATAATTGATTTTAATGGAAATTTAAGGAAACACGAAGTTTTAGTATCTGATAAGTTGACAGTAAATGCAATCATAATGGTGGTTGACCCACATAATGACAGGTGGGATTGAATCTTGTTACAGTTGGTGTAATGTGTTGATATCTTTATATTGAAATATGTCGTAAAGTATAGATAGGAAGCCTTTTTTCCAGATGAAATTTACGTCCTTAAAAGACGCAAAGCCTAACATACCTCGTTGTTAAAATGAATAATCCTGCATTCTGTGAAATTGATAAAATTAAATATAATCAATCACTCCATGCTTAGCGATAATTCCTGACTGCATGAAGTGTTAAATCAAGATAACGTGCAATATTTGACATGGCAGTTATAACATAAAATATTGAAAACTCTCCGCAACATGTCTGACTGGTAATGATCAACCGTAAGTTTACAGACTTTCCATGAAGCATAGAACTGATGAATAATGCTCTCTTTATATATATATATATTATTCCAACAATTATATAAATAAATAAATAAATAAATAAATAAATATACATGTATATTTTGTCTAGAATATGACTTATCGAGCCAAATGTCCAATGTCGTGTATTAAACGATAATATCTTAGCACATTCTCAATCGTGTATTTCGTGTAAATCATCCCCACGCGTAATTCTCTATGTTTACAGTAAGTGTTTGAACGATGGTATAAATGAAAATATTTTATTTTCTAAAAAATAAGAATAACTACAACAAACCTTTTTGTCTATGTCCGAGGTAGCAACAGTCAATTTCATACAAATTTATCCAAAGCCATGCCAGATTTATTAATTGTTCTTCGGATTTTTGGAGAAAGAAAATGGAGCGAGCGAGCGATTTAATTAATTTTTTTTTCTCGGAACTTTATGTTTCAGATGCGAGTGATTTTTGATGGAGCGAGCGGACAAATTTTATTTTTTAAAAATATATATATGTTATTAATTTAAGTCATATTAAATCAAGCTAGTGAGCAGTATTTTTTTTACATCTTCTCCTTTTACAGATTAAACCTATAGAAAAACCAACAATTTGTGTGAAAAACTTAATTGTGTCAGTCTAAAAGTTTCTTAACATCATAATACATGTACATCAAAAGCATCTATAGATCTATGTTAATTATATTTAGTATATTTTGACAAGTTTGATAATTAAGTACAATGCAAAATAGAATCTTAATTATAATGAAGCACACATTGAAATGACAAAATTATTAATGAGACCCCTAGGTCCAAATATAAAAATTCTCTGTAGAAACAACTGCAGGACACTAGGTGGACTTCAACTATTGGTAAAACCTCTTGCAGATTGTTACATGTAGCTGATCTAGGTCCAAGTACATGTACCTGTCTTGGGACAGGCATGTGAAAAATGATTCAAAATATGGAAGAATTTAGTCAACAAACAGGCTTCTATCTAATCATTATCTGTATTTAAATCAAAGATATTTTATAAAACCCCCCGAAAAGCCTCCAAAATCTTATACTGAACCATTTTGACTAAGTTTTTTCTGATGTCAATTCTGAGATTTGTGGAGATGTGCATGTATACTTGAATACCGATAAAACTTCATAGAACAGGAGGGACTGGACAATCATTTAATTGTAGTTTTAAATCCATCTGAAAATGATCTATGAAGTTCTGAAATTAAATGCTTGACATGTGCATTTCTAGAGTAAACATGGTTTGAGACAGATATTTAGGAATTTTAAAATTATTTGACTCCACTACTTTCACTGTTTTAGTACCAGATTACATAATATCACAGTACATGTATTTAAAAGTTGATCATAATTCTGATATCACAGTCTTATCATACATGTATGTGCCAGTGGAAACCAAGAAATAGGTGAGGTGATTTGGCCTATAATTTATAGTCTACATAAATTGTATTTGGAAGTTAAAAAAGTAACTTGAAGTTGTGACAGAATTTCAGCATAAGAAATGCACAGCACATATGCATGATTACTTGTACAGCATGACTGTGCCTTATCTTTTGTCATCAAACTCTTGATTGAACCACTTAATAATAATAATAATAATAATAATACTAATAATAATAATACTAATAATAATAATAATTATCCTCACTTTAAAAGTAAAAGCTTTTAATAAACATGTCAATGAATGTTTCGTCAATATCGCCAATAATTGGCAACTGAAACGGCTAACACCTCGGTCAATATAAGATTTTTAGGTTCATATCACATCATATTCACCACCACAAAACTCCATAATTGTACAATATCACTCCAGACATAAGGATGATAGTATGTAAAAGTCCGAACTAGTCAAAGTCCATACACAAAAGTAAAAAGATGATAATTTATTTACAACTTTGGTTGTATGATTGCGTTAAAGACAGACATGATATGTAACAGAAAAGAGCAAATACCTGTAAATCTGTTGAACAGACATGATCTGTAACAGAAAAGAGCAAATACTTGTAAATCTGTTGAACAGACATGATCTGTAACAGAAGAGAGCAAATACTTGTAAATCTATTGAACCCTTAAAGCCAAGAGGTCACATTTAGACTCATCTAAATCAACAGATAGGGTAAAATCCATATAATCTGGCGGGGTGGAGTCTTGTGAACTCTTTCTTGAACTGGACGAGTTTAAATATTAGGTAATAAGCATACAATTTCACTGACTAGAGTAATCGTTCTCACTTGTCACCATACATAAGAGAGTATCCAATCAGGAATATAACGTTTTTAACCGTATAGCTTGTCATAACCGAAGTTTGAGTAGAATCATTCGTATGAGGATCAAAATGTTACTCCGCCACCCCCCCACCCCCCCATCTTATGTGAATCGGACAATAGCATGGTCTACTGTCAAAATTCAGGACTGAGCAAGTTAATATTGCAGGTGGTTATTTGTAGTATTTAGAATCAAAACCATTCATCCCCAAATTCTGACAGTGGACCTTACCATTCTTTGAAATGGATGAGTTCAAATGTGGCTACAAGGGCCAAAGAGTTAATCTTGTTTGGTCAATAATAACAGCGCTGGTAGTGTACTGGAGACTTCTATTTTATGTGATAAAAGCAAATAAGTGCAATCTCTTTGTACTAGATACACAATTTGAAAGTTGTCAATAACAGCTCCCTTGTAGTCGTCACACAGTGCACTGTTATCAGAAGTATTTTCTCGACAACTCCGTGGTGATTGGGGTATGCTGCTTAAGTTTATTCAGTGACAAATCAATATAATATGATTCCACAAACTATTTTCAGAATTTATATGTTGTATATAACTTTGGTATTATGTCTATGATATTTGTAACGTTTAGGGGTAAACTACCAGTAATTTATACTGTACATTGAGCACATATTTCACTTTTAATGATCACACCTGTAGGAATTTTGAATATGAAGGTACAACATATACTGAACATATAAACATGTATTAAAGTATTTACCAGAGCAGTAAACACAGAAAGACCAGAAAAATGCAGTATAATTTAGAGTTAGCCAATGACAATCTGATGTTTTAAGGAGTGGATTACCTATTTGTTCATTACTTCGGTTACATTCAAAACTTCCTGCAAACATTCTTAAATTAAAAAACAAAACAACAACAACAACACAAAAACAAACATATAGACAAATGTTAACCACCAGGAGGTTCGTGGCAAATTATACAAATATAAAAATAGATAGCAAATTGTTAACCATCCAGAGGTTCAAGCGACATTATACACATATAAAACACAGATAGCAAAATGTTAAGCACCAGGAGGTTCAGCCGACATTATACTACTATTGTGAATGTTATACAAACGCGAACATTAGAAATGAGATCAAATGACACGACAGAAATACTCGCGCTGTCGACAGGTCACACACTGTGAGTCAATAGTTAAATTAAAATGAAAACAATTCACAATCGATATAGACGATTCCATAACCACTATCGAAAAGGTAACATAACATCTCAGTCAACATACCACGGCTATTCCATTCGTAATCTTCGCTAAACGTTTACTTTAAACGCGATCCCTCCCTGTGGCAATAACTTATCACTTAGTTTGATACCAGTTTCTCTTTCGAAAATATACATGTACATCAAATTCGAGGAAAATTGATGAAATCTTATTGACAGAAACGATTGTCTTATATTTTTTTTTTCTTTTTTTTTTTCAAAACTTATATTATTTTGCCTCTGTGTGAAATTATCGTATGTTGGACAATATCTGGTTTTAGGAGATATAAATAGCATATGTAATATACAGGGCAATAAAGCGGATAATTATATTTGATTATGGAAAGTTAACGATAGTTAAAGTATACTTCATAAAACCCCATATTAGCAAAGATACATAGCAGGATCCAGCAAATGTTCTACCAAACCTTTATCTTTACTCCTTACCAAGATATTGACAGCCGTTAAGGAGAAACTTCAACAATACTGTACAGTTGCTTATTTCAGAAGCGGTGTAAATCAGATGTAGATACTTAAAAATTCTAAACAGCTTTTAGAAAATTTGAAGGCACACAATTTTTCTCGAATTCACAGTATCAAAACTTATAATTTCTCTACTCTTTACACTACTATTCCACATAAAAAATTAAAAGAAAGACTTTTCAGCATCATAGACAACTGCTTTTTCACTAAAGGTGGTACCCGAAAATTTAAATATCTAGTGATTGGCTATCAGGATACTTATTTCGTCAAACACCACTCTAATTCTACACATAAATATACCGACGTTGATATGAAAAAACATGCTTGAATTTCTAATAGACAATATATTTGTAATGTTCGGAGACGTGGTCTTTCAACAAACTGTCGGCATACCTATGGGAACAAATTGTGCTCCTCTATTGGCCGACCTGTTCCTTTATTCATACGAAGCAGACTTCATTCAGAAACTGCCGAATCAAAAGAAGAAAAAGTTAGCGGTGTCCTTTAATTTGACATTTAAATAAATCGACGATGTTTTGTCAATTAATAATGACAATTTTCATACATATGTCAATGCGATATATCCCAGCGAACTAGAAATTAAAGATACAACAGAATCAAGCACACACGCTTCATACTTAGAAATTTTACTTAATATAAACACAGACGGGAAATTAGCAACGAAGCTATACGATAAACGCGACGATTTCGGCTTTCCCATCGTAAATTTTCCACATTTAAATAGTAATATCCCTCAGTCACCCGCATATGGAGTTTATATTTCACAAATGATCCGATATGCCAGGGCGTGCACAACATATGAAGATTTCATATACAGAGGTAAACTACCCACTTACAAATTATTGACACAGGGATATCGAAAACCGCGTTTAATGTCAACGTTCCGCAAGTATTATGGTCGGTACAATGGTCTTGTTTGCGACTACTCTGTTTCACGAAGTGAAATGTTGAGTTGCCTTTTCGTTGGCGGTTGTTGATACGTCTGTACCAATTGTGACGAGGATACACTCCTCACGTGTTTCATTGGACTTGACTGTGGACTCACGGCGGGTGTGACCGGTCGACAGGGGATGTATACTCCTCCATGGCACCTGATCCCACCTCTTGGTTTCCAGAAGTCCGAGTTTGTCTTTTTTTTATTGGATTTGTATCTATGTCCTGGACATTCTATTGATTTATACTTTGGTATCTGAGGTTTTTATATTAGACAAAAAACAAATATAATGTAAATCTTGAAATTCATTACTACTAAAATACTTTTTACTGCAAGAGAAGTCATAAAATATTCACAATTACATAATGTATGTTAAAGCAAAGATGTGGTTGATGAACCACTTTAAATGAAAATAAACAAGTGTTGATTAAATCTTTCAAGTTTTTCATTGGTTTAAAATTAAACCTTGACCCCGAGTTAGTAAAGAAAATATGGCAGATTCAAGAAATGTACACGAAGATGTTTCAGGCGAAGTAGGGTTGGGTGTCCGTTATTAAATACTATAACAATGTTGGGTGTCCTCTACATTTGACATGTGGATGCAATCCGGAAAAATATGACCGAAGTGAGATACAGGTTTGAGATGATCACGAGAGACCGAGAGCGTCAAGACATGATGTAATGTTCCACACTAACTTTCAGTTATGGTAGAAACTATTTCAACAACTCGTGTAAGTTGATTATCATGTGTAACTGACGTTTGTTAATATTAATAATGTCAAATTTTGAATGATAATCACCAAACACTCGATGTAGAACCTCTATATTAATAACACCATGTTTAAACTGATAACAACTTTAATAACATATAAAAATACAATTATTCAAAAATATATTTCACGTTTCAGGTAGGAGACAGATGTTAATGTGAGCATTGTAATTTACGAACACTGTACTTGAACCAGGCTAGCTTACTCTTTTACAATATTGATAAATTGATCTTTTTCAATCTTTGACATAAAGGGGATTTTGTCTAATGGAAATGACGTGGCAAAATGAATGTATCAGATTGTAAAAGACCGAAGGGGCATGGGTGATTTTACTCTGTTAGACATGCCAATAATATTTGAGGAGTATAGAGATTATGGATTTTTACTTCTCGAAAATATGACTCGACAGTTACTTGCTTGAACATGTTTGGTGTCCCTGCATATGCCAATACTACCTAAAGCATTCATTCCATATATTAAGGTCCACAAAGACTTATCATACTATTAAATTGTTAATCATTGTAAAGTACACAATGCTTATTTTCAAAGTTTTTGTACCACATCAACTCATCTGGAATATATATATATATATATATATATATATATATATATTATATATATATATATATATATATATATATATATATATATCATTATCCATGTCAGAAATTCTCGTTTTGATTACGTTAAGATAATACATAATTCGTCTTCCAGAACTTGATTTTCCTTTTTTCCTGAAATAATGATGGCATTTCGAATAATGACAATTATATTTCACATGAATAAAAAAGTGAAAGACACTAAAGTATAAATCTTCCAGATGTTAAGGAGATTGATCTAATATACAAATCTGGTCAACATTGTACAAACACAGGAATCTCCGGAAGGTGTATTATGAAACAAAAATATTAGCTGTCAATAGAAAGGACATCATTTTGAGGCCTACAAGGAAAATGAACGTAAAATATCCATATATTTGAGAAACATTTGATACGGTTAAGAATGATTAACCAATAGTAGCGCAGGTGAAAGGGAAAGCGATATAATATATACAAACTTAAATACATATCACAGAGAAAGTAGCATAGTGCATGATTCTAATTAAAAAATGATCCGACGATTTACATCAAATACGATGTTTGACATCATTTTGACTTTGACTACATGACATATACATATAAAAGATCATATTATAATGTTCACAAATATATCTTCGTTATTATTTAGAAAAGGGTATATCATATTCTTTTAATGCTTTATTTATTTAACGAGGATTCCTTACAGCCCGAGGGCTATTTATAGGTCTCCTCACAAAACACAAAATACAATATATACAAGACAATTATAACATTAAGTTTTTCCTAAGAAGACCATACATACACATAAACCCACGTTTACTTTTAAAGTATGAGAAGAATTTTATCTTGAACATGAAGAGTTTCTGTAATATACATATTGGTACATGCTGATTCTTAATTTAATCGTAGTGAAATTAGATACGATTAGATAATTCAATAAATATAAAAGCAGCACTAAAAATAGAAAAGTTTTCTTCATCAGATAGATCATCACTGCCTTGGAGTATTATTCTTGTTAGATAACTCGGGCAGAGGTGAAGCAACATATTATGGCGTACACCTGGACATAAGATATTTTTAATAGAGGTCAAGAAATTGTTTCTGATAGTATTGTATCGGTCACACGATAAGAAAAAGTGCTCAGTGCTTTCAGTCATTCGACAATGGTCACATAACTTCCAAATCGTTAAAGTAAATTTAAAAAGGTGTTCATTCAGCCCACTAAGTCCAAGACGAATTCTAGTGTGGTTAATTTTATCCTTACCGTGTCCCATAGAAAGTAACTTTTTGTAGGGGGCGGATTCATTATATTTGAGAAGTTTTTTGAACGTCAGTTTAGACTTTGCTGATGTTATGTTTACGGGGAGCGAGTTCCATTCTCTAATAATAACTGAAAAAAGGACTTAAAAAGTAGTTAGCCCGAATTAGTGGTTGAATTATTTGGTTGTTTCTTCGGAGGTTATAATTATTTTCATAATGGTATACAAGTGGAAATGTGTTATATAAATATTCCGGTACTAGTTTATTTTTTATTTTGTGGAGAAAAATCAGACGATGCCATCTTCGACGTGGTTTTAGTGTTTCTTGTCCAAGTTCTTGAAGTAGGAGTCACATGGTTTTTGTAGCAGAGCTTGGGTTAGGCTCTCATAGTCTGCTGTTACATAATCCCAAACCTGTCTTGTGAAAGCAGTGCTCTTAGTGAGTTTAAACTTAATTTTACAGAAAATTGAACAATGATCTAAGTTACATAGAGGAGGTAGAACCCCGGATTCCGATATTACACTGCCGCGATCTGTAAATAATAAATCTAACAGGTACTCAGAGTTATCAACGTAACGGGTAGGCTCATCAATAAGTTGTGTGAGATTACAAATGTTGCATACGTTAACTAAATTGAGTTTAAGTTCACTGTTTGCATGATTGTCATTCCAGGAGATGCACCTATCATTAAAAGCCCCAGTGATATAACAATACAGTCAGGTCCACTGAACTTCATATTAAAAACAGTATTTTGAAAGTGATGAATAAAGTTTCTTCTGTGGAGTGAATTTTGGTTTGGTGGTCTATAACAGACTGCAATCAAGAGAGCCTTGTTTCCTATCTTAACTTCGACGCACATAAGTTCAGTATTTTGAATTTCGAGATCTAATCAACGATTTGAGATAACCACCATAACCCGTCGTACCCCCATTCTATCACTACAAAAAACTTTGTAATTATCAATTTTAATTTCATCGTCTGCAACCTTATTACAAAGCCATGTTTCGGATATACATATAATATCAAATTTGTTTTCAATGCATAGAAGTGATTCGATTTCATCGATTTTAGTCGTGTTCGACTTAAATTCATTATCATACGAATAGAGACTTCGTGCATTTATGTGACATACTGAGAGGTCTTGCCAGGGGTCAGGATTTGGGTGAACTGACCCAGATGTTAGCAAGAGAAGGCAAAAGATAAATGATAGATTATATTTAGAATGCGAGCTGGATAAGACGATAATAATTGAGCCATAAGATGAAGCATTTTGGAAAAGGGATAAATTTCTATTCAGTCTGAGAAGGCATTAACTGTTATGAGTTTTAGATGAAATCGCGTATTGTGTATTGTGTCATATCAATCATGTTGAAAGTAAGCTATCTGATGCCAAACTTGTGCGAGTTCAGTAATATTAAACAACCATGTACAGTCAAAGATCACACAAACAAATTGACATAAATGTGAAAAAATACATAGACAATAACTGGTGAAAATAAACATAAGGGTGCAAAAATAATAGTTATAATTAAGGTGTAGTTCGTTTTAGGGTTGGATTCTCAAAGCAAGTGCCTTGGCACGAGCAACTTGTTTAGTGACCCACATATAATAATAGGAGAATAACTGGGTCAGTGGTGTTTGGACGGACTTAGATGTGTAACCAACGAGGTGCGGAGGACTACTAGTAAGGAGCCATGCTGTATTTTACTGGGTAATGAGGAACCGACCATGCCAATCTTGATATAGGTATGTAGGCAATTAATCCATACTTATTTTCCAGTAATAGTGGCATTTGCACTAGGACATTCTGGAAGGTTGTAATCAGTGAATTTATGTAGGCCTACTTTTGGTAAAGTCTTGAAGAAGGGTACTGCAGAGTGATTTTGATATACCTCATTAGTTGTTTTGCACGATAAAATCACAGAGATCAACATTAATAGCCCTAGATTGCTTAACCTCTCATAGTTCACTTTAGGTAAAGACTACAGGTGTTATAAAAAGTTATTTACTAATATAGTTGTCAGCGCAGTACGTACAGGACTATATAAAAACTAGTGGAAAGGAGAAGTGCACAAACTACATGTAGATTAAGCCATCCACGCAGTAGAAGTTGGGACTTACATCGACTAAACAGAACAAGTGTGAAAAGGGGTGCTGCCCAGAAAAGAATACACAATCATATAGAATATATCATAATGGATACAATTGATGGGTCATACCTATATGTATGTATCAAAAGTATCAAATGAAATACGGGTGTTGTAAAACGTAATCTAGATAAATGAATTAAAGTGAAACTGAAGTTTACGAGAAACTGTTCATCTGAGAGAGAGAGAGAGAGAGAGAGAGAGAGAGAGAGAGAGAGAGAGAGAGAGAGAGAGAGAGAGAGAGAGAGAGAGAGAGAGAGAGAGAGAGAGAGAGAGAGAGAGAGAGAGAATTACTTTGATAACACTCACTAGATTGGTTGGTAATGGTTTATAAAACAATATTACAGAAATGATGTAACACAAATGAATGACAAAATCAACAGTTATGGATATGGTAATAGCTGAATAAGTCACAAAATGAAATTGTAGACGAAAATTAAGTTAATCATTCTAAAATCTAGACGTCTTTTAAAATCAATTATTTGTTAAATTCAACAGCAATGGGTTAACCAAGACCAAACTATTGTCAACTATTTTGTACAACCTTTCTCAACCCAACTTCACTTGGGTGCTGAAGGATTTTGTTGGAGGTATTGCCCAGTACTGGTTGGTCAATGTGGCGGCCTCTTCTTGTGTGGCAGTATTACTAACATTTGTTGAATTTGACGCAAATTACAGCACGATGGAAGTACAGACACTGGAAAATACAGAGGGGAACTGGGCATTCTGAATTATGGTTACATTTCTGTCGACTTTTCAAACCCGACTTATTACACAGTTATATACTATAAACGTGGATATTTTAGATATTTCCACACGTTGTTATTTACGCGAATTTCTTATGCAAACCATACACCTTACTGTAAGCAGTCGTGTATTAATCGATAATTTTAGCACAACTGTGGAATGGTTCACGAGGGTAATTTACACGAAATATTCTCAATCGCGTATTTAGTGTAAATTATCCCCACGCGTTTATATCTACGTTTACAGTATGTGTTTGAACGATGGATTAAATGAAAATATTTTACTTTCTACACAGCTACTACAAATCTTGTTGTCTAGGTCCGAGTTAGCAAGGGTCGATTTTATGCAAGCTTATTCAAAGTATAATATTTCATTCCGTTTTTGACTCACAAAAATGGAGTTGCCAAAACGAGAGTAAGGTTTTATTATTTTGATAGCTGCATCAACATTCGTAACAGTCCAACATTATGTACGCATTAAGACGCATTTCTCCATAATTTTTCCGACATGGAGAAATTAATTCATTCTTTTTATATCAATAAATCTACCCATAAGTTTTCAATGGTAAAAGATTACGATTTGGAGCACCAATATGCCTTTACAAAGAAAGTAAACGTTATCACAGTTTTAAGGGCTTGGGTCAAGGCATCACTTTTGGACTTAGTTGGTCTATTTAAGTTTCATGTATATGTTGAACTATGTTTTGCACACAATGTTTTAAGCTTCATGATATATATCATTCATATATGTGACCATTTTACAAAGCAAAGTTTATCCGAGGCCATTCCATGTTTAGCGTTCGCGGACGGGTTGGTTTTGAGATCATTTAACAGAAAAAAAAACAAACATCGAAGGAAAAAATATGTATTATAGCCCTAAAATGAACAGTTAAACATGAACATTTGTTTACATCATTGTCATAGATTATTTATTAGTATGTGCCAAAGATATGGTTTTTATAAGTGCAATTTTGTTATCTTTTGTAAACATATTAGAAAAAACTTAAGTGACCATAAAACTGCACTTGTATTCATAAAATTATCTTGTGGTTTTCTGTCATATTGTGTTTATTTTCTGATAGAAAGTATTTTTTACGTTTCATAATATGCGTTTTATCATAGATATAGTAAACTCCATATAATCTGACGGGATGGAGTCTTGTGAACTCTTTCTTGAAATGGACGAGTTTAAAATTTGGGTAATAAGCATAACATTAAAATTGCATTGACTAGAGTAATTGTTCTTCCTTGTCATCATAAATTAGGGAGTATCCAGTCAGGATTAAAACGTTTTTCCCTTACAGCTTGTCATAACCAAAGTGTGCGTAGGATCAAAATGTTACTCCGCCCCTCCCCCATCTTATGTGAATCGGACAATAGCATGGTCTGTCAAAATTCATGACTGAGCAATTTAATATTGCAGGTGGTTATTTGCAGTATTTGGATTCAAAACCATATATTTCCAAATTCTGACAGCGGACCATTTTTTTAAATGGATGAGTTCAAAGGTGGCTACAGGAGCCAATGAGTTAATATCATTTTAACTTGTTCAATAATACCAGTGCTGGTAGTATTCTAGTTTTATGTGATAAAAGACAAACAAAGGAAAATATGTCTCTTTGCACTAGATACACAATTTGTCGATAACAGCTCGCTTGTAGTCGTCACACAATGCACTGTTATCAGGAGTATTAATAATTCCGTGGTGATTTGGGTATGCTGCCTAAGTTTACTCAGTGAGAAATCAATATAATACGATTCCACAAACTATTTTCAGGATTTTTATGTTGTAACGTTTAGGGGTAAACTACATTTTGGTTATGTAATTTATACAGGTACAACACATACTGAACATATAAACATGTATTAAAGTATTTACCAGGACCCGGGTGCACAACACAATGTTAAATTTAACCTACGGTTAGCCCATTGGTTTAACATTGGCTAACTTCACGTTAAATTTGATGAACTGTTGTGCAACTGGGTCCAGAGCAATAAACACACAAACAACAGAAAATGCAATATAATTTAGCGTTAACCAATGACAATGTGATATTTTAAGGAGTGGATTACTTATTTGTTCATTACTTCGGTAACATTCAAAACTTTCTGCAAACATTCTTAAATAATAATAATAATAATAATAATAATAATAATAATAATAATAATAATAATAACAATAAAAACACAGATAGCAAAATGTTAACCACCAGGAGGTTCAGAAGACATTATACACACATAAAACATATAAATATGTTAACAAACAGGGGGATCAGATGACATTCTATAAATATAAAAACACATATACCAAAATGTTAGCAAGATGTTAACCACCAGGAGGTTCAAACGACATTATACACACATAAAACACAGATAGCAAAATGTTAACCACCAGGAGGCTCAGGCGACATTATACACACATAAAACACAGATAGCAAAATGTTAACCACCAGGAGATTCAGGCGACATTTTACACACATAAAACACAGATAGCAAAATGTTAACCACCAGGAGATTCAGGCGACATTTTACACACATAAAACACAGATAGCAAAATGTTAACCACCAGGAGGTTCCGGCGACATTTTACACACATAAAACACAGATAGCAAAATGTTAACCACTAGGAGGTTCAGACGACATTATACACACATAAAACACAGATAGCAAAATGTTAACCACCAAGAGGTTCAGACGACATTATACACACATAAAACACAGATAGCAAAATGTTAACCACCAGGAGGTTCAGACGATATTATACTACTATTGTGAATGTTGTATAAACGCGAACATTAGAAATGGGATCAAGTGACACGACGGAAAAACTCACTCTGTCAACAGGTCACACACTGTGAGTTAATACTTAAATTAAAATGAAAACAATTCACAATCGATATAGACGATTCCATAACCACTATCGAAAAGGTAACATAACATTTCAGTCAACAAACCACGGGTATACCGTTCGTTATCTTTGCTAAACGTTTACTTTAAACGCGATTCCTCCCGTTGAAAATAACTTATCACTTAGTTTGATACTACTTTCTCTTTCACAAATATACATGTATATCAAATTCGAGGTAAATTGATGATGTCTTTTTGACAAAAACGATTGTATTTATACCTGTATGAAATTATTGTATGGTGAACAAGCCCTGGCATTAAGAGATATAAATAGCATATGTTATATACATGGCAATAAAGGGGGTACAGTAAAACCTGTATATAGGGGCATCTTAGGGACGAGAAAATATTGACCTTTAAGTGCAGGTGACCCTTATACACAGGTTAAATTGAGTTGAAGTATGCAGTCAAGGGACTTGAAAAACTGGCTTTTATAAACAGGTATTTCTTATATAGAGGTGGCCGCTATAGCAGGTTTTACTGTAATTATATTTGAATGTGTAACGTTAACAATATGAAAGACAGAAAGCAAATAAATCTGGAAATTAATCACTACTTAAATACTTTTTACTGCAAGAGAAGTTATATAATTTTCAGAATTACATAATGTATGTTTTTACCATTACACAACTCTCAAACGGTTGTTTAAGCAAAGCTGCGGTTGATTAACCACTTTAAATAAAAATAAACAACAGTGTTGATTAAATCTTTCAAGCTTTTTCATTGGTTTTAATTAAACCTTGAACCCGAGTTAATAATGAAAATATGACCGATTTAAGAAATGTACATGAAGATGTATCAGGCGAAGTAGGGTTGGGTGTCCGTTATTAAATACTATAACAATGTTGGGTGTCCTCTACATTTGACATGTAGATGCAATCCGGAAAAAATATGACCGAAGTGAGATACAGGTTTGAGATGATCACGAGAGACCGAGCGCGTCAAGACATGATGAAAATTTCAGTTATGGCAGAAACAAATTCAACAACTCGTGTAGGTTGATTATCATGTGTAACTGACGTTTGTTAATATCAATAATGTCAAATTTTGAATGATAATCACCAAACACTCGATGTAGAACCTCTATATAAATAACACCATGTTTAAACTGATAACAACTTAAATAACATATAAAACTACAATTATTCAAAAATATATTCCACGTTTCAGGAAGGAGGTAGATGTTAATGTGAGCATTGCAATTTACGAACACTGTACTTGAGCCAGGCTAGCTTACTCTTTTATAATATTGATAAATGATCTTTTTCAATCTTTGACATAAAGGGGATTTTGTCTAATGGAAATGACGTGGCAAAATGAATGTATCATATTGTGAAAGCCGAAGGGGCGTTGTAGATTTGAATATGTTAGGCATGCCAATGATATTTGAGGAGTGTAGAGATTATTTTTACTTCTCGAAAATGTGACGACAGTTACTTGCTTGAACATGTTTGGTGTCCCTGCTTATGCCAATACTACCTAAAGCATTCATTCCATATATTAAGGTCCACAAAGACTTATCATACTATTAAATTGTTAATCATTGTAAAGTACACAATTAAGGTCCACAAAGACTTATCAACTACTGGAAAATTGTTAATCATTGTAAAGTACACAATGCTTATTTTCAAAGTTTTTGTACCACATCAACTCATCTGGAATATATATGAGTTGATCATTATCCATGTCAGAAATTCTCGTTTTGATTACGTTAAGATAATACATAATTCGTCTTCCAGAACTTGATTTTCCTTTTTTCCTGAAATAATGATGGCATTTTGAATAATGACAATTATATTTCACATGAATAAAAAAGTGAAAGACACCAAAGTATAAATCTTCCAGATGTTAAGGAGATTGATCTAATATACAAATCTGGTCAACATTGGACAAACACAGGAATCTCCGGAAGGTGTATTATGAAACAAAAATATTAGCTGTCAATAGAAAGGACATCATTTTGAGGCCTACAAGGAAAATGAACGTAAAATATTCATATATTTGAGAAACATTTGATACGGTTAAGAATGATTAAACAATAGTAGCGCAGGTGAAAGGGAAAGCGATATAATATATACAAACTTAAATACATATCACAGAGAAAGTAGCATAGTGCATGATTCTAATTAAAAAATGATCCGACGATTTACATCAAATACGATGTTTGACATCATTTTGACTTTGACTACATGACATATACATATAAAAGATCATATTATAATGTTCACAAATATATCTTCGTTATTATTTAGAAAAGGGTATATCATATTCTTTTAATGCTTTATTTATTTAACGAGGATTCCTTACAGCCCGAGGGCTATTTATAGGTCTCCTCACAAAACACAAAATACAATATATACAAGACAATTATAACATTAAGTTTTTCCTAAGAAGACCATACATACACATAAACCCACGTTTACTTTTAAAGTCTGAGAAGAAATACATACTGTATATTTTATCTTGAACATGAAGAGTTTCTGTAATATACATATTGGTACATGCTGATTCTTAATTTAATCGTAGTGAAATTAGATACGATTAGATAATTCAATATAAAAGCAGCACTAAAAATAGAAAAGTTTTCTTCATCAGATAGATCATCACTGCCTTGGAGTATTATTCTTGTTAGATAACTCTAGCAGAGGTGAAGCAACAGATTATGGCGTACACCTGGACATAAGATATTTTTAATAGAGGTCAAGAAATTGTTTCTGATAGTATTGTATCGGTCACACGATATGAAAAAGTGCTCAGTGCTTTCAGTCGTTCGACAATGGTCACATAACTTCCAAATCGTTAAAGTAAATTTAAAAAGGTGTTCATTCAGCCCACTAAGTCCAAGACGAATTCTAGTGTGGTTAATTTTATCCTTACCGTGTCCCATAGAAAGTAACTTTTTGTAGGGGGCGGATTCATTATATTTGAGAAGTTTTTTGAACGTCAGTTTAGACTTTGCTGATGTTATGTTTACGGGGAGCGAGTTCCATTCTCTAATAATAACTGAAAAAAGGACTTAAAAAGTAGTTAGCCCGAATTAGTGGTTGAATTATTTGGTTGTTTCTTCGGAGGTTATAATTATTTTCATAATGGTATACAAGTGGAAATGTGTTATATAAATATTCCGGTACTAGTTTATTTTTTATTTTGTGGAGAAAAATCAGACGATGCCATCTTCGACGTGGTTTTTAGTGTTTCTTGTCCAAGTTCTTGAAGTAGGAGTCACATGGTTTTTGTAGCAGAGCTTGGTTTAGGCTGTCATAGTCTGCTGTTACATAATCCCAAACCTGTCTTGTGAAAGCAGTGCTCTTAGTGAGTTTAAACTTAATTTTACAGAAAATTGAACAATGATCTAAGTTACATAGAGGAGGTAGAACCCCGGATTCCGATATTACACTGCCGCGATCTGTAAATAATAAATCTAACAGGTACTCAGAGTTATCAACGTAACGGGTAGGCTCATCAATAAGTTGTGTGAGATTACAAATGTTGCATACGTTAACTAAATTGAGTTTAAGTTCACTGTTTGCATGATTGTCGTTCCAGGAGATGCACCTATCATTAAAACCCCCAGTGATATAACAATACAGTCAGGTCCACTGAACTTCATATTAAAAACAGTATTTTGAAAGTGATGAATAAAGTTTCTTCTGTGGAGTGAATTTTGGTTTGGTGGTCTATAACAGACCGCAATCAAGAGAGCCTTGTTCCCTATCTTAACTTCGACGCACATAAGTTCAGTATTTTGAATTTCGAGATCTAATCAACGATTTGAGATAACCACCATAACCCGTCGTACCCCCATTCTATCACTACAAAAAACTTTGTAATTATCAATTTTAATTTCATCGTCTGCAACCTTATTACAAAGCCATGTTTCGGATATACATATAATATCAAATTTGTTTTCAAATGCATAGAAGTGATTCGATTTCATCGATTTTAGTCGTGTTCGACTTAAATTCATTATCATACGAATAGAGACTTCGTGCATTTATGTGACATACTGAGAGGTCTTGCCAGGGGTCAGGATTTGGGTGAACTGACCCAGATGTTAGCAAGAGAAGGCAAAAGATAAATGATAGATTATATTTAGAATGCGAGCTGGATAAGACGATAATAATTGAGCCATAAGATGAAGCATTTTGGAAAAGGGATAAATTTCTATTCCGTCTGAGAAGGCATTAACTGTTATGAGTTTTAGATGAAATCGCGTATTGTGTATTGTGTCATATCAATCATGTTGAAAGTAAGCTATCTGATGCCAAACTTGTGCGAGTTCAGTAATATTAAACAACCATGTACAGTCAAAGATCACACAAACAAATTGACATAAATGTGAAAAAATACATAGACAATAACTGGTGAAAATAAACATAAGGGTGCAAAAAATAATAGTTATAATTAAGGTGTAGTTCGTTTTTAGGGTTGGATTCTCAAAGCAAGTGCCTTGGCACGAGCAACTTGTTTAGTGACCCACATATAATAATAGGAGAATAACTGGGTCAGTGGTGTTTGGACGGACTTAGATGTGTAACCAACGAGGTGCGGAGGACTACTAGTAAGGAGCCATGTTGTATTTACTGGGTAATGAGGAACCGACCATGCCAATCTTGATATAGGTATGTAGGCAATTAATCCATACTTATTTTCCAGTAATAGTGGCATTTGCACTAGGACATTCTGGAAGGTTGTAATCAGTGAATTTATGTAGGCCTACTTTTGGTAAAGTCTTGAAGAAGGGTACTGCAGAGTGATTTTGATATACCTCATTAGTTGTTTTGCACGATAAAATCACAGAGATCAACATTAATAGCCCTAGATTGCTTAACCTCTCATAGTTCACTTTAGGTAAAGACTACAGGTGTTATAAAAAGTTATTTACTAATATAGTTGTCAGCGCAGTACGTACAGGACTATATAAAAACTAGTGGAAAAGGGAGTGCACAAACTACATGTAGATTAAGCCATCCACGCAGTAGAAGTTGGGACTAACATCGACTAAACAGAACAAGTGTGAAAAGGGGTGCTGCCCAGAAAAGAATACACAATCATATAGAATATATCATAATGGATACAATTGATGGGTCATACCTATATGTATGTATCAAAAGTATCAAATGAAATACGGGTGTTGTAAAAACGTAATCTAGATAAATGAATTAAAGTGAAACTGAAGTTTACGAGAAACTGTTCATCTGAGAGAGAGAGAGAGAGAGAGAGAGAGAGAGAGAGAGAGAGAGAGAGAGAGAGAGAGAGAGAGAGAGAGAGAGAGAGAGAGAGAGAGAGAGAGAGAGAGAGAGAATTACTTTAATAACACTCACTAGATTGGTTGGTAATGGTTTATAAAACAATATTACAGAAATGATGTAACACAAATGAATGACAAAATCAACAGTTATGGTACGATGAGAGATATATGGTAATAGCTGAATAAGTCACAAAATGAAATTGTAGACGAAAATTAAGTTAATCATTCTAAAGTCTAGACGTCTTTTAAAATCAATTATTTGTTAAATTCAACAGTAATGGGTTAGCCAAGACCAAACTATTGTCAACTATTTTGTACAACCTTTCTCAACCCAACTTCACTTGGGTGCTGAAGGATTTTGTTGGAGGTATTGCCCAGTACTGGTTGGTCAATGTGGCGGCCTCTTCTTGTGTGGCAGTATTACTAACATTTGTTGAATTTGACGCAAATTACAGCACGATGGAATTACAGACACTGGAAAATACAGAGGGGAACTGGGCATTCTGAATTATGGTTACATTTCTGTCGACTTTTCAGACCCGACTTATTACACAGTTATATAATTATCAAAATAAGAGGAAAAAACCCGGTCACAATCGAAAAAACATCCTCTTCAATCACGATCTAAGAAGTATTTTAGATCGTTAATCATTATGACGACAAACTAGGTATGACATGGTCGTATGCAGACACTAGTATACGGGATCAATTGAAACGACATACACACCACATGAAGTTGAAGAACGGATTTTACTACTTGTTTGTAGGAAATTGACAAAACTGATAATGTCTGTCTTATTTTAGTTGTCATTTCCCCGTTGGTGACAACTTTAAGTATTCAGCACATGATCACGGCTTTCCTCATTTGGATTTATCGCGGATGTGACCGGTCAGCAGGGGATGCTTACTCCTCCATGGCACCTGATCACACCTCTTGTTTTCCAAAGGTCCGTGTTTCTTCAATGTTCATCAGATTTGTATATATCCTTGACATCCTGAATATTTATTCATTGGTATCTGAATTTTTTATGTCTTACATTCCCACTGTGACACACACAGTAGTGTAAGTCAAATTCTAGAACCTAAATGGAATTCATGAATTAAAATTTTGACTATCGTAAAACTCATTTTAGTTTCAAAAGAGACCACATCATATCTATGAAAATGCCAGTCACATCCTGGTCGATAAGATCTCTGTTTCAATAAAACATGCCGATAATAAAGAGTGGTTAGACAAAGACGACGCATGCTTGATAATAGAGCAAACTGTTAAATCTGTAAGGCACATTTGTGTGGTATTTCAGCGAAGACAGAATACCTTGTACTTGGTCTATGATAACAGACCGTATGGATATCTCATATTTAATCTATACATGTATTTAATGTACTGTTTCGATGTTACAGTCACTTATGATTCATACGTTATGGAAATTTTACAGAAAACCTATTTTTTCCAATTCATGATACTTATTAGTATATTATCGGTAAGTATTAAACATTTTGTGTATCGTAATTTTCAGTCCATCAGTTAATCGGAAATTCTTGAGATGTATTTGTATATTGCTAATTAAAATGAGTACTTACTGGATAACATTTCTAAAACTGGTATCTAGATTTTGAGGAGAACTCAGTTGAGGAATCTCAGCGTCACTCAAACTTGAGGATATATCAAAGTTGAGATATTTTATACAAGCGGGGCCTGGTATCCAGGTTTTAAGCCGCTGTGAGCATAAATGTTGCCAATAATAATAATAATGATAGAAAAAATGAAAATATTGATAAAGCCAATTGTTCTATTAACATAACATTGAAAATATATTAGGCAAACCATATTGTTAACTGTGTATCTATCCATAATTTCATTCTCAAAATAATTCAGTTACATATAAATACATATTATCGTATCTATAGGGTAGATTTAAGTTATTGATTAAATGTACGAAGCACTTAAATGACTGTCGTCATGGATAATTATTGTCATATATTTAAGGCGACCCGTCCTTTCTTCAGGATGAAGTGAAAAATTAAAAGAGAGATGTAATAAAGTCCCATATATATATATATATATATATATATATATATATATATATATATATATATATATATATATATATATATATATATATATATAATACATATTAAATTGTTGAGGTGTCAATGCTTAGGTGCTTTACTTACCATATTTCATAGCAAATTATATCTTAAACAGGATAAACAAGAATAGTTTATTTTAGGTATAATAATTTCGCGTTTTACTATGACATATACAGTGTTTTTAGCAAGAAATTATGATATATATGAATTATAACTAACAATGGAAAAGGTAAGTTCTTCCAAAAATTGCACATTTGTCATAGGATATTATATTTGTGAAAATATTGGTAGTGAATTGTCAGGCAGTCGACAAATCCACTTCAGTGTCTATTTAATTATGAAGTATGGCCAGTTAGTTTACTTTAAACATATTTTATTGCTAAAAGTTAGCGAAAAGATCGGTGTCAGGTTATTTCCACCTCTTCTGATATGTGAACAATATATGTTCAAGAAAGCATGCGTCAAAACATATAACATATATACATGTAAAACATACAATATACATACATAGACTTACATTCATTTTCAAGTATATAATTATATCTATATTTGGTTAGTTACGTACTAATTGACTTGTATATCAAAATATTTCAATAAAGACAAGGCAAGGCATGGATCACAACTGAGTACATATGTATTTCGCGACAACATTGAAAATAGCATTATTTTCTTTCTTATCTGGAATCTACAAGTCGTCCTACTTCTGGTCTACTTTCTTTCAATAAAAATGTAGTAGTTTTTTTAAAAACTTTTTCTGTCTCACTCTTAATTTAAACATTTTTAAAATTTTGACCATCACTCGACGATGAACTCTTAGCAGGTGTGACCGGTGTCGTATACTTTTTGAGCTGTGTAACGTGACAAATCCATAGAAAACTGAACCGGAAAACGGTTACTTTTTCTACAGGTATAGGTCAATTTTCTACACGAGTCCGGGTATGAGTTCTTCATAGAATAGTTTTTTCAAGGGGGTCACATTTCTACGTTTCTGCGTCAAATTGTGTCCGGCTGACATGGTCTCTTTCTTGAAAGAAGAAAACGTTTGTAGTTCGTTGTAAATCTGTCATTTGTGTCAGCTATGACCCAATAAAGGTGAATAGTTACGATTTATTTGTGGAATTCATAATCGATTTGATGTTTTCGGTAACCGCATATCACATTATTTACCTTGATATTGAACTTGGACTAAACACACTTCCCGGAAATCCTACATACTCTCTAACCGATTTCTCTACCTCTGAAATATTAGATAATCATAAATCCGTTCTCTCTTCGTTTGGAATACCCACAAGTGACACGGAGCTTGAATTGCCATATATTTATTGGATTCCGAAGATGCAAAAAAATCCCTATAAACACCGCTTCATAGCGGGATCATCTAAGTGTTCCACCAAGCTTTTATCTATTTTGCTTACCAAACTTCTTACACATATTAAACAAGGTCTTCGGAAGTACTGTATAACGGTCTACTCAAGAAGCGGAGTCAATAAGATGTGGATCCTAAAGAATTCAAAGGAATTGTTGGAACATTTAAAATCTCCAAATTTCATATCAACATATTACAAGCATCAAGTCTTTTGATTTTTCGACCCTTTACACAACAATCCCTCATCAAAAACTCAAAAACAGAATAACATCTATTATACAAAACTCTTTTGTATACAAAAATGGAAATCGCAGATATAAATATTTGGTGTTAGGTCACGAAGAACCTTATTTTGACAAGGAACACTCTGAATCCAATAACAAGTACACTGAAGACGATATTATTAAGATGCTGGGGTTTCTAGTGTAGAACATTTTCGTGGTTTTTGCGGGAAAAGTTTCCCAACAAATTGTCGGCATTTCATTGGGTACCAATTGTACACCTCTCTTGGCTGACATATCATTGCATTCATATGAAGCGGAATTTATACCGTCTCTGCTCTCCAAAGGAAACAAACAGTTAGCATCTCAGTTCAATTTTACTTACAGGTATATCGACGATGTTCTGTCCATAAATAACTCTGAATTTCAGAATTACCTAGGCCAGGTCTATCTATCCTGTTGAGCTAGAGATCAATGAGACGACAAAGAGCAACAATCTGCTTCTTACCTAGACTTACTCCTGTAGATTGTAAAAGACGGTCAACTTCACACATCCCTCTATGACAAACGAGACGATTTCAATTTCCATATCACAAACTTCCCGTTTCTAAGTAGTAATATTCCATCTTCTGCTGCCTATGGCGTTTTC
Source organism: Atrina japonica (assembly GCA_030159075.1). Lineage (NCBI taxonomy): Eukaryota > Metazoa > Mollusca > Bivalvia > Pterioida > Pinnidae > Atrina > Atrina japonica. Next base: position 1,061,177 of record BROG01000090.1, on the reverse strand, counting down.
ATTTCACAACTTATACGTTATGCCAGTGCATGCTCTTCTTATGAATGTTTTATTCTAAGACCTAAACGACTAGCCAATAAACTACTAACACAAGGTTACGTTGTTGAACGCTTGGAGTCTTCGTTTAAGAAGTTTTATGGTCGATACGGGGATCTTGTTGAACATTATGAAGTCCCTCACTCAGAGATATTAGATAATATTCTGGATCACCGCCACAGACAATGACTCCGTTTCACCAATCATGCTTTTCACCGAACTTGACCTCATCACCAAAATTGACCTTTTTACCGAATTTGACCCCTTCATCGAACTAGAAAGGTTTCCATGGAACATTTGCGACGGGTGTGGCATGCCAGTAGAAGACGCTGATTCCTTCCGGACACCTGGTTTTATCCCGTTTGGGATTCGTAATTGTTCTTCATGTTGAGACCATTTGCACATCTAATTCGTCGTGTTATAATGGACTTGAGTTTTGATTATTGATTGGTATATCAATATTATATATATATATATATATATATATATATATATATATATATATATATATATATATATATATATATATATATATATATATATGTGTGTGTGTGTGTGTGTGTGTGTGTGTGTGTGTGTGTGTGTGGCTCAATTACTAACTCAAAGAATCATACACACGAGGGCCTCTCGTTTAGGGACCATACCCTGTTAAACTCGATTCAAAGTGATGCAAACCTAAATCTAATTTCATGCAAATTACTGTGTGTGAAACTTAGAAAATAGAAAAAGGCGCATGATTTTTTATGAAATGTTGACTTAATACAATTATAAGAACTTGTGATGGTCTAGTGTAAGAGTGATCAATCCAAAGGGAAGAATTGTGGGATGTATTCTCGGAACCGGGTCATACGAAGACTGGTAGTTACTGTTCCTTCGCCAAGCGCTCTTCATATGAAATGAAAGTCATGGGTCTTTCGGATGCGACTTAAAACCGATATTATGTATTACGACAGGCGTGACGTGTAGACGAACCCTCACTGTCTTGGCGGCAGTCTGTTTCACAGGACAAAATGTGTGGTATTTCACCTAAAGCTGGTGACATCTCCATATTAATGAACAATTCTTTGCGGTTAAAAAAAGCAAAATACAAATTCAACGATTATATGACTATTTGTCCTTAAAAAACAATACCTCTATAGAATAACAAAATGGGTTTGGGTAACCTGCCTACATGTAATATGGATGCCACATGAACAGTTAATCTTCCAAACGGTTCTCCTGTCACTGCACGAAATACTTATCGTAATATAGTAAAGAGACAGAATTGTATACTTTTTGAAGAGAGTTTCAAAGGGGCTTAAGGTGTATTATATTTTGGAACTGCTGTACAAAATATACATCAATGATAAGATTTTTAAAAAGTCATGCGGTTTTAGGACGAGGGGTAATACGCTTAAGGATCAAAGCTGCATGTTCTGTGTTCGTTTTGCCCAGACGTTATTCAAACGTTCAACGTGAATTTCACTGGACATAACACATATCAGAGACAAATGCTAGGGGAATGGGGTCAAGGTTATATTATCATGTGAAAGGTTTTAATTGTTCAAGCTCTGTAAGGTCATTGTGCTTTCAAACACTGAGATATGTGTATATTTATCGTCTGAAAAGCACCTATTGATAGCTTATATGGCATGCAAGGGAGGAATGCTAAAAGGGGTTCGAAAGAACCTCCGGCAAAATTTGGAATTTTATAGGCATTCACTGCCTGTTTTCAAGGTTCCATACAGTCGATAAACTAGTTTTTTTCTCTATAGTATAAAATAGATTATTTAAATCCTTACAATAACTAGTTATATCTGCAAATAAATTTCGGCAGGAAGGGGGAGTTCGAATTTAACTGAATTTTAAAAACTATGAGAGGCAGTTTATTCCATGTCACAGGATATTTCAACAAACACATGATATCGGAGAGGGTTTCACCCGTCTTATCTATTATATATATATATATATATATATATAATATATATATATATATATATATATATATATATATATATATATATATATAATATATATATATATATATATATATATATATATATATATATATATATATATATATATATATATATATATATATATATATATATATTCACAGCATCGTACAAGTGCCAAGTGCGTTTAGTACTTTTTGTTATTTGATCAAAGTTATCCAGGCTGAGATAAAAAAAAACTCCCTCAAATAGACTCAAAAAGCTAAAAGATGTTTTGCCGTAGAAAATTTGAACATATGCATATTTTGCCTAGATTGATATATGCCATCCATGTAAGAATACAAATGTGTACCCGGCCATTATTCACACTCGATTTCTTTGAAAAGTACAAGAACATTTTTGTGAGTTCTTATATTCCTTTAATAATTTTTATTTTATCAATATCATATTAATCATGTTGCAAAACTGACTAATTTTCATTTTTACTGTAGAGCAGCAGAGAATTGTCTGTGATTCAAATAGAACCATTTCAATTTAAATGTTCTCACTGTAATGAACGACAACGTAAAGGATGTACGGGTGGAGAAAATGAAATGTCACCATGCAGACCGGTGTTTGGATTCGAACTTAAATCAAATTCTCAGTAAGTTGGTGGAATGAAATATCAGGAACAAAAGTATAGAATTAGAATAAATAAATAAATTAATTAATAAAACTGATTTACATAAATTAGCTACTGTAAGGGTTACATTTCTAGAGACATGATTTTGCACAATAACAAGAACTTGCTATCCAAGTATTCCCCTTAACATTAGAGTGTTCTTAGGGGACACAACCCATGTATGCACTGCGTGTACAAAAAATCTGATTTATCTAGCTAAGTTAAAATTACAAAACAATTTGAATGTACAATAAGAAGAGCATATTTGGCATAAGATCTACAAAAATCCTTTAACGTAAACGACCAACATTAATTTACAATGGTTAAAGTTTAGTTAAAGTAGTACAGGTTCTAAGTACAAACAATACTTCAAAACTTTGTAACTTGGGTAAATTCATTATGAATGCAATGAATTGTACTATTTTGTAAATCACAATTATTATATCAACTATATATAAATATACTTTCTGATACATTATATTGTTTGTACTGTCTATATATGCATGTCTATAAGCTGTATTTGCTTTTGACTTATTAACTATACTATAGATATAATTATCTATAATATAACAATTATGTCCTAATAGTCCTTAATTCCAATACTAATCTGTTCTACTGGTAATTATTTCAAGCAAATATGCACGTAATATGTACTTTTATATTATTGTACTACTATATTATTTTGAAGTGTCTCAATTATAATAACATGATATCCATAGAGTTCGAAACAAAGGATACAAATACATTGCAAAATCTTTTATACAAAAAGACAAATCCATTTACGCAAGGAAGTTGTAGAAGTCGAAAAACTTTCTTCTATATTCGCCTTTAGATGGTATACATATATCAGAATAAATGTTCCGTTTGCTACCAGAACTTTTACATTTGAATTATTTATTTTTATCACTTAGGAACAATGATTGTGACCCAACGCAAACATATGATTCAACTATAGATTGCCCGCTTTGTAACTACACTGCGCCTCAAAGTTGTGGGACGAAATATAAACCAAAAAAAGACTTGCCAAATATAACATACAAGCCCGTAGAAAATTTGGTAAGTAAAATATATTGATTCATATGTGTGTACATTTTAGTTTAATCATGCATTTGACTGTACAATTGGTACATAAAAGTTTTCAGTTCCCTAGATTGTTGTAGATAGTTTTCAATTACCTAAACATTTACGTAAGAAAATGATAAAGAAGTCTTTATAGAATATGGTAAAATTGATGTAATTATTTTAGCGACTTTTATATCATGACATTTTTTTCCAGTCGTGGTAATTCAACAAATAAATATTCTTTAAAAGACAAATTGAAAGTAGATATTGTTGTCTCTGATCTTTACCTTATACAACTTTCTATATTTTGTTTCAGAAATCGATGTGTTTGTACATTTTAATTACATATGGAAATATGGGTGTCGTTGAACATTTATATGATACGGATGTTCAGTTCAATAACATCACCATCTTGAAGAATACTTGGACACAGAAAACCATTAACGATAGCTGCTTCAGGTACGTGATCACCATAAGTTTTGTTCATGTAATCTATTTGAGAAACCATAACATTTTCATGGTGAGGGAAAACTTTCTTCGTTGTGTTGTATATACTATTCGTATATCTGATTTGTCGTATTCTAACGGACTTTGTGTTTCGTTTATCCATTGGTACTTCTTCCTGTTTTGCGTAATAATAATAATAACAGGAAAAAAATTAGGGACCCACAATGCCTATCTAAGCAAAACTAACAGCAACGGACAACTTATAACCAGAGATCCCCGTCGTCGAATCAGATGAGCTTACAAAACAAAATCGTCGGGATGAAACTTGATTCCTTCTCAATGCTAAGGCCTATAATACTTTTGGTGATTCTTTTGTTGTTCTTTTCCGACAGAATGAGGCCCTATTAACCCAGGGATTACTGTTATGGACGGGACCAAAACATTATCTTTACACAAGGAAAATGCAAATGTATGGTTCGGGGAATAAAATCTCAAAAGTTTTTCGCCGATAGGTACACAAAGTGAAGGTATGCATAGCAAGATTGCCCATTTGGTAGTCGATGTGACATTTCTGAAATCGGGAACAAAATTCATATCGCAGGTCTGCAGTTATAAACAGCCAATTTAATATTCAGTTTACCATTTACATGGGTCAGAGCCATATTCAGCCATACAATCTTGCTCTGTACCAAGCCTCAATCTACCTCGCCACGACACACATCATCGATCCCACCTCAAGTTCTATTTTCTTATTTTTCTTCTATAACTTTTCTCCTATCTATGGACATTTGTCCAGTGTCTTATATACTGGAAATATTAGACAGTTTCAAACTAATCAAGTTCTAGCGTGATCATTTAAGGGTCAACAGACAACACCATGGTTGTTGGTCCAATGACCTATTCCATGTATTTGATAATTTTGTAAATGAAGTCTAGGACACGCCAAAATAACATTAAGTAATTAAACTTACTTTTCCTCAGTTAAACCATTTTCCCGTTTTTCTAAATTAAACCTATTTTTTGCAATTAAACCTAGTTTTTCATCAATTAATCCTAGTTTTTTTCGTAACCAACATTAACTAGATTTAACTGAGTAAACTAGGTTTAACCGCACCAAAATCACTTAAATACTCATTAATATGATTGTAGCGCAGATAAACCTATTTTTTCAAATAAGGTTCATGCATACACCCAAGTTAAAGTATCCAAAGTTTAGAAAAACGTGACAGGTGAATATTTGTCATCTTTTCAGTTACCAATCAAAAGTTTCCATAATATTATTAATTAAATGTGGTATGTTACCACACTTAAAAAAAACCAAAAAAAAAACAAACAAACAAACCCCCCGATATTATATACTATAACCTTGCTTGAAGTGAAATGTTTTTCACAAGAAATTACTGGGAAAATTTTATATCAGGTCATTCACAACCATGTCATTTGTCAATTGATAATGACAATTTTCATACATATGTCAATGCGATATATCCAAGCGAACTAGATATTAAAGATACAACAGAGTCTAGCACACACGCTTTATACTTAGACATTTTACTTAATATAAACACAGACGGGAAATTAGCAACTAAGCTATACGACAAACGCGACGATTTCGGCTTTCCAATCGTAAATTTTCCACATTTAAGTAGTAATATGCCTCAGTCACCCGAATATGGAGTTTATATTTCACAAATGATCCGATATGCCAGGGCGTGTAGAACATATGAAGATTTCATATACAGAAGTAAACTACTCACTAACAAATTATTGACACAGGGATATCGAAAACCACGTTTAATGTCAACGTTCCGCAAATTTTACGGTCGGTATAATAGTCTTGTTTGCGACTACTCTGTTTCACTAAGTGAAATGTTGAGTTGCCTTTTCGTTGCGGTTGTTGAGACGTCTGTACCAATTGTGACGAGGATTCACTCCTCACGTATTTCATTGGACTTGACTGTGGACTCACGGCGGGTGTGACCGGTCGACAGGGGATGCTTACTCCTCCATGGCACCTGATCCCACCTCTTGGTTTCCAGAGGTCTGTGTTTGTACATTTTACCGGAGTTGTATCTATGTCATGGACATTCTATTGATTTATACTTTGGTATCTGAGATTTTTTATATTTCAAATGAATTAAAAATATAACATGTCACCGACCTATTTTTGTGTATTTCCAATAATTTAAACCTACATCTTTCCACATTTTCAGCATTTCAGTTATCCCAAGTACTAATGACTTTTGAACCAATCATCTAGAAATTTTGACAAAATATTTTTCCTTCAGACCCAACTTCTGTTGGATTTGTAATGCAAAAGTACCGCTAAATGTATTTTTCTTATGAAAATCCAACAAAATTAAAGTTTTGACTAATCACGGACTTTTTGTTACCATGACAACCAATGCTCCATAACATTTACCACTGAATTAGTAACAGCAAAATGCCTGTGTATACCATTTTTCAACATAATTTGAAAACACCTCAATTTTGACCAGTGACCTTTAATTTGTTACCATGGCAACTGACACTTTCATAACATCTGACATCGAATTTGTTGTACAAAAACCCCCCGAATTATCGGACAATATCAAAATTTGACCAATTACAAGCTTTTATTTTGTTACCATGGTAACCGACAACTCCGTAGCATCTACCAATGAATTCGTAATATTAAAAAAATCAAAAAACTATTTTCATTATGAAAATCTATCACCAAAATACCTTTGTATACCAATGTTTAGCAAAATCTGACAATATCAAAATAATTGTGCGTCAAGAGATACCTCCCCCAGTGAATCCATGAACCTTATTATAATTTTTTCTGAAGAAAAACTAGGTTTACATCATTTTTGTAATACTGGAACAATTAAACTTATTTTTTTTGCTGAAAAAACTAGGTCTAACTAGAGAAAAACATGGTTTAACTGAGAGATTGTTTGTTTAAATGATAAAGCACGCCAAAATAACAATAATGAGTTAAACCTATTTTTCTGGAGGTAAACCTAGAAGTTCTGGAGATAAACCTAGTTTATCTAAGTTAAACCTAATTTTTAACAGTTAATGTTGGTTACGATTTAGACTTAGTTTTTCTACAATCCCAGTTTTTGTCGTAACACACAATAACTTGAGAAAAAAATAGGTTTAACTGCTCCACAATAATATTGAAAATCATTAATGTGACGTTTTTCTCATTTAAATTAGTCGTTTTATTAATTTTACTTCAGAATGGACATGAATTGTTTTACAAATGTATTTTAGCTTGGACTTCAATATATCCATTACATGTGCTCCGCATTTTTATGGGGACAATTGTGACATTGAGTGCAGGAATTCCACAGCCGGGCACTACATGTGCGATGGTGATGGTCATAAAGTATGCTTAACAGGTATAATAGGAGATTTGGGTTATGTAGCTAAATTAGAATTAGAAATAGAGGCAAACTGTTACAATTTGTCATTGTTGGATTTTTCATTTAAATTGGAGTTCAGCCTTTCAACTCAATTATTATATATATAATAAACATACTACCAAAGTTATGATGCTCAAGACAATATCGTTTCTGTCAATTAGACTTCATCAGCTGAGCTCCAATTTAAAAGTTATGTGTATTTTCCAAAGAGAAAGTGGTATTATACAAGATCAAATAATATCTCTAAAAGTATAGCCGAAATCCGTCTAAGAGTAACCACTGTAAAAATGACTATCTTAACTTTAGAAAACATTTTTGAATTTAAATGAAGTTAACAGTGCCATTTATTACTTTAATATAAGATAAACGGCTGGTACCGAAATACCAGGTACTAGGTTTATGTATACCCTCGGGGACTCAAACGGTCCATCAGCAGTGGCAACGACCTAGTGGTTATAAATATTATAAACATACTACCAAAGTTATTATGCTTAAGACGATATCGTTTCTGTCAATTAGACTTCATCAGTTGAGCTCCAATTTAAAAGTTATGTGTATTTTCTAAAGAGAACGTTGTATTATTCAAGGCCAAATAATATCTCTAAAAGTATAGCCGAAATTCATCTAAGAGTAACCACTGTAAAAAATGACTATCTAAACTTTAGAAAACATTTTTGAATTTAAATGATGTTAACAGTGCCAAATATTACTTTAGAATAAGATGAACAGCTGGTACCAAAATACCAGGTACTAGGTTTATGTATACCCTCGAGGACTCAAACGGTCCACCAGCAGTGGCAACGACCTAGTGGTTATAAATATTATAAACATACTACCAGTAACCGATTAACACTTTCGTCATCTTAGCATCTGATCAATGTAATTTATTCTGTTCTAACATAGGAACATAGAATTCATTTAGAATATACATGTATAGGTGTATATTTTAAAAGAGATTGTTCTAGGTACAAAGTATGCACAAGCGTTGCAATATGTCATTATGCTGTAAGTTTGACGAGGCCACCTAATTGTCTAATTAGACAGCATTATAATCGTTGCTTCACACCTTGATCAATCGATATTCCAACTTATTGGTCATAACCCAAAACCCAAAGTTTTAATTTAAAGGTTGGATGGGCGATGATTGTACAGAGGATGATCAATGTGCAAACAATCCATGTGAAAATAACGGAAGTTGCTTTCAAAATGACACGGAGTACTTCTGCAATTGCACAGAAGGATTTTCAGGTCGAAATTGTTCAGCTACTGTATATGTAAGTAAAATAAAAATATTGATTATTGATTTTATATTATTGTCCTGATTTTGTCTGATATTAGATAATCTAGTTGATAAAAACCAAACGTTCGTCAATAAATAATTACCATGTCACATAATGTACGTGATTTTTTTCACGGCTTTTATAGGTAAATTTCCGGTAGTGGTCATGGAGTTTTCATGAAGCTGAACATAATTTTGATCCAAAGGTTCGTGTACAATTCGAACATTCTCAATAGCATATAATACGTTCACCAGATAAATTATGTACAATATTCTAAGAAGTCATTTGAGTTAAGCTTATGTTCACTCATGAAATCACCCTCGTAGTGCTGGCTTGTAATCAGAGCTAGCTTCACAGGGTTATAATTTTGCTAAGAGTATCCATCATTTAACTAACCATGACACATAGCTAGCAAGTGATTTTTCATTTCGATGGCCCGAAACACAGATCATATATTTGTCAATCAACCTAAGTGACTCAAAAGAGTTATAATAGATGCCCTAATACAATGGTCTGCGTAAAAATCCTCGAGTTCAGGAAACTAAAAATACGACATTTTAATCGCCACTGAATAATACCTAATAGTTACATGTTGGAAGCATCACTGGCCCATATGGATAAATTGAGTTCAGCTTTCACATGCTAATATTGCGTGAAATTAAAAGTACAAGTTCAGAAAATTGAATTGGAAATTAATCCAGTCGTGGGACCTACAGAGTATTGATGATTTGGATTGAAAACAAGGGAATTATGAATGTGAAGTGATGGCTAGTAATAATATAATGTAAATCAAGAAATTAAAAATAGCATAGTGTATAGTATTAACAATTATATACAGACGTCGTAAACTTATTTATTAAAATATTTTGTCAATCTTAATGTATGAACTGAATCAATTTCAATATAATACAGTATTGAATTACACGAAAAAATGATAGACATTATTTAATAAAAGAGTGGCAATAGGCACGGGAAATAACAAGGAAAATACAATACAAATGATTACATTCAGAATTAGGCTTCATGTATAACACTTGCCCCTTTCCCCCTGTTACACATGATGTTGAAAGCATCGTTTACCTGTTTAAATCTGGTGTCAGAAGCAATATTGATTTCCCCGTCGTATAGAGGGTATATCAAGAATCTTCGAACACTTTGTTGTACTGAGAACAGGGTGCTTATAAAGTAAAGTATACTTCTTTGGTTTTACTTCGAATGTTCACATAAAATTCTGGTTCCTATCAGCAAAGAATTCTCGAAAATTATTTAATGTAAACCTTGTGGCGTCCAAAGATGTTTTTGCTGTGCTGGCTCAATATGAAGTCATCGGGTGAAACATTTCCGAAGCTAACTGTAATTTTATCTTCTGTCAACCAAACATTACGCCCTCTATGTTGAAGTGTGATCTTAAATTTCACGTGACTAGTCTGGAAATATCCTTTTTATTTATATATGACAGTGCCATTAGATGATATAAGTAAGCAGGTTTCAAAGATGCAACATAATCATGAGCAAGCAAAAAATGAAATGTAAAAGAGAAAATACTGAATATTATATATTGTGTAATACATACTTAGACAAGGTTCAATATACATTATAGGATGAAGAAACTACAACTACATTGCAAACTAAGGAAATTTATTTCAGCAGTGCATACCAGGTATATATATGTTTAAAATATATTTTCATTGAACATTGAACTGAATTTTATTTCTTAAGTGTGAGAAATAGGTCAAAATGTGACCGGTGCACTTTTTTACATAAAGAGCATCGGGAAAATTTCAGTGTATTTCTCATTCATGGAAAATTCACTTAAATGCTTACGATTAAATTGCAATTGTAAGAATAAAACCTAAACTAAAAATACGACATTTTAATCGCCACTGAATAATACCTAATAGTTACATGTTGGAAGCATCACTGGCCCATATGGATAAATTGAGTTCAGCTTTCACATGCTAATATTGCGTGAAATTAAAAGTACAATTTCAGAAAATTGTATTGGAAATTAATCCAGTCGTGGGACCTACAGAGTATTGATGATTTGGGTTGAAAACAAGGTAATTATGAATGTGAAGTGATGGCTAGTAATAATATAATGTAAATCAAGAGATTAAAAATAGCATAGTGTACAGTATTAACAATTATATACAGACGTCGTAAACTTATTTATTAAAATATTTTGTCAATCTTAATATATGAACTGAATCAATTTCAATGTAATACAGTATTGAATTACACGATAAAATGATAGACATTATTTAATAAAAGAGTGGCAATAGGCACGGGAAATAACAAGGAAAATACAATACAAATGATTACATTCAGAATTAGGCTTCATGTATAACACTTGCCCCTTTCCCCCTGTTACACATGATGTTGAAAGCATCGTTTACCTGTTTAAATCTGGTGTCAGAAGCAATATTGATTTCCCCGTCGTATAGAGGGTCTATCAAGAATCTTCGAACACTTTGTTGTACTGAGAACAGGGTGCTTTTAAAGTATACTTCTTTGGTTTTACTTCGAATGTTCACATAAAATTCTGGTTCCTATCAGCAAAGAATTCTCGAAAATTATTTAATGCAAACCTTGTGGAGTCCAAAGATGTTTTTGCTGTGCTGGTTTCGTATGATTCATCGGCAAAAATGATTCCGAAGCTAACTGTAATTTTATCTTCTGTCAACCAAACATTACGCCCTCTATGTTGAAGTATGATTTTGTTTAACGAAAGATGCATCTATTGAACAAAATATCTCAGTCCCGACCCTCGGCATAAATGTCGATAAGATTTTGTCATGTTAAAGAAAAGAGACCAAATATCTTAAATTTCAAGTGACTGGACTGGATATATGCTGTTGTTTATATATGACAATGCCATTAGATAAATAAGTAAGCGAGTTTCAGAGATGATATCGCAAGATAATCATGAGCAAGCACAAAATGAAATGTAAAAGAGAAAATACTGAATATTATATATTGTGTAATACATACTTAGACAAGGTTCAATATACATTATAGGATGAAGAAACTACAACTACATTGCAAACTAAGGAAATTTATTTCAGCAGTGCATACCAGGTACATATATGATTTACATATATTTTCATTGAACATTGAACTGACTTTTAGTGATAACACAATGTAAATCAAGAGATTAAAAATAGCATGATGTAGTGTGTTAACAATAGTAGATTCCGATATAACAATAATGAATGATGATGAATCTGTATCATTCTCTTGTATATATATATATATATATATATATATATATATATATATATATATATATATATATATATATATATATATATATATATATATATATGCTGAAATGAACCCTTTTTAAAAACTCGAGTTCCTATCCCCTTTGTTATTTGCAGTTACATAATTCTGGTGTAAGACGATATATGTTCATGATTTTGCTGACATATACATTCTATATGAAGAATTACTGGAATATACTCTGTCAATAAATTTCATATGAGACGAGAGCTTTTTGGTATATAGCATTTCTGACATTTAAAATGAGCTATAATTAACAATGTTCAAAAGTAACTTTTTATACAATTATTTTCTTTTTGATGAGTCGGACATAAACTTACGTCACTTGCATATGACGCATTTAAGAAATTGCATTGTGGGGTAATATAATGAAAGTATTGAATGAACACTACTAGGCTAGTAGGCCTACTGTAGAGGCAGTATAATATGTAATATATCGTACTCACGTATCGGTCAATGAGGATCTCATATTATAACACGAATACAGATATGCTTCATTGTGACACTTCGGCAGGAAAATAGAGTTGCAAATATTTGCATCTGCAATAGCGGTTGATGGATTAACGGGTATATAAGAATTTACCGTTCATGGAGTGATCATTGACTTACGCGACGGTATTTTGTCTTATGATAAAGTCGTGAGGATTGCGCGACATATCGGAGAATAAGAGCGATTAGAGATAGGATTTTAATTAGATTGACCGTGAAATGAAATAAGATTTTAATCTATTCCAGTCGCCGTTCATGCCAACAAAAACCGTTATGGGTATAATCACAGGAGGAATAGCGCTTATAATAGTAATTGTTGTTGTGTTAAGTCTTGGGTAAGTCATATTTTGCATGAATAATTAATTGAAATGATTTTGTCATATGGGTATAGAAACTGAGAGAGAGAGAGAGAGAGAGAGAGAGAGAGAGAGAGAGAGAGAGAGAGAGAGAGAGAGAGAGAGAGAGAGAGAGAGAGTTACAATAGGTTTACAACGATCCCAAATTAATTTGGAGGATATATTTAACTCTCTAGCACCCCTGATCCCACCAGAAGGTCTTGGGTGCAAAAATACTGTCTTGATAATATCTTTTATTTGTTTTAGAGATCACAGTTTGTGGTTTGGTCGTGGCGTAGACATTTCAATATAGAGATAATGGATATTGATTTCACTATGGTCAGGCGGTAACAAACAGAATTCTGAATGATAGGAGCTGTAAATAATTATTTTGAATGGTGTATTATTGATATTATGTCAAGATAATTTTTCTTTCAGATTGCAAAGAACAATGAAAGTAATGCAAAAGACAATCGAACTATAAATAATGATATTGGACATTCACTTGCAAACGGACCAACTTTCAACCTGGTTAATACGCCGAGCAGATCTAATACAACAGGACAGACACCACCAAATATTTTCCCATAGGCCTCAATGCTAATTTACAAAACTTCAGGTCACTGTCACTCCCAAATTAAATCTGGGAGTACCCTGTGCTGAAAGATCAATATTTTTGATAACAAAATATGCAATCAAAAGTATAGGTTGCCGTTGCATTTCTACTTCAAATTTTCACTTGTTTACAACTCGTAGTATTCCGCACCAAAGGAAAATATCTATTCTCATGACCCCTCCCTTTCAATTTTCAACCGTCAACCCTATAATTTCCAAAGTAAATATTCATGTCTTTTTTATCACCTTAATTTCACTTATAATGGCAAAACTAATTTTTTCATTTTCAGATTTCTGGGCTCATTTTACCCTCCGCACAACTATGGGTGTCCAAAATGTCTGCGCCCATGTTGTGGTTTTTCTATAGATTTATCCAAAACATTGCAAAAATGGCATTTTGTTTTTTTGGAAATCTCATTAACTCAAGCCCCCTTAATAATGAGGATGGGAACCCAACCTGAGAAACATTGTCTATAATGTGTCACACCCCACCTCTCAATCCCATTCATTGATATTAACAAATAAATACATTATATGAAGAAGTGTTTTTCTTTCATGATTTTCATTCAGAAACTGTAACACATACACTTCATTATTTTGAATGATATTGGACATGATATCAAATAAGGGTAGACGGCTTAATAATGGAAAAAAGTGACAAAATATATTAAAAAAAACTTAAAATTTGGATCATTTCTTAATGAGCATGAACTAATTAGTTGCCAGAAGTAAAGAGGAATTTCTGATGCTCACTTAAAAGTAAACCATGTCATTTTTTATATCATCAAATTGCTTTTATTGACAAGGAATGAAGTGCACCCTTAATGAAAGTAATGGGAGGGGATACCCTTACATACAACACATTTCAATAGACTTATTGTGTTCATTTATATCAAATATGTTATGTAATCATTTTCAGACATGTCCATGTTTTTTGTTTCATCCCTTAATTACAGTCTCATGATGTAACTAATTAAATACAGAGGGATAACTGAGTCTGACTTTAAAATGATTGACACTTAAATGGTGCAAAATGCTAGTCAAATTGCTTTTTAAAATGACATATTTATAGTTCTGTTTCAGATGAAAAACTAAGTCAAATTTTAATACAACTAAGTTTAGAAACAGTAAAAGTCAATTCGGGTGTTAATTTTTGTCTGTATCACAAGAGAGTGTTAAGTGACATTTTGGAAGGGGGGGGGGGGTGAAAAAAGTGATTTTCATGACTGAATATTTAGAAAACTTATGAAAACATGCAACTTGAATGAATATTAGATGGTTAATACAGAAAAAAAATAATTGATATTTTATACCTTTCAGGTACTTGAGTATGATAATTAGATAAAAATCTCTTATTGGACAATTTTCCTGGATTTAAGAAATCTGAAATATTCCTTCTTGATGTTGATAGATTATTTAAAGCGCCCTATTTCTACAGAATTTTTTTACTTACAAATTATCTATTACCCAAATTTAACAAAATATGACCTAACCACAATGTGTAAATTCTTGTGTACAGATCAGGGGGGGGGGGGTTTAAATTAATTTTTATACTGTTTTCAGTGTATATGGCATGATGAAATATTTTACTGACGACTTAAATGCTGAAATGCAGTTTAATATCAATTTTCAAAAATGAGATGGTTCTTACCCTTCAGATACAGTACATATGTAGTTAAAGGTACAGCACGAGTAAAATGACGGTCCAATTGTAGATTTTGCCCTCAAAAGAAGAAAATTAACCAGTCTTTACCTAGTCTGATTTTAATTCAAATGGGTTTAAAATTTACAATAGAAACATCATTTCCATTTTGCTAAAATTGTCACTATGTATAACCATAACTATATGATTTTTTATAAAAGAACCATGTTTGTAGGAGAGGGTTATACTTACCAAGTATATATTTTGCAATAAATGATAAAATATTAGATCTAGGTGTAATATAAAACATACAGATAAAATTAAGAGATCTCAATATGCTCAAATGCACACACATCTATTAAATTTGCACTTGTGGACCCCCAACACATTTCATAGAGACCCTCAAATCTGTTTAAAAGTATGAGTAAAAGTGAATAAATTGCAACTTAGGTGATAAAAAACGAGAGAAATGACAGGCTTCACAGCCTACACAAATATGCATTTCTCACAGACACCACAAATATTTTCCCATAGGCCTCAATCTAATTTACAAAACTTCAGGTCACTGTCACTCCCATGTTTATTAAATTGGGTCAAATAAGTACCCTGTGCTGAAAGATCAATATTTTTGTAACAAAATATGCAATCAAAAGTATCAGGTTGCCGTTGCATTCTACTTCAAATTTTTTTTACACAATCGTGTATCCGCACCAAAGGAAAATATCTATTCTCATATGACCCCTCCCTTTCAATTTTCATCCGTCAACCCTATAATTTCCAAAGTACTACAACAACTACAACAAAGTGTTCGGGTAATTCTGTCACGTTGTGATTTAAGGCTGATTTTTCTGATATATATATATATAACATGCCTCCTGATCGTAGGGTCACAAAAACAATCTCAGACTTAAGTAAAACTTAGATTCTCTGGAAATCTGATTGATGTAAATTATTTAATCATTATAAGTGTTAGTGGTACATATCCCGATAAGTTTAAAATGTGTTAAAACGGCGATGGCATCAACGACAAACACTTCATCAACAACTTGGGCTATACTTATAGTAAGCAGGCGGGGCTTGTGATGTAGGATATCGTGTCCAGAATTGGAAACATGTATGTATCCTAGTTACCTACCAAATATAGCACGGGACTTAGATACAAATAACACTCACACACACACACACACACACACACACACCTTCATTACATGATTTTGGTATCATGTATATTACCGTTGTAATATCAAACGATCATTTTGTGATAACGATTTTTTATTGATTGATATGAACATAATACATAACAAATAGAAATACAGAATTAAATGACAATTCTTTCACACAATATTTATGTACTTTACTACAATTGTAACAAAAGATCAGATTTAATGAAACTAACTTAAATTAACTTAAAATAAATAATAAATGACTAATATATTCAGGTTCAGTATTACAAAAGGTGCAATTTACTAAATCAATAACATTTTGTTTAAAAAATAATGTATTTGTTGTAATATTGTGATGTAAAATTCTGAATCTATCTACCTATCAACCTACCTACCTACCTACCTATCTATCTATCTATCTATCTATCTATCTATCTATCTATCTATCTATCTATCTATTTATCTATCTATCTATCTATCTATCCATCCATCCACCCACCTACCCACCAATCCATCCATCAATCCATCCATCCATCCATCCATCCATCTATCTATCTATCTATCTATCTATCTATCTATCTATCTATCTATCTATCCATCCATCCATCCATCCATCAATCCACCCATCTCTATCTATCTATCTATCTATCTATCTATCTATCTATCTATCTATCTATCTATCTATCTATCTATCTCGTCCTTGTATACTGCTTTTTATATGTTTTAATTAGTTATAATATTAATATTATGTTAATTTTGAAATTCTGGAAAACTGAAATATTGGTTATTTTTGTTTACGTAATATTTCATATATCACATTCCGTTCAATTTTATTCCCAGCTATGCCCAGCTATTGTATTAAACCATATTGCAAATAGCAAAGATGGACCATTTATATCGATATATTTGTTCGTAATAACTTTCCAGGAATTAAAAACATCTATGCAAAATTTGTTGTTTACTATTTTAGTATTGTTTGCAACTACTCTGTTTCACTAAGTGAAATGTTGAGTTGCCTTTTCGTTGGCGGTTGTTGAGATGTCTGTACCAATTGTGACAAGGATACACTCCTCACGTATTTCATTGGACTTTACTGTGGACTCACGGCGGGTGTGACCGGTCGACAGGGGATGCTTACTCTTCCAAGGCACCTGATCCCACCTCTTGGTTTCCAGAGGTCCGTGTTTGTCCATTTTTACCGGATTTGTATCTATGTCCTGGACATTATATTGATTTATACTTTGGTATAGGAGATTTTTTTATATTACAATGTGTTCTGGAACATAGTTTATGACATATATGATATGGCATATATATATATATATATATATATATATATATATATATATATATATATATATATATATATATATATATGTGATATGTTTACGTTATAGTCTAATATATGTTTTCATTTTCCTATCCCATAATCCAAGTAGATATGAGAAATGATGAGTGAATTTATATTCAATATTTTCAAGCCCCCCTTTTCATGATCTAGCATTGATAGTTCTATTTTTTTTATCTCATCAGACTTACCACCCATATAAATTTGAATATTAATGTGCTTAAGTCATTTATAATTTTTCGCCAGGACTAGGTAGTAATATATATAAATTATTCCTTTGAGATATTAAAAGGGATTTGAAAATTATATTACCTAGAGGTGTAAGATTTATTTTGGTTCAAATATCTACAATTTGTTCTAGACCTACACATATTTTGTCGAAGTTTAACTTAGGTATATTGTGAAGATTATCATCGTAATTTATGTCTATTAAATGTAACGTACTTTTGACCATTGTAATTCATGACACAAGTTTTCATGACTATAATTTTTAGCCTATCCATATAACCTGTGTTTTGGAAAACACTATATTGAGTCCTGATAATGTACCAAATATACATGTAAAATCTAAATAGAATACTGATTTTTATTTGTGCAGTAACAGGTTTATTTTGAAAAGGAATATGCAAGGGGTAGGGGGCGTGTTCCATTCGCAAACGGGAATTTACTGCTTAACGATTTGAACTGAAGGACAGACACCACCAAATATTTCCCCATAGGCCTCAATGCTAATTTACAAAACTTCAGGACACTGTCACTCCCATGTTTATTATATCTGGGTCAAATAAGTACCCTGTGGTGAAAGATCAATATTGTTGATAACAAAATTTGCAATCAAAAGTATAGGTTGCCGTTGCATTTTTACTTCAAATTTTCACTTGTTTACAACTCGTAGTATTCCGCACCAAAGGAAAATATCTATTCTCATATGACCCCTCCCTTTCAATTTTCAACCGTCAACCCTATAATTTCCAAAGTACTACCAATATTCATGTATCTTTTTTATCACCTTTATTTCACTTATTAATGGCAAAACTAATTTTTTCATTTAATGACCAATCAGAGCACAACTTTGGGTGTCCAAAATGTCTGCGCCCATGTTGTAAACAAAGCTGGTGTTTTTCCTGAAATAGACGTTTAATGTTCTTTCGTTAATCGGTCAAAAGAAGGAGAGTCTCTTATCATTACGGTGCAATTATAATAACATTCGATGTAACCATGTAAGTGAAAAATTCTCGATTTTAATTAAAACAATTCAGTTTAATATATATATATATATATATATATATATATATATATATATATATATATATATATATATATATATATATATATATATATATATATAAATAAGTACACTATTTACATTAAACTGAATTCAAATAACTGAGCCGCATTCTTTTGAAACAATACTTCTTCTACGATATAAAGGCATCAGTTCAATAATAATATGCATGTTTATAGCATTTCAAAAGCATTGATTTTTCTAATACACTTAAAAATGTCTTCCACTTCGTTACTGAATGAATCACAACGATGCATTTTATCATCCTTTCACTGTCTTTGCGATAACGAAACAATGATCACACTGCCTATTTATAGATACATTTTAGAGCTTTATCGCAATAAAAGTAATACCGGGAAACGATTAATGACTCAGCCGTTGAACATTTAAACCAATTCTAAAATCGTAAAAAATTGTTTTGCAAAAAGGGAGTATAAATCTCTACTGTAAAATATGACATCTAATTACACTAATTAAAGCCTAGACATTAAACTACAATAGCTTCCCTGAGCTTTCAAAAATAGATAATAATAATAAAATATTTCAAGCAGTACACATATTTATCCACAAAAGCAGACGATTTTTGTAGCGACGATCACACCCCCTCACTTAAGTTTTTTTCTTATTTTCTGCATAAATATTTTATATAAATATTACACCAGTATCCTACTCATTGATATCTTCTGCACGCACACATACACGCACTTGTGTAGATACTGAAAAACTAATAAACTACCAAGATATACCAAAATTAGATACAGAAATGACAAAAACACCAGTCTAAAATGAAGCATTAAGAGCATTAACGAAAATGAAAAATAATAAAAGTCCAGGGACAAATGGCTATACTGTAGTATCCTTTGGAAGGATATTGGCATATTTTGATAATATCAATTAACTGTGGATTTAAAAAAAAAATTACCAATTACATAGAAACAAGGAATTATAAAAACATTACCTAAACAAAATAAATCAAGAGAATATCTGAAAAAACTGGAGACCAATCTCACTGCTAAATGTCTCTCATAAAATATTATCAAGCTGTTTAGCAAACAGACTAAAATCAGTTTGACCCTATTCAATTCATCGGGATCAAAAAGGCTTTTTATCGGGACAGTACATAGGAGAAAACACTAGGTTAATTTACGATATACTTTATACCGTGATAATATTCTAGGTTTTAATAATGATAATTGATTTCGAAAAAGCATTTGATTCAGTTTCCTGACACTACATGTATAAGGTTTTAGAATATTTTATATTTGGTCCAGAATTTAGGAAATGGATACACATTTTAAATAGAAATTGAATTAATGTGTTTTACAAAATGGAGTTTCTTTAATATAGGGCGTGGATGTTGGGTGGGCGATCCAGCATCCCCATATATATTCAATCTTTGTATAGATATTATGACAATACATGTATTAATTAGGTAAAACATAGACATCAGAGGTATTAATACACATGATAAAGCGTACTATTTGCTGCAATATGCAGATGACACAAATACTTTCTTTGATGGAACAGCAAAGTCTTAGATCCAACCTTGATATTTATATCAATTTGCAAAATTTTCAGAGTTAAAGATTAATATTGACAAAACAAAATCAAATTGGATAGGATAAAAATAAATAGCAATGATATGCTTTGCCCAGAATACAATTTAAAATGGAGTAATGAACCTTTCAATATATTATGAATTAAGTTCATTGTAAACTTAAATGACATTGAAAAATAAATTTTGAGGGTAAATTCAATAAAATTATAAAAGAAATGAGTCAATGGTCAAGAAAAAATATTACAACTATAGGAAATATAACTGTTGTAAAAATTTAATTACTGCCAAAGTTAACACACCAACTTATATCTTTACCAAGACCAGATGACGACACTAAAAACAAAATTGACACCATGTTTTATATATTTATGTGCAATAACCCGATAAAATAGCGAGGAAAGCATTGATACAAGATTACGGAAAGAAAGCATACCAAGACATTTATAAAAAGTTTAAAACTTACCTAGATAAGAAGAACTTTACAAGCTGATAGTAATAATAAATGGTGTACGTTATTTCTGGGTACAAATGATATAGATAATAAATGTACTAAGTGAATACATTAAAAAGTGTGCCGAACAAATTAAAATTTATTCTGGAAAGAAGTTACTATACTTGATTATTTAG